>CM053786.1:358293632-358366132 GCA_028749045.1 Cupressus sempervirens
CTAAGGAGCAACTTTCCCAATCTCTAAAAAGAACAAAGGAACTTGCAAATCAAATAAATTATCATCTCTACATTGAAGAAAGAATTGAAATTTGTTTTCCCTTCAAGCAGTTCAGATGAAGCAAATAATGTAATCAAAGAACTCCTAGAGAAAAATGGTTCCCTGCAAGAAGTAAGAAAGTTGAAAAGAGAACAAGAAATTCAGTCAGTAAGGTTATGTGAGGTCTTGGAACAAAGGAAAGAGATAAAAGAAGAAATGGATGGAAGAAACAATGAGATCTAGAACCAATCCCTTCAGCATGCAGACCTTGTTGATTAGCTCTCTAATGAAAATGAGGAAATCATGAGCCAAAGATAGACCAATGAAAGATTAAGAAATGATCTAAATTTTGAAAGAAAAATCAATGAAAGAATAAGAAATGAGATAAGATCTGAAAAAAAAATTAGTGAAAAATTGAAAAATGACCTAAACACTGAGAAGTAAATTAATAAAAGAATGATGAAATCTCAAGCAGACATGGTTCAATTGAATGAGCAAAATATCTATAGGCAAAAAGGAAAAGTAGGAATTCGATACAAAGAAGAAGGTGAATCCTTTGAACAAGGTGCTCAAAGGAATCAAAGACCTACTTTCAATCACTATGGTAAGATAGGTCATACATCAAACAAATGTTGGAGTAATGGAAAAGCAAAATTCAATGGAAAATACTACAACTATAATTAGCATGGTCACATGGCTTATGAATGCAAAGAGAAACCTAAATTTTAAGGCAACTATCATAAATGCAAGAAACATGGACACAAGACATCATAATGCAAAACAAAGACATTGAATCCTGTAGAAAAAATTATGAAGGTAATATTTGGTTGGGATTACAATACCTAGTGTAGATGTCATTACTATGGATAATATGGACACATTGGTATGAATTGTGTTAAACATCATCTGAGGAAAAGAGATACCACTATAAGATGTTACATTTGTACAAAACTTGGTCATATTGCCAAGAATTGTATGAACACTGGTAAGATTGAAGATGAGAAGAAGGCAAAAGATGATAACATTCACAAGTAGATGAGACAAAAATGGATTCCTAAGTCTACTAAGGATACTCATCCAAGAAATAATGGTCAAGTCACTTAAGAACTGGGTGACTCTACCACCTCTAATTAAGTTCTCAAGGAAGAACTGGAACTAGGCTATCAAAGAAGACATCAGAATCAATTCTAGTTAAAAGGTGACAAAGATGCAAATTTGTATACAAGATACAAAGGGATCACTAAGCAAGATTTGTATCAATCATTACCAACTTACCTTCTCTACCTTGTGAGGTCAGCTCATAGACTCCACCGAGCAAGGTAAGGAATAACGAAGGCACTTATGGTTATCGAGTCACGAAGACTTTATCGAGTAGTAGATGACATCTTGTCAAGCATTATGATAACTCATCTACCTCTATATCGAACATTAATAGCAATTTTTTATAAAAAAATTATGGAAGTGAATTCATATTTCACCGTGAATTTTAGAGAGCTATTGTAAAGAGTTATTTTTGTACGATCAAGCGATTTGAGCAAATTTCCTACAATTATTTTTAAAGTTCTCTCAAGCTATCGAGAAAAATGGCATCCAATTGTAATAGTAAGGCAAAGAAAGGTTTTGATAGGTTGGTTCGTGGTGTTGAATTGAAGGTGCCAGACTTCAAGCTCATGCCCATGGTTGCAAAAACCTTAGACCCTAGCGAAGCTCAATCACAAATTTCTCCCAAGGTGCTTCTTGCCAATGACATTAGAACTTATTTTAAATGCATGATTTAAGAAATTGGTACTCTTGAAATTGATGATGCTTTAACTCAGTTGTGTGTTGATGGAACCCTAAAACTTGAGCATCAACATTTGGAAACAAAAGGTTTAACTCATATTCCCCATATACCCTAAAAGTTTCAAATAAAATGGATTAAGTATATTCTTAGTTGGGTGCACAATGGCCAACTGTGGTTGGAGCAACCAATGTTGATAACCAAGAAGATGATTCATTAAATCATTGGCCTTCACATGCTTGCCAAAGCCAAAATAATCAAAACCCTAGGTCAAGTTAAGTTGGAAAAGAAAATCCTAACCAAGTGGGATGGCAGAGGCATGAAAACAAGTAGTGTTACATATGCATAACTCAAATTTGGTATTCATGTTATAGCTCACAAGATATATAGTTCAAGCCATCACAATAGTGTATCATGTGAAGCTATGGACTTGGCATACAAAGTGGTGAAGAATAACATGTCTGATGACCTCGCCGAGTTGTTACTGAGACAATTCAATAAGAATATGGAAAGCATTAGAAACTCTAAGAATAACCCATGCAAATTCAGTTCTTTGCTAACATGTTTAGTCTTTTATGTGCAAAAGTTTTTCCCTTCCAAAGGCACTATAGTCTAGAGAAAAGATGTGGCAATATTGTACCAAATAAATGAATACATTTCAGAAATGGGAGGAAACTATGGCAGCATCATGGACAACTATTTTGATGTGTTCGAAGACAAAATGAACAATAGGTTCAGGATATCTAAGAAGTTAGTTGAGGACTACAAGGATGATGTGTGATTCATGGTTGATTGTGACAAGGCATACATCAAAATAGTGTGGGTCAAGCCTACAATAGTGTGGGTCAAGCTTGTTGATTATGAAGTAAACATTGATGAGACCAAGGATATCATTAAATCCCTTTTCAATGAACCTTTGGATCCCAAGGCCCCTTACTTTGGTACATATGAAGAGGCAAAGGCAAGAATAGAGCTAGAAATCAAGCTACCTCAGGTGGTTAACAAAGGAAAGAGGAGGATAGCTAAAATAAAATCTAGCACACCTCTCATGTTAACCAAGGGTAAAGGTGAAGATGAAGAGTAGGTAGAGGATGAAGAAGAATCAAAAGAAGAAGAAGAGCCTTTGAAGAAAAAGGGCAAGGTGATCATCACCAATCTTGCAAAGGCATCTGCTATAATCTTCACAAGGAGGTACAAGAAGAAAGGAAGTGACATTGTACTTAGTAGACCTCCTCCCACCTTTCAAGAAAAGTTAAAGAAAATAGAAGAAGGTGATAGCACAACAAATTTCAAATCTTTTAAGTATGAGACAGGGACAGAGGCAGAGACGAAACAAGTTGAAGAGATGGTACTGACCAAAATGGGCAAATGGAAGTATTCACTAGTCCAGATCGCCTCTATAATCTCTAATGAATTGTTGAAGAAAATAAAGCCAAGATGGGACTTTGCAATGCAAACAATAAAAGACATAAATGCACAAACCCTGAGGCAATTACTACCGAGCATATCAGATGTTGAGGTAAAAGAGTCCTTGAAGAAAAATGAAGAAAAACTGACTCTAAGATTAATACATGTTTAGTTTTGATTAAGGATATAGAGCATGTTGTGAGAAATTCTACAAACACTTGGAAGAATATTTTGTTAGAGTAATTATTTGTTCACACTTATTAATTAAATCACTTTGATTTAATTAAATAAGTTGCCTATTACTCTACTTTGCTTAAGCTATCTTGTAGGTGCATATAATTAATATTTTATTAATTATATTGTGCAACCTAGCTTTTTTAGGCTTTAGGTTACCCTTTTTAGGTTTCGATCTCCTTTTATAAGGATTTATCTCTTATGCATTTTTCACATTTGAGAGCAACTTTTCTTCTATCTCCATTATTCTTCTCTTGTGACAGGTTATTGGCTAACAATTTCTTCTTGCATTGTGAGATGTAATGACTTCAAGAGACTCTCTCAAATCCATAAGTACAATGCATGACTTTAACCCCCCCCCCCCCCCCATGAGAGAGGGTTGAGGTTCCAAAGCCCCCCCAGAATGAAAGAACCACTGGAGAGGGTTTTTCCCACTAGGTTTTCTCCTTTACTCCAGTTTATAGAGATTTCCTTGTATTGGGTCCTTGATCAAACTTTGTTGTCGGGACCCACTTGTTTTTGCTTTCATAGCTTTTCTTTGATAGGTAAGCTTTCTCCTTGCTTTCAGCTTAAGGGGGGGTATTAGAGTATTTTTTCATGTATACTTATTAATTAAATCATATTGATTTAATTATATAAGTTTCTATTACTCTAGTTACTTAAGCTTCATTTAGGTGCATTATTAATTAATTATTAATTATTAATGTGCAACCTAGCTTTTTCGTTTAGGGTTTCTATCTCAGCTTTATAAGGTTGAGCCTTGTACTTTTTTCATGATCTCTTATGCATTTTTCATATTTGAGAGCAACTTTTCTTCTGTCTCCATTATTCTTCTCTTGTGACAAGTTATTGGCTAACAGTTTCTTCTTGGGTTGTGTAGAATTGATATTAATCAATTCTTTCATGGCACGTAGTTTGAGGCAAAAAAATTTAAAAAATCACAAAAAAAAAGGTGCGGCTTTTTAATGCATTGGTAGTTAGTTAACCACAGTGGAACCGCTACGGTCATTGTTGCGATTATAGTTGGCAGTTACTGCTTAGTGGTCCGCTAGCGGCTCTGCCATAGTGGCGCCTCTCGCCCACCACTGCCCCAGCAGTTCGGTCGCCCTCCTCCACTCTGCCTCCACTCCTTAGGTGGTGCATTTTTTATGAATTATTATTATTATTTTTTATTTAAAAAATAATATTTTTTCATGTATTTTTAGAGGCCCTATAGGTTTTTCTTTCGTAGCTTGAGAATACGGATGCATTTTTTTGATCCAAAAAATGCGTCGAAAAGCTAGTTTAGAGATGGAGATGATGGTATAGGTGTTTTTGAATTTTGATGTATTTTGGTTGCCTATTTTGGTAGTCAAATCTAGATGTTCTATTTTGCACTCCGGGAGGCATATCTTGAGCATCCAATCTCTGTTTTTGGACTTCTTTATATCACTAGAAAGCTCTTTTTGTGCTCTTTCCAATGATGCTAGTTTTTGTTCTAGATTATATTCCAAGCACATCCTATTTAGTATTTTTCATTTTAACATTCTGGTGGATATCTTGATTGTTTCAAGTTCGAGGATCGATTTTGTTACTTTAGTTGCTTCATTTTGGGCTCTACCTTCTATTATCTCAGCCTTTTTTTCTGATAATTGTTGATATTCATTGTAAGAATCTTTATGCAATGCAATGAGATAAATTGTCACTCTTGCATTTTGGGATCCTTTTCATCATTATGATTCATTGTACTCACACTATTTTATAAAGTGCCATGGGGGAGATAATTGTTTTCCGCTTATAGGCCCTCTTTCTCTTTTGCCTCATGCAGTTTCGATGACACATGCCTTTATTTGTGTCTGTACCTCACTCTTGATGTGTTTGATTCCTATGTTGTAGGAGATTTTTTGCCCATCTTTTCAGTTGCCTATCACCTCACCTCGTCTGCACTAAGGGGGGGTTATATTGTTGTTCTATGTTTCCTTGGTTCGATGGTTTGTTAGTCTGAGCTATGTATTTAGTACTTGATCCTACATACTGGGTGATTGTAGTGGCTAGCTACCTATGCATTTCAATCAGATGGATCATTTACCATATAGACATGCTTGGTTCATGCCTTCTATTTCCATGGAGGTTCTATAGATCAACACCTTTTGACAGAGTTTTGCAACTTTTCATGCTTCAGTGGTTCTCTTCATGATCTCTCTTTGTTCCTATCTTCTGGAACATTCTTTGCTATCTCTTTTTGGAGAGTAGTTTTTCCCACTAGGTTTTCTCCTTTATCTCTGATTTATAGAGATTTCCTTGTATTGGGTACCTGATCAGGCCTTTTTGTCGGGACCCATTTTTCTACTTTCATAGCTGAGCTAGGTTAGCTTACCTCCTAAGCTTCACTTAAGAGGGGGTGTTAGAGTAATTATTTGTTCGCACTTATTAACTAAATCACATTGATTTAATTAAATAAGTTGCCTATTACTCTAGTTTGCTTAAGCTATCTTGTAGGTGCATATAATTAATATTTTATTAATTATATTGTGCAACCTAGCTTTTTTAGGCTTTAGGTTACCCTTTTCAGGTTTCGATCTCCTTTTATAAGGATTGATCTCTTTGTATTTTTTATTATGAAGATCCATTGAATATTATTTTCTTCGTCTGATTTTTTCAGATCAAACCCTTGCCTCTTCTTGTCTTTTTCTTCTCTTGTGACAAGTTATTGGCTAACAGTTTCCTCTTGGGTTGTGTAGAATTGATATTAATCAATTCTTTCATATTTACCATCTTCATAAGCCAAGTGAATATCCAATTGAAGTAAAAGATGATAAAGAAGAAGAAGATAAGGATGAAGAAGATGATGAAGGATCAACTCATTATGTTACTGTTGATTATGAAGACTATAAGGAGCAAGAAGCTAAAGAAAAGGAAGAAGAAGAGGAGCAAGGTGCAGAAGCTACCAAAGAAGACAAGGAAGATGATGAGGAGATTGATCCAATAAAGATAGTAGGTACAGTCATTGCCTCACTTCCTCACTCCCCAAGCAAATATTTGACAACATCAAGTATGGAGGCAACTTTAGCAAGTTTGGTTGTGACTACATCAGATGCATCAAATGTCCAATAACTCTTTGCACCAACATAGCTCAACATATCATTAACAGAAGTGACTTCCACTTCATCAACCAAGTTGCACCCTCCCTTTTCATCTATTGAGTTAAGTTCTTTAGTCATCACCTCTTCAATTTTAACATCTTCACTTTTGTGCTCATCCATGATAAGCACTCCAATTTTGTCTACCTCAGTTTTGGATTCTACAATTTTGATTTCATCAATTTTGGATTCTCCTAGCATCTTTGTAAGTATTCCACTAGTTAGTGCTATAACAATTTTTACTATAAGCCTGAGTATGTCCACTGTTGTTTCTATTTCGGATACTAAAGAAACAAGTGCAATGATAGTTGAGCCTAAGGATCAACCAAGTATAAAACTTTTGAAATAAAAGGAGATAGAACATGATATAGATTTGGACAAGGAAATAGAAATTCCCAAATGGGATTTCTACAATCTATCTAAAAACCAATGTGCATAGTTGGTGAACCTCTCCAAAAAAAGTCCAAGTAGCAAAGATTAAGAGAAGAAAGAGACAGAGAATACAAGATATTAGATGATGCTAAGAACATTTTATCTGAGGCTATTGGAATTGAGGTTGATTCTTCTCAACCAATTTTGTTTCAAGTTGGTGAAGTAGTTCAAAAGTTTAATGAGGACATAGAAGGACAAGGGAAGTTGATTGAAAGACAAAAAAGAAATTCAATAATAAAGTGTCAGAGCAAATTGCTCAGTAAATTGATATTAATCAAGTTGAATTATGAACAAGTTTGTTCAATCTTGAGGCATCTTGTTCTAATGTGTCATGACTTTTTGCAAAGCTATGTGATATTACCAAGTATACCAAAGAAGTTAATGACAAATTGTCCAAAATTGATACTGATCTTAAGGCAAGTGCTGAGCAGTTGCAACTTGACCCCAGTTCAAGCTCTGCATATTTTAAGAAGATCAAATTTTTGTCAAATATGCAAGCAGAGTTTTTGAGAGAAGAAGCAAGGATCTGCTTATCACTGGTTGATATCCAAAATATGATCCTTCCTATTATGGACTCTATGTAGAAACATATTGTTTATTCAAAAACCCTGATTCATGATAATAACTTCTTTGTTGCTAACCACATGATTGAACTATATTCTAAAGTGCAAATTTCCATTCAAAAATGTAAGGTTCTTCAAGAGAACTAGGATAAATCATTGGCAATTACCCTCAAGGTACAATCTAAATTCTTATCCCATTTTGGTGTCTTCATGTATATATATGTTGAATAAATCTTTGGCATTACTGTAAAAAGGGGGATAAGAGTAGAGTTAAAGGGGAGATAATATATGGGAGAAAAGTTAAAAGAGAGAAGAGCATAGTCATAGGGGGAGGAATCTATACAAGAGAAAAGTTACATGTACATAATAGATCACAGTATGGGAGAGATATATACTATGGTACAGATATACTCTGTATATACCTTACAAAGATCATTTTTGAAAAATCTCTAAAATAGATTGAGCTAGTATCACATGGTGATGAATACAAGGTATTCATTTTTGTGCTAATAAGTGTTTTTGTCACTAATGCCAAAGGGGGAGATTGTTGACATATCAGTCAAGTATTTTATTCATGACACAGACTTATTCAAATTTTGTATAGCCACTGAGCTTCTATAGTTGCTATCAAGTCCTTTGAAAAGGCTCCAGTGGTTACCAAGCAAATTTAGTTACTGTAAAGTCCAACAGTGCAATCTGAGCAGTTTAGTGTATACCAAGTTTACTAGTGGTTACCGAGCATTGTAGTGTCTAGCGAGTACTCTGTTTATGTGGTGTGAAGATAGTGTTAACTAAGCCACTCTATGGTAACCAAGTAATTCAGTATTTTCCAAGTTTCATAATATCTACCAAGTCATTAGTGCAGACTAAGTTCAAGACTACTTAAAAGTGATTAGTATGGACTAAGCTTCTATGTCTACCAAGAGCATGACGATGCCAAGTAGTGACAGTGGATTTAGAGTATCAGAACTTCATTGAGTCAATCTTCATAACCCAAGTATCTTTATGTGGGCCGAATTTGTAATATTTGTGTTAACTTGTGTCATGGTTGACTTTGTAATTTTGTAAATTGGAAGTGTGTGTATATACATATATATATACACACACACACACACATGTGTGTGTGCGTGTCTGTGCGTGCATGTGTGTGTGATGTATTATATCATATTCATCACATGGAATACAATTAATGTGTTTTGCAAGTAAGAATGTGAATGTGAAATAAATGCGGCAGATAAAGAATTGTAAAGGCCATATCAATACAAGAAGCAGTAGTGAAAAATCTATCACAGAAAGGTGATTAGTACACTAAGGATTCTCTATCAATGAATTCAGTTTCAAGTTAGAGATCTACTACTTAATCTTAATAGGTGAACCAGTAAAAATCCTCTAACAAGGTAAACTTAACAATATTTTCTAAATCTCTTTACTAAGTGCATACTTAATTGTATGTTCACCAATCCTTTCACAAGGTGGACCTAGCAGTCTTATTTGCTCCTAATAGGATAGATCATCAGAAGTGATCAATGTAAGCCTTAACTAGCCAACTTTATACTATAGTACTAAAGTTTGTGGGTATCATCCCCACCCCAGTTTTACTTTCTATTTGGAAGGTTTCTAGGTCACCAAATCATTGTGTTCAAGTATTTTGAATGCTTTTATATTTTCAATTTCTCATGTATGCAATTAGATCAGATATGATTTTAAAAGGTTTGTTGGATTAAGAATTGAAATTGGTAGAAGTTTTAGAAGTTACTAATTCACCCCTCCCCTCTTAGTAACTTAGCATAGTCTTGAATATTTCTATTCATATTTAGAAGTAGAACTAAATGAGAAACTAAGGTTGTAGGCTAAAGAAAGCATCTCTCCATCATTTGAGGGTAATTCTAGCTAAGGAATGAATCTATTTATGGTTTGATTCTAGAAGGAAAGTATTGACGAAAATGTTTTTTTAAAGGTTCTTGCATAATATTGTTTTATTACATGTTTGGTGTTGAACAAGGGACATTATGTACCTATACCTCCCTTGCTCATGAATTTCTATTTTTGTAAATAAATTCTATATTTCTAAACCATATTCCAACCATTCCCTTTTTAGAACCTATACCTCTCTAGTGGTTAGCATACAAAGGTAAAATTGGTATCTTGTATTTAGAACCTTTCTTTTCTTTTCATAGTCATCATTTTAGCCTAGAAAAATACAAAAACATAGATTGCATATCTTAGGGAGAGTTATTTTCTGAATTAGAAGAAATATTTTTCCTAGGTCATTCCTTTAGGGTCCATTTGGTTTGTGGAATCTTTTCACTTCAAACTAATTGTACTTTTAGGTTCTTTAGTGTAACGCCCCTTCTATAATTAAGAGACATTAGGTTAATTTCTTGCCAATCTTATTCCTAATATCATCATTAAGGTTTGATTTGATATAAGGATTCTTATTTGTTCTTTAAGAATTATATATCTTATTCAAAGACCTTCTTGGTTGATGTCTTTTTCTAAATAATTGCATCTGTTTTCTATGTATTTGTCTTTATTAAAGTTTCCCAGGAATATGACCCATCATTTCTAAGAAGATAAACCAAGAATAATCCTGAAGTTTGCCTCTACGTAATTTATATCCACTATATTAGCATATCAAATATATATGTTGATTGGTAGGAATAACTTTAAGAAATCCCCCTTTGGAAAAAAGTATAAAGTCTTGGTGAATCCAACATTATTTTAGGGGGAAAAAAATAATTTCTATTGGCAAATTTTTTTCAAACTTGGAAAAAAAATTAATTTCATTGGTGATTTTTTTTGTTTCATATGAAAATTCTATAAAACCTTGGCGAATCTTTAATTATTGAATAAAATTGTGACCAAAAGCATGAATATTTGGAAACCATATTTTATATCATCTAAAACACACTAACTCATTTTAATAACCATTAGATGATTGTAAATTGATGGTATAAATCCTATTTCGAGCCTAAATATTGACAGACAATAAGTTTTAGACAAAATCTTTGGAGTAATGATACCTGTCCATAGTCAAATCCCTTTCAAGCCAAAGTTTAAAAGGATAAAAACTTACTTGGAAAGTGTCTAGAATAGAGACATGCGCCAAGTATATGTACTTATCATATAACCTAACTTAAAGTTTTACTATTTATTGGCAAATGTGACCATCAAATAAGACAAGCCTCAAAAA
Source organism: Cupressus sempervirens (assembly GCA_028749045.1). Taxonomy (NCBI): domain Eukaryota; kingdom Viridiplantae; phylum Streptophyta; class Pinopsida; order Cupressales; family Cupressaceae; genus Cupressus; species Cupressus sempervirens. The sequence goes on from CM053786.1 coordinate 358,304,400, forward strand.
TTATGGGCAAAAATATTTCATTTACCATGTCGAAAGATTAGAATCCATTCTTGAAGTCATTGACAAAATAAAAATTATTATGTATCATTATTGGTGATTAGTCTAAGCATGGGACCCAATTTTGATAAAGTGCAAGCAACATCACCACCCCAAAAGTACAAAAACATTTGCCAAATTCATGGTCCCTGATGAGTGAGATTTTCCATTTGATGAATATTTGCCACTAAAGTAAACCCTGATCAACAAATAAATAGGATTCTTATGAATTCTTCTTTTACAAACTAGGGCTATCATTGAAGTTTTGATGACCATTAATTGATCTATTGATAAGTTTTAATTTCTGGATTAGATTGTGTATGATTTTTTACCATCAACCTTTCAGATCATACTACATGATCCATCATCAAGATGCAAGAGAATAGGAAGAACAAAATAATTTTTTGTTCTTCCTATTCTCTTGCATCTTGATGATGGATCATGTAGTATGATTTGAAAGGTTGATGGTAAAAAATAATACACAATCTAATCCAGAAATTAAAACTCATTGTCATAGATTGTGGAAATCTTATAGATCTGATCTATTGATGTTAATTGTCATCGATGCCATGGAAATGTCATCAGAATCTCATAGGATTTTGATCACATTTTGTCGATGTTTTGATGAGGCCTATCATCGATGGCATGGCAAGCTCATCGATAACCACTCCTAATTGTTGACGTTTTGAAATTTTCTAGTTATGGTTTGACGATGCCTCCTAGTAGAGATTAGGCTCATTTTCAATGGGTTTTTCCATTGATAAATAGACATCCCTAGATTTTGTCAAAATTTTGATGAAATTATAGTGATGGAATTTTTTGACCATTGGTGGTGAAAAAATCAACCCACCTCCATTGAAAAATACATGAAAATTTACTAGTGAAGTTATAGGTTAGAAGTTAAGTGTACAACCCTACAACCAATCCAAATAGCATTCTCTTAAATCCCAAGACTCCACAAGGAAGGAAACCTTCACTTTGATACCACTTGATGCATAGGTATGGTGTATATTTCTTCTTAGAAAGCTAGTGCTACATGACTTCATCATAGATCTTAAATATATAGACAGAAAGACCACAAGTAGGCCTAAGAGACACATTTATTACAAATATAGGTCCTACCCCAAAGGGAAATTGGAGACTAGAAAACTAAGTATAGTAAAATTTTCTGGACTAAGATAGGTCTACATGTGATCTAGGAAGGTGTCTACAAGGCTATGGAAAGCCTTGAAATCACACAAACCTTGCAAAATCCAAAAACCACACGTTACTCAATATGTCAGTAGATGAACACACCTGGAGTAAGGAGAAACATAACTCTTCAATGAGACTAGACTAAGTTATGTGAGCATAGAGAAAATATTCAAGATAGGTCCACAAAAAAAACCTAATTCATAGTAAGAAATAACATAAACAAGAAGGGATGGGTCCCATGAACAACATATTGGAAAGAAAATTGGAAATATTTTTTGTTGATGCAAGATATCAAATGAACCCAAGATGCTCCTGCATCAAAATTTTAGCTAAAAATTAAAGGGATAGCTCAAAAATCATGTGCTCATAGGTATAGGTCAAAAGTGGAAATGTGTTCCTAATACTTTTCAATGTTTTCTTAAGAAATCTTTCAACCCATTTTATACTGCCAAGATATGTGTTAAAAATTGGTAGCTTCAATTTGTTGGCTCTTGATTTAACAATGCTTTCAAAACCAAATAACAATGACATAATACAACTAAGTGTAGCTAATTCCTATTATGGATGCACTTGAATAGAACCTAAGCCAACTATAAGGCCATACTCCTTTACTTTAGGTTCTACAAAACCTAGGTGGGTAGACCTTAGATTCATCTATATCACCAGTGTTAAAATAAAGATTTGAATCTAAACAAATTATACTAACCTTTGACTCTTCTTTTCTCTTGCAATAGAATAAGTATGAAATGGCTTATAACATAACCTATGAGTTCACAAGCTAAGTCAAGGTCCTTCTTTCAACTCTACAACATAAAAAGGAAAATTCATTTTATTTGAAAGATTTTAGAAAACACCATGAACCAAGAAACAATAAAATTTTGATCCTACAACTATGATCAGTGCCTTATACATTGGGTGTAACATAAAGTAAAACATACATCAATATCCTTATGATCCATCAATTTACTTTGTAGATTAGACATCAACATTCACAATGAATCCTCTACTCATCAAAATCCTTCTATAAGATTTGCAACCCTATCAAAATATATAAAGCTTGACTCTTTGAGTTAACAAAGAAACATACTAAGGTATACAACCTTTTAAAATTTCCCTTAAGGTTATCTGGAGGGATGTTTTATCATGCATTCATGAGTATTTTATCCTTGATGGTAGAGCTAGGAGACTCCACAAGTTTCATTTTGTGTTCCCAAATCATTTTAGGTATAAAGATACAACATATTTTCCATTTTATTTGAAATACTCTTTGATTCAAAGCCTCCAAGCCCATGGGAAGAAGGAGTCATGTCCTGTGCTATCTAATCTTACTTATTGAAAATTATTGTAAAAAAAAGGCTGCTAAACCCTCTCTAATCATGGAGAAAAAGTGAAAAGTCAATGGTAATGAACCTCACTCAAAGAAAATTAAGGTTGAAAGTGAGGAAGGCACTAGTGACAATAAGAGTACCAAAAAGGGTAACAAACGGGAGATTAAAAAGAAAAATGTGGAGGAAGTTACAAATTTTGAGAACTTTGCTAGAGATAATAATAAAATGGAAATGGGGGACCTCAGCTCAAACCTAGAAGGTTATTCTAGGAGAAAAGGAATGTCAATTGGAAAAGATCATCTAAAGGGTAGTAAAGACAAGAAAACTGAGTCTAATGCAGGGTTTGAAGCTTTATGGGATGAAGAGGGGAAACAAAGTGTTCACCTTTCTCCATCTAAAAGGAATTCTAGGGAGGAGAAAATGGACATGGAAACTCAAAAGAATAATGGGGATAGATTCATTTTCATGAAAGAGCATAGCCTAAGTAAGGAGAATAAATAGGAGCTCAATGACAAGCATGATTCAAACACCAAGATCTAGGTCAATATAGAAAATAAGGATACTACTATTGACATGGTGAATAGGGCTAATGAAGGGTGTAGGGATGAGTCTCATCGAGTGAAGTTGTCTTTCCTTCATACTACCAAGATTAAAGTGGAGGTGTCCCTTCAAGGTGACTCATTGCTCTACAATGAGATCATGGTGTTCAAGAAAAAAATTGGGGTTATTCAAAAAGAAGTGGACCATGAACGTGCTATGAAAGCCTATCTTGAAGGACAATTTGGAAACATTCATAACAAACTTAAGGAGTATGAGGTGGAACTCTGTCAATTAATAAAGCATAGCAGGAAAAGAATGGAGCAAGTTACCTCTAGCTTGTGTGTTATAGTGGTCTGTTTGGGCAAGAAAAGTAATGAGAAGATTATGTCTCCAGATATAGTTGGGGTGAGGAGTCCAAGAGAGCCAAGTAAGAGAATGAGGTAGAGTATGAAGAAAAATATTACTGAAGTGCCTGAGGTTCCTAGTTCTACCACAATTGATATTATCCAAAGTACTACAAAAGTAGGCAAGGAGGTGGAGAAGATCATTAAAGAGTTGTTGTAGGTGTTGGTCGTGGTTGTTAGTGTACTAGTTGTTGGTCCATGTGAATTTTCTGGTTCTATTTTTTTATTTTTTCTAGCTTTTGTTTAAACTTTAGGTTCCAAGTCCTTGTAAAACCTGGGTGTGTTTGGTTTAAACTTTTGGTTTCAAGTCCATTTAAAACCTAGTTTTTTTTTTTGTTTTTTGATAAACTTTAGGTTTTAGGTCCTTGTAAAACTTGGTGGTGCTTAACGCTAATATTTTACTTTTGTTAGAGGATTTTGGGTCCCTTCAAAACCTATTTTTACCTTAACCTTAAACCTTAAACAAATTCCAACTAAGATATGTGTTCTTACTTAGATATTGGAAACACAATTCATAATGAAGATACTCTCAATCATGCTTTGTATTCATTTCTTTAAAGTGAATACATCAATTTTCATATAATAATTTAGGAAACACAAAATAGACTAGAACTATGACTACAACTTCATTATTTTTTGTTCATATACAAAAAAAATATTGAAAAATATGGTGGAATCATAGTTTGAGACTTGCTCAACGTGCTGGAACCAACCCTCTACAATGTGGAAGAATAAGAAGATATATAAAGAGGAAGAGGGTTGGTTCTAATCTAAAATGCCAAATGTCCTCTTATGATGCTCTTCTAAAGCTTCTCTCATCTCTTCTCCTCCAACTGAAAATAAAATCCCTATCATTGCTATTAAAAAACAACTTGAAACTAGTCAAATGATGAAGGAAACAAACTGCCAAGAAATAAGCCAAAAATGTTTCAAAAAATTGAGCTAAAAAAATCATTGAATGGTTTTAATAATGAAATATCACTACTATGATCATCCCTATCAAGTTTGGAGATAACCCACTTCATTGTTTATCCTAAAACTATATTTGATGCCTTATGGTAAAAATATAAAAAAGTTTGTTGAGAATGCCCCCTATTTAAAAAATTTTAGAATAACTTTTTACTAGTTGGACCTACATACATTCAGACTGCAAAAATGGATTCTTCACTCTAAGACCTTTCTAGAGGAATATGATACTTTCCCCTTTGGATCAAAATGAACCCATGGGCATTCGTTTGAAATTGTAGTCAATTGAGAATGAACACACCTTGAAATATGTAAAAATATTTCATTTTATGATAAAGTTTAAAACTTTACAAAATTATGCAAGTTTATCTGAGATTTCTCTACAAGTGTATGCATTCAAACTCATAAAGGGAAATATTAAATTTACTCTTTAACTTATTATCCCTCCTAATTGGGTCAAACCTATGTTGAATTCACCTATGTGCCACATGGAAAGATCCGATTAGCTCCTTGATTTGCATCATCTACCACATCATCTCTAAGTGGGACTTGCACACCACTTGTCACCACCATGCAACCTTAGAGAGGTCCATAATACAAATTGTCACTAACTACTGTGAGGTCATGAATAATCACTAGTGGTTAGTCACAACCTTAGGATTGCTGACTTAAAACCTTCAAGAACCATTGAGAAGTCATGATTTCCTCTGTCATAGCCTTGCATCCATCATCTTCTAATTGAACTTGATCCTTGGGAAGTCATGAAATCTCCTCAACCACAACTTTTCAATGTTCTTGTCCAACTATGTGGTCAACCTTGAAAACTCATGAACCTCAGGAATCATGCCATGTGTACATCTCTCATTAGTCCATTTTTGTAAGCACATATCATTATTGGGTCATGGTCTACATTGATCAAAATATAAATAATATCAGAAAATAATAAATTGCATAAAAGAGAACACAAGATACCAAGATCTAATGTGGTTCATCTTGGGCTACGTCCACCAAATAACAAGTCCAATATTATTACAATCCAACGATTACAACCTAATTATAATCTATAATCCCTTATAGCTCAATACCGCAATAAAAAGCAATTTTTGCATCACACCCTATAAAATCCCTAGTCCTATGCCCTTTTATACAAGTATTTTTTTGCTTTAGGGTTAAAATTAGTTACAATATGTTGGCCATAAAATGTTGATAAAATAGCTCCAAAAAATTGAGTATGTAATGTACTTCCTTGATTAGTCACCAAAAACTAAAAATCCCCCACTTAGGGACTGACCAGGCTCCACAATAGACAACAATCTTTGACTTAGAGACTAACCATGTAGCTATGCTACTACACCATGAGGCTCCCACTAGATCAAACCACCCTATAATTTGTTGTTCTTTGATTTTGTTCAATCTAGAAGACCAACCAAACTTGAAGAGGACTTTGGCTTCTTCCTTCTCACTACCTTTGCAAACATATCGGATGGATTGTCATCTGCATGGATCTTTTCTAGCTTTAACTATCCATCATCCAAAACTAACTGAATAAAATGGTATTGCAACTGTATCTATTTTGTCTTTGAATGCAGAGCAAAATTATTTACAAAATGAATGGTACTCTGGTTATCTATAAATAAATAATTATCCTTCTGAGGTTATCTCAACTCTTCCAAGAAGAACTAAACCCATATCATCTCCTTGGCTTCCTTTGCTACCCCACCAATAGTAAATACATAACCTATAGTACTCTACTTGGTATCAATATCGCCTACCAAATCTGAGTTGACATAGCCCTATAAATTAGTAGGAGAGCACCCAAAATGTAAACACTTTCCAAATGTGCCTCTCAATTATTTGAGAGTCCATTTAACCACATTCCAATACTCAAGCCCTAGATGACTCATATACTTGCTAATGATTCCCACGACATGTGTAATATCTAGCCTGGTACATACCATAGCATACATCAAGCTTCCTATAGCTGAAGCATAAGGTACCTTGGACATCTTATCATCCTCTTTGTGTTTCTTTCAACACATCTCCTTAGTCAACTTCAAATGACTAGGTGAAGTTGTGCTAACAACTTTAACATTCTCCATAGAGAAACATTGCAACACCTTTGCAATATAATTAGCTTGAGATAATGCCAATTTCTTGTTCTTGCTATCTCTTAAAATCTTCATACCAAGGATTTCTTTTCTGTCCCAAAATCATTCATAGCAAATGAATGTGCTAACTAGCATTTCGGCCCCTTAATGCAATCCATGTTAGACCCAACTACAAGCATATCATCAACATATAAACATAAAATAATGTAGTTGTCATCATCCAACCTTTGAAAATAAACACAAAGATCTGAATGACACCTATTGTACCCATGCTCATGCATAAAATTACCAAATTTTGGATACAATTGCCGAGGTGCTTGCTTCAAGCCATAATAAACTTTTCTTCAATCTACACACTAAGATGTCCTTACCTTTGACCTCAAAAACATGTGGTTGTTCCATAAATATCTCTTCATCCAAATCACCATGAAGAATGGTTGTTTTAAAATCAAGCCACAATACTTAAAATAATGTGAATATAAGTCATTTTTACAACAAGAGAGGATATCTCATCAATATCAATGCCACTTTTCTATGCAAATTCTTTTACCACTAACCTAAATGTAAATATTTTCTTACTTCCATCCTCTTCTTTCAACCTATAAACCCATTTATTCTATAAAGCCCATTTACCTGTAGGTAACTTGCATAAATCCCAAGTCTTATTTTTGAGCAAGGAGTCCATTTCATCTACCATTGCAAAATCCCAATGAGTCTTAGTATTAACCTACATAGCTTCATCATAAAATTTAGGTTCACCTTCATCTATTAGTAAAATAGAGTACAAGGAGGGAGAAAATATTTCCGGTTGTCTACTTAGCCTTGTTGACCATCTAATATTCACTGGGGTGTGTGGTATTTTTTGTTGGGGTTATTGTAGATCACAAGGAATTATTGAAACATCATCTTTTTGAGTATCATTCAACACTACATAATTATTTTCTTTATTCTCATACTACTGCAATAGATCTTTGTACAACACTTTCTCATTGAATATGACATCCCTACTTCTAAAATTTTCATGATTTTTAAAATCTCAAAGCCTATAACCAAATTTATCAATGCCATATCCAAAAAACATAAATTTATTTGACTTAGCTTCCAACTCAGTTCTATGCATTGGTTTTCCACAATAAAAATAGTCTCTCGGTCCTCTAAATTGACCTCTTTCCCTTTGACTTTCCTCTTGATTTCTAGAATTATTTCCTCTCTTAGTTGTTCTACATCTACTTTGTGTGTTCAAAGCACTTCCTGATGTAGATCCACTTGAGGTTTTCCTATGAGTTTCCTCACTCAAAATAACACCAATCACATCATCATAGGGTATTAGATGTAAAAATATATTTACTCACAACCATTACCAAGTCATTCCAGCTTTTAGGAAAAGAACACAAAGTCAAGAAAGCCCTAATTTCTTCATCAAAATTAATATGCAAACAATATAACTAATAGTAACAATATTAAACTCATTTAAATGATCTACAACATATCCATCTTCTTCCATCTTCATATTAAATAAGCACTTCATGAGAAATACCTTGTTACAATAAACCACAAACAAAAATAACTGTAGAATTTGATGATGAACAAATTCATAGATCAGTGGATATACTGCATGCAAATAACCTATTACAAGGAAGAAAGAAAGGTAGAGAGAGAAGGGTTTTCTTGATAAACAAGAATATTTAATTTACTTGCAAAAAATAGAATCAATGAAATTACAACTGATCAATCCTTATGAAGGAGATCAAATCCCTAAAAGGGAAACCCTAAGAGGTAAATGACATTTAATAATTACTAAATAATTATTAAATGGAAATGAAAGGTGCATAAAGTGAAATCTTAAGAAGGGAGAAAAGTAATTTAATAAATGAAATGAAATTAACCTTTTTCTCTATCACACCCCCAAGATGAGCAACAATGCAACTACAAAAAATGCAAGGATACTACAATGCTAAAAGAAAACTTGGGTCCTAGAAATAAGGCCTAATGAAGTACTCAATCACAATCAAAACTCTATGAAATGGAGAAATATTGAAAACCTAGTGGGAAAAACCCTACTCCAAAAAAAGATAGAAAAGGATGCACAAATGAAACATCTCAAGAGAATCTCTGAAGACCATAAGTCTAATGAAAGCCTCTATGATAGAAGCTTGAGACTCTATAGCCCCCCCAAAATGGTAGAATTCCTATGTCAATGAACATACCAATGTGGAACCAATCTGAAGTAACCAAAGGCAGTGGACAAATATGATAAAACCCATGTATGTGAGGTGTAGTTGGAAGTCCTAGTTCATGCTTAAAGGATAAAGCATGAGAATACTAAAATAGAATCTCCAATGGAGGTGGGATAATAGGTGTGTTAAATCTACCATTCAAGAGGAGATGTTTGTCCTTTCATATATCCTCAATAACTACAATAGGTGGCTTGATGATGGGAGCTGCAGTAGTAGGCAATGTTGAAGAGTAATCCTATGTCAGAGATGGAATCTAAACAAGAGATGGAGGTGTAGAAGTGACAACACTACTGTCACAAACAACATATAAGTTCAAGCAACATGACTTCACCTTAGTAGTCTCTGATAGTGGAGATGGTAGACCAAAATGTGAGAAGGAATATAGGTAGGAAGAATGATCAACAATCCCACTATGTGTAATCTAATAAATAAAGAGAAGGTTAGAGGGAAAAGATGGAACACAAATTACATCATGATTTTCACCACCATCAATTTCAATAGAAACTTTCCCACATATAGTCATAACAATGGTGTTCCCCATCGAAATGTGTGGAGTAGGAGAAGCCTCAAAAGAGGAGAACAAATCCTAAGAAGATGTCATATGGTGTGAGGCACTTGAATCTAGTAACCATCTAGAAGAATGAGGAATAGTAGTTTCACATAGTGCATGACCCTTTGCTATATCTTTACCATCTGACTAAAATGATGATGAAGAAGAAGAAGATCAATGAGAAGTAGAAGGAATATCAATGTTGCTCTTCTGAAGGAGAGTTGTCAAATATGAAACCTATTTGGCATAGCCATCTAACTTCTTCTCATAGCAATGTGGCTCATCATGATTAGACTTATTACAATAAGCACACTTTGGTCTTTTTGGCTTTGATTTTCTTGCCTTAGGAGGAGGTGTTTGTGATGAACTATGAGTGCTAGAATCAATATGAGATTCTATAGAATAAGGATTTTGTGTCTTCTCCTTTGTCCTTGAAGATGGTCAAGCTACCAATACCTAAGTCTATGAGCCTGTGAGAGAATCCAACTAAGAGAGCTTAGCTTTCTCTTGAGTCAAACGATCACAAAAAAAATCAAAGGATGGCATGGTAAATCTATTAGCTAAAGCATCTTTAGTGGAATAGAAGGTAGAAGCAAAAATATGAAAGTTTCCATGAAGTTTAGAAAGAATAACATAAATGTACCTAGTGTCAGTCTTGATCTTCCCACAACCCTATAATAAAGATATCTATTGATTGAACTTCATTAAGAATTCCTTAGTGGAAAGAAAAGAATCTGTACAAGGGAGGTAAGCTCTATCTCAATCTCAAGTGCCTTGAACTCATTTACTGTACCAAACAAACCTTCAAGCTTGGTCCACATAACTAGAGGGGTATTGCACCCATCAAGATGAAACTATAGAGTTTCAAATACCTATAAATAAATCAATCCTATTGCCTCATCCATCTTGTTCCTATGCTGCATGACCTCAAAAGGCCCATCTAAAACTAGTTGCACTATCCCTACACAAGACCACAACCCTTTTGACTAGAAAAGTTGTGTCATCAAGGTCTTCCATGTGTGATAGTTATGAGGGGTCAGAATTTTTAGACAAGAAGAAGTCTTGGCTATTGTTTTAGAAGGTGTTAGATTTTTTTTGAATAAATTTTTAGTTTACTTATGTAAATAATAGAAACAATAATATAAAACAACCCCCACAATACAAAAACCAAACCCTAGATGCTAGAAGGAATATGTAAACAAAAAGAGAGAAAAAATCATTTTAGAATCACGTGTACCTTTGAGGAATAATGATAAAAAATAGTAGAGAATCTAAATAGGGCTCATGAAGAGCTTTTCAATGCTTTTTTCAAATCAAAAAATTGGGCCATAATGAAGAAGTTATGGCCCCCAGAAGATAGAACTCATCAATGGACTTCAAGTGCAAAAATAGGTACCAAAATAAAAAAGAAATCCAAAAAATACCTCCATCACTATCTCTATCTTTGAACTAGCTTTTTGACACTTCTTTTGGATTGGAAAAAAAACCTCCATAGGCTCATGATATTGCAAAAAAAAAAAAAGGTCTTTAGCACAAAATAAATCAAACAGTGATGGGTGAATGACCATCAAATTGTGGCATAAAAAATGTTGATGTTAGCACCTACACATATATCAACAATTATATCATTGATGTTAGTGACTGTACTACTGATGTTAGTGCTTTTAAAGTAACCAAACTAAAGGATAATTTCTTACTAGAGGACTATGAGATTCAACTTCATAAGAGTAGACAAGGACTAAAGCAAAAAGACATGGATGTGGCCTCTTATATAGAGGAATTTCAAAGGTTATGTCTTAGGTCCAAAAAGAAAGAAGATGAGCCAATAAAAGTGGTTAGGTACTTGGGTGGTCTCAAGTGGAATATCCAAGAAGAGTTAAGTTTGTGGAAACCAACTACTATTTAGATATGCCATCAACTAGCCTTAAAGGTGGAAGAAAAGAATAGAAGGAAGGGACACTCTAACTTCAAGGATAGAGGAAAGAAAAAAAATTAGAGGGGTCAAAGAGGAGGATATCAAGGCAGAAGTAGTAAATAGAGGAACCAAGGTGAGACCAAACTTACTGAACAAAGTGTTGAAACCACTCCAAGAGGAGGTTATAGTAGAGGAAGGGGTAACCAAGGAGGCTCTAATAGAGGTAGAGGATTGGGAAGAACTCCTACTTTGCTAGGATGAAGTTCTATAACTATGGTAAATTAGGTGCCCTGATTAACTATCTTCTTCCAACCATGACAAGAGAGTGGAAGTCACTGGCATATGATCAAGAGGATAGCTCTAGTGAAAAAGAACTTGAAGTGGATCACATAGAGTCAAAGAAAGGTGAAAATCTCATGTTTAGGAGGGTATTGATCAAGCAACTAGATCAAGATGAACCTAAGCATATGAGACCTTTGTTTAGGATTGGATGTAGATTCTTGGGAAGGTCTATAAGGTAGTAGTGGACTCTAGTTCTACTGACAATATAATATTAGAGGAAGCAGTCAACAAGCTCAAACTAATCAAGATACCCCATGTGAATCCCTATAAAGTCACTTGGCTCAAGAAGGGTCAAAGTATTTTAGTAAATGAACAAACTTAGGTTGAGTTCTCTATAAAAGGGTATAAAGATAGGTTGTTATGTGAAATCTTACCCATGGATGTGTGTCATCTATTGTTGGGTAGACCCTGGCTATTTGACAGAGAGGCAGTGTATGATGGAAAATAAAATTCCATAACATTTAAGAAGGGGGGTAGAACTTTTAAGATCCAATCTCTATTGGAAGGAGATGAGCCACAATCTAGGTCTCCTAGTGTGTTTCTATGTAGTGGAAAGGAGTTTGTTAAAGATATAAAGGAGGATAAGAGCTCAAGCTATGCCATTGTATTGAAGTCAAAAGGAGAGGAAACAATGGTCAAAGAGTCACTAACTATAGAGATAGAAGCATTTCTTGAAAAGTAAAAGGAGATTGTAAGTGATGGAACCCCTACCACCTTTCCTCCTAGAAGGGTGATAAGCCATAAAATTGATTTTGTCCCTAGTACATCCTTACCAAACAAAGTAGCATATAAGCTCAATCTTGACTAGAACTTGGAAGTAGTAAGACAAGTATAAGAACACTTGGATCAAGGCCTGATCAAGAAGAGTATAAGTCCATGTGCATTCTTTATTGCACTAGCATCCAAGAAGGGAGGAAAATGAAGACTATGCACATGTTCAAGGGCCATAAATAGGATCACAATTAGGTATAGGTTCCCCATACCTAGGATTGAGGATCTCATAGATTGTCTTGGAGGGGCAATGTAGTTCAAAAAGTTGGATTTGAAAAGTGGATATCATCAAATTAGGATTAAGGAAGGGGATGAATGGAAATTTTTTTTTAAGACAATAGATGGGTTGTATGAATGACTTGTGATGTCATTTGGCCTCTCAAATTCCCCTAGCACATTCATGAGGCTCATGAATGAAGTGCTTAAGGACTTCACTCAGACGTTTTTGGTTGTATATCTAGATGATATACTAATATTCATCAAAATCAAGGAGGAGCACATAAAATGTGTGGAAGATGTATTGTAGAGGTTACATGAGGAGAAACTAGCTATAAACCTTGAGAAATATGACTATTTCAAACAAAAGCTTGTGTATTTGGACTTTGCAGTGTCAAAGGGGTCCTTGAAGATAGATCAAGAGAAGGTTGTAGCTATTCTCAACTAGCCACCATCGGTTTCTATCGTTTAGCCCAATTTTATGAAAAATTCATTAGGAATTTTAGTGGTATATGTGCACCTTTTTTAGATACCATTAAGGGTGGGGTGCAGACTAACTTCACATTGATGCAAGAGAATCCTAGGTTTCTTTGTAATCCTACACTTTTGTTCATTTTTCAAGTTGATGTCGAGTTGACAGTTTCTAGTTAATGCCGAGTTTCCAGTTTCTAATTGATGTTGAGTTGCTAGTTTATAGTTGATGCTAAGTTACCAATTTCCAGTCGATGTCAAGTTGCTAGTTTCCAATAGATGTCGAGTTACCAATTTCTAGTTGATGCCGAGTTTCCAGTTTCCAGTTGATGCCGAGTTGCCAGTTTCCAGTTGATGCTGAGTTTCCAATTTCTAGTTGATGTCAAGTTACCAATTTCTAGTTGTTTTCGAGTGTCAATTTTTCCTTCATATGTCAAGTTACCTAGTTTATGTTGAGTGTCAGCATTTGGACATGATTTCTACAAGCCAACTTGCGGGATTTTTTTTTTGATCGTGACATTTATGTTAATATCTTTTCTTGGGATGTGTCCAAACCATTTTTGGGTTGGCCTTCCTCTTATGTAATGTTCTAGAATAATCTGCAAGTTGTTTTGGCAAGTGTGTGTGTGTGTATATATATATATATATATATATATATATATATATATATATATATATATATATAGTGTTTAGGCTTAGAGTTGGAAAAAAATTTAGGAAAGAAGATGAGGGAGCATAACTAAAAGTGTGAGTTTGCAGTTGGATCTTTTTGGGTGAATGTATTTGTAATTGGCTGCAACCCAAAAGGCCTTCCAGTTGGGCATGTATCAAGATATTTTGATGAATCAATAAAATTATTTCACTCTTCTTCCTCCTTTGGTTGTTGTTCTTTCTGTTTGCTTCTATTGTGTTAACTCTTGTAGGGTGGGTTGGATAGCTGGGTGAGCCTTTGACCCTAGTTATTCACCCTTTGCCTATGCCAGTCAGTATCAAAGCCTGAGGTTCATCCTTGTGGAGATTGGATCATGTAGAACCCTGATTTGGATTTAGTTGTAGGGTGGCAAATATGCAGATTTGACCTATAACTTGTAGAGGGTTATGATCTTGCAAGAACCTAATTTGTAAAGATGGTTTGTGGTAGAGGAAATAATGTTGATAATTCTATATTGGATCAGTTGAGATAGATTGCAACCAAATTAGATATTGCAGAGACAACCTAGAGGAGAGGAGCACATTTTGATGATGTAAGCAAAGATTAAGTAGCAGCACCAAACCATAATCCAGAACCTGAAGAAGATCAAGATGAGGAAAGATTGTTGCAAATATTGTCTAAGGAAAAATCAAAGCCTACTATAGAAGTTATTCCTTGTGATGTAAAATTAGATACCAATGCTATCTTGGATTGGATCTTTGATATGGAGAAGTTCTTTGAGTATGAAAACACTCTTGATAATAGAAAAGTGAAGATTGCAGTCACTAGGTTGAAAGGTCATGCATCACTATGGTGGGAGCACTTTCAAACTGATAGACAAAGGAGTGGAAAGGAGAAGATCAAAACTTAGCCAAAGATGGTGAACAAGGTAAAGAACAAAATCCTTCATGTTGATTACCAAGTTAGCTTGTTGAGAAAGATGCAAAATTTGAAACAAAAAGACATGATTGTGAAGGAATATACCGAGGAATTCTATAGATTGGACATCAAATCTAGACATGTGGATGATGATGTTGAGAAAATTGTAAGGTATATTAATGGAAATTGAGATCTAGAATTCAGGATGAAATAAGTTTTGTTAAGTTGGAAAGAAGAAGCATATCAATATAACTTGAAAGCTGAGGAGATCTTGACAAAGAAGCATGAACAAAGACAAAGAGGTAGAGGTGGTAGGTTCCAAAGAGGTAGAGGTAGATCTTATGGAGAAAGTGGTAGATCTGATAGTTCTATGCAAGATAAAGAAAAATCTAAATGGAAGAATGATGACAAAGGGAAGACTGAATGGAAAAGTGGTAATTCTTACCAAGAAGGCACTAATTCTTACCAAGGAAGAGGTAATTCATATTCTAGAGGTAGATTTCACGGTAATTTTTTTAGATGTGGTAAAGAGGGACATAGATCTTTTGAATGTAGATCCTCTAAAAGAAGGTAAGGTAACATAAATGCTATGATTCAAGAAGATGATGAGAGTTCACCAAGTGGACCTAAGGTTAGAGAAAATTTGATGGTGAGAAGAACCTTATGTAATAAGGGAAGTGATCAGGAACCTATTTTAAGGAGAAGTCTTTTGAAGACCAGATGTAAGATGGCTGAAAAATATTGCAAGGTGATCATTGACAGTGGAAGTTCTACAAATTTGGCATTAAAGAGCTGGTTACTAAGTTGCACTTGCAGAGGTTGAAACATCCCAAACCTTATCATGTTTAATGGATCAAGGATGAGCATAAGATATTGGTAAGTGAACAATTCCTTGTGAAGTTCAAAATTGGACATCAATTTGATCAAGCTTTGTGTGATATTATGCCTATGGATTGTTGTCATATTTTGTTGGTTAGACCTTGGAAATATGATAGTTATGTTGTACATGATGGAAGATTGAATCAATATACTCTTTGGGTAAATGGGAAGAAAAAAACATTGCTGCCTTTGATCAAAAGTCCATATGAGGTTAATTGTGCGGCTGTAAAAATTTGCATGGTTAATGGGAAATAATTTGAAAAGGAAATGAAA
The DNA here is from genome assembly GCA_028749045.1 of Cupressus sempervirens. NCBI lineage: Eukaryota > Viridiplantae > Streptophyta > Pinopsida > Cupressales > Cupressaceae > Cupressus > Cupressus sempervirens. The sequence continues at coordinate 358,320,200 of CM053786.1, forward strand.
AAGGATCAAGTTTTTTTTTCCATAGTTCCTAGAGGACCGAGTGTTGGTAGTAATAACTGAGTAACAAAAGCTAGTAATGACCAAGTGATAGCAGATAGTGACAACCGAGTACTAGTAGAAATTATAAAATTGCTAAAAGAGCATAAAGACATTATTTTTGATGATATTCCTAACGGTTTACCTCCAGTAGTCATTGTATGAATTTGATTCTTGGAGCTAGTTTTTCGAACAAAGCACCATATAGATTAACACCTATAGAGAATGAAGAGCTTAATAGACAAGTGCATGAGTTATTGCAGAAAGGTTTGATTAGAGAAAGCTTGAGTCCATGCGTTTTACTTGTTGTATTAGCACCTAAAAAGAATGGAGAATGGAGAATGTGTACTAATTCTAGAGCTATTAACAAAATCACAGTGAAATACAAGTTTCCTATGCTAAAGATGGATGAAATAATGGATTGTTTTAGTGGAGCAAAGTATTTTACCAAAATTGATTTGAAGAGTGGCTATCATCAGATCAAAATCAAAGAAGGTGATGAATGGAAGATTGCTTTCAAGAAAAAAGATGGTTTGTATGAATGGTTGGTTATGCCTTTTGGTTTGACTAATGCACCTAGTATTTTCATGAGGTTGATGAACAAAGTTCTGAAAAGATTCTTGGGTGAGTTCGTGATTGTTTATTTGGATGATATTTTGATATTCAACAAGTCTAAGGAAGAACATCTTGAGCATATTAGACAATTATTGCAAAGATTGAAAGCGGAAAAGTTGTTGATTAATCTAAAAATGTGTTTTTTTATGCAAGAGGAGATTGTGTATTTATGATTTTTGATTTTAGTTGAAGGGTTGAAGATGGATCTTGAGAAGGCTAAAGCAATTTTGGAATGGTTGACAACTGAGAATATGGGTGAGGTAAGATCATTTCATGGTTTGGCTAGTTCTTATAAAAAATTTATAAAGAATTTTAGTGTTGTTTATAATGCTATGACTGAGACAATGAGGGGAGATAAAAAGTAATTCAAGTGGACACATGGAGCTAATAAGAGTTTTGAGATTTTGAAACAAAAGGTTGTTGAATTACCTATATTGGCTTTACCTGATTTCAACATAGTATTTCAAATTGAGTGTGATGCAAGTGGTAATGCAATAGGAGCTCTATTAAGTCAAGAATGTAGTGCTTGCCCCTAGTTCGCATTTTGTTATCATTGTTGAACTCTTTTAGAGCTAGTTTTATGTTGATGGTTAGCAGCATTGTTATGAGATTAACAAATATTGTGCTATGGATTCAGTTTATTATGTGATGAGATCACTTAGACTTTATATTTCATGTATGTATGATGATTATTACATTGCTTTCAGTTATTAATGATGATTTGTTATTATATGTGTTTTCTTATGGATACTTACCCCATGCTTGCATGTGTATGGTGTGCGTGTTTGCTTTGCATGTTTGCTTTTGTATGGCGTGTCTAATGTGGTTAAGGAAGGGAGTCGTAGTCACCTGCTAGTTGGGATCTACACGATGCACCACTTCCTACCATTTCTTGTTTAGTCTAGTATATATTGTGCTTGTACATGCATGGTTTTTATGCAGGTTGTAGGTACGGGGTATCGACTTCCCTGAATTGCCAGGATGAGCGTACCCTATCACATTATCTCAATGATAAGAGAGGGGAGATAAATTCTTAAGTCCAAATCCCAACCCTTTAAGCCATTTGTTCTAATTGAAAAATTAGGACAAGTATCTGAGTTGAGTACCCTCCGAATACGTTGGATAACGTAATTCGTGATATAAACCCTTGGTTTGATTTTGTATGTATTTTGGCTATGATAGATTTTCATGTTTTACCTTGGTGAGTCTTTGATGTATTTTCTATTAATTAAGCCTAATTAAAAGATTTAATTAATGGTTTAATTAAATGGAAAAATTAATATGGTATTTTAATATTTATTTTATTTAATTAATTAAGAAATTAATTAAATAAAATAATTAAATTTGAAAATAAAAATAAAAGTTTAAAATTTAAATTTGGAATGTGACAATATTTATTTTATTAATAATATATTTGGAGTTCATTTTTAAATAAATAACTAAATAATATTATTATTAAAGCTAATAAATATTTTAGCAATTAAGTTTTGGAAAATGAAAATTAAAAAGTAAAAAATATATTTAAAATTATTAAAAGATTCTAGATTTCATATAAATATATTAAGATTGAAAAGTGGAATTATTAAAGTTAGTGCATGAGATTTAATAAATTAATTAATTAAATTGGAAAGAGTAAAAGTAAATATTAAATTAATTAATGTGCATTATTTTAATGTTTGCTCACATAGGAGTTGACAAATTCTCGGGAGTTGTCATATCGACAACACTGGAGTTTGCACTCTAAGAATGCACAAATTGTCTACACTTAAGAGTTAGCATTTTTATTTGAGCACATGGTGTCTACAACCTTAGGACTTATCTAGAAGGTTGGAGAAGACCCATGCTTGGCTGTCATGCTTATCTTCTGGTTGTTTCTAGAGACACTCTAGATGCATCTTAGAGGCTTTTAAATTGAGGCTCCCCTAGTGTGTTTGGACAAGCAAAAATGAAAGCTTAAATGGAAGCTTAATGGAAGCTACAAGCTACAAGCTTTAAATGGAAGCTTCAAAGCTTACATGTATTGGAGAAGCCCATATGCTCATATGTTCCTACATGCTACTATGCTCTTTCTAGCATTTTTAGTCACTTGGAGGATTCGGTTGGCCTTGATCTTGGAAGGATTGCGAATGATGGAGAAGGAAAGGATTTTCTATGAACTTCTGAGGCATAGCGGATTAGCATCAGTGTCCAGGTGCACTCGTGATATTCGCATATTCTCTTTGCACTATTTATTTTCCTATCTTCATCATGTTTGTTATATGTGTATGAATACTCTTTGTGATTAAATCTACAATTAAATTGGAATCTAGATATGTATTTAATTGGTTGCAAAAGAAATCAATAGAGAATTCATTAGAAAACCCTAGATCCAATTAAGGAAGAAATTAGATCTAAACGAGTTTGGGTTCGAATTAGAATCAAATTGAAATAGATTTGAAAATGGTTTCAAAATTTATGGCCAAATCCATTAGTGAAATTATTGATAAATTTAGAGAACAATTACCTTTAAGAGAAAATTTTTAATTCATCACAAATTGTCCTGTCGCTGCCCCTTGGATAGACCCAAACTCAGTCATTCAAAACTTTTTATCGGGATCGAATTTATTCGATCGCTCCAATCAAAAGTGGCGCAACTTGGCCCTCTCCAACATATTTAAATTTCAGCCCGATCCAACGGTTCATTGGAGAGATATGGCCGTCGTACTGAGACTATTTTATTCAAGGACAGATATTTCTCCATTTCCCATAACCAAGAGTTCTTTATGCTTAAATTTCACAAAAATAATATATCAAAGCATGAAATGAATTAAAGATATTATTGCAATCTTCCCTTAGTAGAATCTTATTAATATGCATTAGTTTTATATGGTCTATTATCTAATCTAATTAAATCAAATTTAATTAAGATTAGTTAATAGTAGAAGAAGTATAGTTAATTATTAATCAATCTAAGTAAATGGATTTTTTTTTAAATGAGAGAAAATTTAAAAAAAAGAGATTTTAATATAGTTTATATAGTGGACTTTTTATAATGTATATTGAATACTACTTAATATATATTAAATAATTTTAGAGTTGTTTAATGAAGATGATAATGTTAAGAATTTGGAGATTATTCATGTTAAAATCTACAATGAGTCTTATTGGTTTGTGATTGGGATCTTTATATAGACAAAATATTATTAGAACAATTAGAAAATGGAGTCTAATGGTTGATTTTAATATTGATTAGATAAATTGTAAGATGATAATTTATATTATGTTAATTTAAAATTTAGAAACTCTAAATGATAGTGGATTAAGATTGAATTGTTATGTTAATTTGTTTGAATACTTTATGGTATTAAGAGTTAGTCAAATATTAACTAATGAGATTTATGAAAATAATAGTTTGATGAGTTTATTATTTATTAATGTTTGTTGGGTCTAACAAACTATTAATAAATAATGGTTTAAATAATTATCAATAAATTTGATTAGAGTTAATCTAGAGGAGATTATTTGATGATTAAAGTTTGGTAAAAGATATTAATTTTTAGATTTAGATTATAATTGATTTTTAATCAATTGATATTCATTGAGTTGATAATATAATTATGATATTAATAATTAAGTTGTGTGATAGAGTCTTATTCGAAAAGATTAATGATAATACGAATTTGTTGAGGGAATGTTGGTATTCTTTAAAAGATGACGATTATGCTCATTTAAGATTTTCAGTAATTATTATTGAATTATTAATATGATCATTTGAATATTGAATTATAGTTGACTTTTAACTTATAGAATTCTAGTTAGTTAGCTAGTCAACTGACATTAATTGGAACGTAGCTATGGTTATGCAATTATTAATTAAATCAACTAATAAGAGTTAATTAGATTTAATTAATAATTAAGTTATGTAATAGAGATTTAATTGATATAATTCTTTTAACAAGATTGTAAAAAAAAAAATATTGATATCAAAGTTGATAAGTCTTATTCTAATAACTTGAATAATGACTTAGATATTTTAACAGTTATTAGTGACAATTTAATAATGATTATAATTAAGAGGCTTAAGTGTTAGAGATACTTAATTGAGTTTTAACCATTAAAATGTTAATGGATCATGGAATTGTGCACCTAAGCTAATTAGTGGATTAGATTGATCATTTTAATTAAGTTATAATCTTCTTCATTGAAGATTGATAATTGGTTCTTTTATAAATGAATAATGATCTTTGATTTATGTTAAAAGTTGAAGTAACATTAAAGAAGAGTTAATTAATTAGAATATGGATCATGGTTAAAATAGAGAACAATTTAATTAAGGTCAATGACGATCAGTTTAGTGAATATGTATCCTTAAGTTATTCTTGGAATGTAATTCTTAATAATGGAAGGCTAATGCTATCGGGAAAACAAATGGGTTGACTTGTAGGTGAAACGATGAAACTTAGACATTTGAAGTATACTTGAAAATGGAAATTGAAACCCCTACACTTGAGAATGGAAAATGAAGCCCTACACATTATTCAACTATGTGATTTTAGTAAACCAAAACATGTGTTTGCATCGTGTATTCTATATGCTTCTTGTTTTGGGTTTTGGGTTAACTAGTGATGACCAATCCTAGGTTGTTACCAGAGGCTCAGGGGTTATGAGATGTGTTGGCATGTTGATCTTATTTGGTCTCGATCTTTATAAGCCCAACCATGGTAATGTGATCGTATGCTCTATGAAATATTTGTATTTGTTCATCAGTCTTCATGTGTGAAGCTGAGATGTATGTGTATGAGACACTTGAGCTAATCATTTTTGGTCATCGATCAGTTATCCTTGGATTATTTTCTAGTCGCCATGATGGGACTAAAATGTGGATTTATTCTTGATGATGTCATGTTGTGACATATTTTGACTCAACCATTTTGGAGTCTTTGATCAGTATGATTTTGAGATATTCTTGGTTGCTTGTTGAGAACCAATGGATGTGATGATTTATTTTGGTTATTGAGAACCAATGATTATTATGATTATCAATGATGCCTTCAGTTGCCAATAGAGAACTATTGTGGTCATGATTTTTTATGGATGTTTTTCGGATGCTCATGGAGATTTTGATGATTCTTATCTTGGAGATTTGATGATTCTTATTATGGATATTTGATGCTTATATTGTGGATATTTGATGATTCTTTTTATGGATTATCTTTTGGATTTTCTTTACAGTCGCTTGTACAAGACTGTGGTGATTTTATGATTCCATGAGCATCAGGGTAGGTAATCTACTTGTAGTGTTGGGAAGTGGCTTGCAATGGGAGCCGGGGCCCTAAGTGGCTGCCAGGGTAACTCATTGTAAGTTTGGTTAATAAGTGATAACATTTACACACTAATTGGAGATTAAATAAACCTAAAAAGATAATTGTTTTGGTTCTCGCCCATGCTTTGAGCACTTGTACAGGCTAGGATGGGAGTAGTGAGACACATGGTTGCGACCTTGCATTTCGTAGTATGCCTCGTCAGTATGAGAGGATACTAGTGGCCGCATGAGATCTGTATGGACCCGTGGAGTTTAGCTAACTGCCAGGATAACTTGTACGAGATAAATGCGATGACACTTTCCCGCTTGCAGAGTAGGTTTCCTACATGTCATTGTTGTGCCTCTAGGAATTAGATGTCAATTTTGTGTGTGTTGGAACCTTTGAGTAGTATACTTTTAGGATTCCTGGACTTAAAGAGATTTATGCTTTGTGGTTATGATATCCTGTTTGGGACTTGAGATTATCTCCTCAGCACAGTGGGAGTCAACCTCTTAGGTACCACTCGGTCGGGTGGTAGTGTTTTATCACTCTTATCATTTGAGATCCGTCGGAGACACCGTGGCTGGAGTATTCTTGGTTGGTATCTATCTTCATTATGCACTTGGATCATTATGGTAGATGATATACCTTATGATGGATGTATTTGCTGGTATGTTTCTTATATTGATGATTTGCATATGTTAGATGATGTTATCTTATGCTTTACTTTGCATGTTAGTAGGATGTTTTAGGAGTGACATTCCTACTATGATAATACCGATGATCTCTTCGGTGCTTTGGAATGTTACGCACGAAGGGATGGCTAGGATCCACGATGGTCTAATGATGCTATTTATGGTTGGGAGGAACTGTGCACTTAGTTATTTATGTTGGTGATATATGGTTATCTTATATGATGGATGTTTACATCTTTATGATGATGATGTATCATGTATGGTTATGGTTTCATTTACTTTAATCGCATCATGGATTAATATTGGATGATGTTGTACTTTATTTGTACAGATGTTTATTCTTTTAAGCTTTTCATACCTTGTAACATGAATAGTGGATGATTGAGAAATCTAAAATGTACACTTGTATATGGTTTTAAGAATTTTGGATGTATCATTGTTATAAAGATGTGATGTTAGATGATTAGATGTAATTCAACATTAAAGGGTCTTTAAAGAATGTAATCTGTTATGTTAATTTATTTTCAGTTGGATGTTACTATTGCTTCCGCAAGTGTTGTGTATGGTTTTACTTTCATGTTTTAAAAAAAAATTGTTTGGTAAACTTAGTGAAATTCTTTGGATCCCTTGGCGGGGCATTACAAAGAAGGTAAGCCTATTGCTTTCTTTAGTGAAAAGTTGAATGATGCTAAAAGGAAGTATTCTATGTATGATCAAGAATTTTATGCCATCGTTAAAGCATTGAAGAAGTGGAGACATTATTTGATTCCTAAGGAGTTTGTGTTGGATACTAATCATAAAGCTTTACAATATTTGGGAAGTCAACATAAATTGAATCAGAGACATATGAGGTGGGTTGAGTACTTGCAGAGTTTTACATTTGTGATCAATCATAAGAGTGGAGTTACTAATAGAGTTGCTAATGCACCAAGTAGAAGATGTTCTTTGTTGACTAAATGAAGGTTGAAGTTCTTGGTTTTGATGAAATGAAAGAGTTGTATGATGCTAATCCTAATTTTTCTGAGTTATGGAGAGAGTGCAGAGCACCAAATCTAACAGATCACATAAGTATGATGAATATTTTGTTCAAGAAGGTATGTTGTTCAAAAGTATTCAGTTGTGTATTCTTAGAAGTTCTATGAGATTGAATCTAATTAAGGAAAAACATAGTGGTGGATTAGCAGGACATTTTGGAATTGATAAGACATTGAGTTTGCTAATAGAGAAGTATTATTGGCCACAAATGTATAAGGATGTTCAAAAATTTGTAAAGAGTTGTGGAGTTTGTCAAGATGCAAAAGGGGTGAGTCAAAATATTGGTTTGTATACACCTATTACTGTTCTTGGGAAACCTTAGACTAACATTAGTATGGATTTTGTTCTTGGATTGCCTAAAATAGTGAAAGGGTGTGATTCCATATTTGTTGTAGTGGATAGATTTTCTAAGATGGCTCATTTTATACCATGTAAGAAGACATCAGATGTTAAGCATGTTGCAAAACTTTTCTTTAAAGAGATTCTGAGATTGCATGGATTACCAAGAAGCATTATTTCTGACAAAGATAGTAAGTTTGTTAGTTATTTTTGGAAGACTTTGTAGAAGAAGATCAGTACTGAGCTGATATTTTAGTTCTACATTCCATCGATAGATAGATGGACAAACAGAGGTTGTGAATAGAAGCTTGGGTAATTTGTTGAGATGTTTAGTTGGGAATAATCCAAGTAATTGGGAGATGGTATTAGCACAAATTGAATTTGCATATAATAATTCTATGAATAGGAGTATAGGGAAGACACCTTTTGAGATTGTTATTGGAATGCATCCTAGAGGTATATTAGATTTGAGAGATGTTGCTAGTGAAGAAAAGAGAAGCGCTGCAGGAGAAGAATTTTCTGATTTGATGGATTCTTTGCATAAGGAAGTGAAGTTGAGGTTGGAACAAAGTAATCAAAAGTATAAGGAGAATGTTGATCAGTCTAGAAGACACCATGATTTTCAAGTTGGTGACGAGGTGATGGTTCATTTGAAGAAAGGAAGATTCCCAGTTGGAACATATAATAAGTTGAAGATGAAAAAATTTGGACCTTGTAAGATCTTGAAGAAGTTTGACAGTGGTAATGATTATGAAATTGAGTTACCTAATGACATGGATATATCTCCTATATTCAATATTGCTGATCTGTATAAGTATTATGAGTCAGATGATGAAGTCGTTGTACTTGATGATTATCCTAAGAAGAAAATTAAAGAAGTTGAACAAATATTGGATTAGAGAATTGATAAGAGTACAAGAGGAAAAGACTATTATGAATATTTGGTGAAGTGGAAGAATAGACCAGTTGAAGATGCTTCATGGATTTCTCAATCTGAGTTGGATTTAGCTCAAGTTGTGACATCTCAATGATTCAGGAGAATCATTTCTCCAACCCTGGTTGTCTGATGTAGGAGCATCCTAGGTTTCCTTGTAATCTTGCACTTTTGTTCATTCTACTAGTTGATGCCAAGTTGACAGTTTCTAGTTGATGTTGAGTTAGAAATTTCCAATTGATGTCAAGTTGCCAATTTCTAGTTGATGACGAGTTGCCAGTTTCCAATTGATGCTAAGTTGTTAGTTTTTAATTGATGTTGAGGTGCTAGTTTCCAATTGATGCTGAGTTAACAATTTCCAGTTGATGCCAAGTTGCCAATTTGTAGTTGATGCTAAGTTACCAATTTCCAGTTGATGTCAAGTTGTCAGTTTCTAGTTGATGCCAAGTTGCTAGTTTCTAGTTGATGTCGAGTTGCTAGTTTCCAATTGTTGTTGAGTGTCAGTTTTTCCTTCATGTGTCAAGTTACCCAATTTATGCCGACTGTCAACATTTGGATGTGATTCCTACAAGCTGACTTGCGAGATTTATTTTTGATCGAGACATTTATGTTAAGATCTTTTCTTGGGATGTGTCCAAACCATTTTTAGGTCGGCCTTCCTCTTATGTAATGTTCTAGAATAATCTGTAAGTCATTTTGGCAAGTATATATATAGAGTGTTTAGACATAGAGTGAGAAAAGTTTTTGGGAAAGAAGATGAGGGAGTAGAACTAAATGTGTGAGTTTGTAGTTGGATCTTTGAGTGTGAATGTATTTATAATTATCCATAACCCAGAAGGCCTTACAACTGGGCATGTATGAAGATATTTTGATGAATCAATAAAAGTATTTCACTCTTCCTCCTCCTTTGGTTGTTGTTCTTTGTGTTTTCTTCTATTGTGTTAACTCTCTCAGGGTGGTTTGGATAGCTAGGTGAGCCTTTGGCCCTAGTTATTCACCCTTTCCTACATCACACATGAGCCTTAGAAGTAGAAAAAACATTTGATTTTTTGAAGAAACAAATAGCCACCCAACCTATCTTATAGTTACCTAGTTTTGAGAAACTCTTCACCATAGAATATCATGCAAGTGGTTTGGAAATAGGAGGATTTTTGATTCACGAGGGTAGGCCAGTAGCCTTCTTCAGTGAAAATTTAAATGAAGCCAAGAAGAAGTATTCTTCTTATGACCTAGAACTATATGCCTTAGTTCGGTCTCTTTGGAACCGGAGACATTATTTATTACCCAAGGAATTTATTGTATTCACTAGTAACCAAGCCCTAAGTTATATCAACACTAAAGAAAAGTTGAGTAATAGGCATTTGAAATGGATGGAATTCTTGCAAGAATTTATTTTCACAATCAAGCATAAGAAAGGGTAGATGAGCAAGGTAGCAAATGCATTGAGTAGAAGATTGTTAACTGTCCAAGAAATTTGGCTAAAAAGCATTGGGGTAGAGAGTTTCAAGCATCTCTACAAGGAAGATGAAGACTTTTCAGAAGTATATAAGGTATGTTTTGATTTTGAGAACCATTTCCATAATAGGTTCTCTAAATTTACCTTACACAATGGGTTACTATTTAAGGGTAACCAGTCATGTGTTCCAAGTGGATCAATGAGGGAGAACCTCATTCAAGAAAAACACAATGGGAGCCTAAGTGGTCACTTTGGTGTGAACAAAACTCTAGAGCTAGTCCAAAGATTCTACTATTGGCCTTGAAACTAGTCAAGGACATGACTAGGTATGTTGAACAGTGCATGGTGTGTATGAAAGTCGAGGGTGGAATAAGAAATGTAAGTTTATATCATCCCCTACCAGTATCAAATAGGCTATGGGAGTGTGTAAGCATGGACTTCATAGTAGGTTTTACCAAGACAAAACAAGGGTATGACAGTATTTATGTAGTGGTTGACAGATTCAAAAAAATGGGGCATTTCATATCATGCAAAACTATCAATGATGCTAGCCACATTGCACACTTGTTCTTTAAATAGGTTGTTAGGATTCATGGGCCTCCATTGAGTATTATTTTAGATGGGGATGTGAAGTTTATGAGCCATTTTTGGAAGATCTCATGGAGCACACTTGGTACAAATCTCTTGTTATGTTCAGCCTACCATCCTCAAATAGATTGCCAGATTGAGGTAGCTAATAGAGTGTTAGGTAATCTCTTGTGATTCCTAACTAAGGAATATATGAAAACATTGGATGTTATCATTCCCCAAGTAGAATATGCATAGAATGACAATAAGAATAGAACCATAGGTAGAAGTCCATTTGAAATTGTGTATGGGATGTGTCCAAGGGGTGTATGTGTGTTGAGAGATCTTGGAGGCATGGAATATAGGAGTGGACAAGATGAGGACTTTGCTTAAACTATGAAAGAAATCCAAGAGTGGGTGAAGAAACTATCCAAGATAGCAACAAAAGTTGAAAGCCAAGGTAGATGGGAAGAGGAGAGACTTTCAGTTTTATATAGGAGATTATGTCATGGTGCACTTGAATAAATCAAGATTTCCAAAAATTGTGCCAACCAAACTATAGATGAAGAGAGTGGGACCTTGTAAAATCATAGAAAAATATGGAGCCAATAGATATAAGGTTGATTTGCCACCAGATTTGGGCATTTCTCTTGTTTTCAATGTGCAAGAATTGGTTCAATTAAAAGGTCTATAGTTTGACATTTCTCACAACAACCAGGGAGTCAGCACTGATCTATACCCTATAGGGGTGCCTTTACCAAATAAGTTAGAATTTGAGAAGGTGTTAGACTCCAGAGTCAAGAAAGATACCAGGCATCAGGTGTATATGAAACATCTCATCAAGTAGAGACAAAAACCATATTTAGAAGCCACTTGGAATCTTGAGGTAGACTTCAACAAAGTGGGCATCTCCAAAGACCTCTTGTCCACAAGAGTGACATAGTTTTTCTTTGTGGGGGAGTATAGTGTAGAGGTAACTAGGTAAGGCTCATGGAAGGCCTAGGGTTCCTAAGTTAATTTCTTTTGTAATGGTACTAGCCACACCACTAGAGTAAAAAAGGGACTAGCTTGGTCCTAAGTTGAGGTATAGGAAGACTTATTAGGCCTTAGTTTCTCTTACTTGCAAGCATGCCCATTTTAGGTCAAATCAAGTATTAGTATGATTTTGAGGGAAGAATGGCCAAAAAAAAGATTTAAGGTCCTTCTTGAATATTTTAAGACCTTATTAGGGTTTTGGTAAATTTTGGTGGCCTTTGGGACAAGTTTGAGTACAAAATTCAAAAAGATGTAAAAGTTGCTAAAATCTTGTCAATGTTGTCATTAACAACATTGATAAATTTTTGTTGCATAAGAGAAACTTCATGTATGGCACTTGATAATGGTCTAAAATAGTTGGTTTTTTCCTTTGGTCAAGTATTTAAGGACATACTCGCTCTGATCAAAGGGTTGGAAGAAATTTGGATTTTGTGTGTATGGATTGTACAAGAGGAATAACAATTACAATTCTTGGGTTTCTAAGTTTTGAGTGCTTTAATGGATTAGATGAAGTTTGAAAAATAGTAAGAGTGTTAGATTAATTCATCTTAAGGTTTTTTGTGGTGTTAGTTTGTGTTTTTTTAGGTTTTTAGTTACTTGTTATAATTCTTTTGTGTTATGCTAGTCTATTGTCCTCAACCAGACAACTAGTAAAGATGGGGTCATAGAGCCTCTTCCCACCATAGATTATGCATTGTATTTTGGGATTAGGAAGATAACTCCATGTAAATATTTTCTAGTGAAGGAGAGTCCCTGGGAAGCAAGGATGGTGTTTTAAAATTGATGCCCTAGGCAAGCCAAAGTTGCATGGCTAAGGATAACACTATGTTGCATAAGTGTTAGGAGGGATTGAAAGAATTAATAGCTTAAATCTACAATTGGTAAGTGGTGAAAGAATGAGTTGTGGAGTCTCAATTACAATGGGATGCAAAGGTGAAAATTCCTTGAAGGGGAAAATACACATCTTTTCAAATAGGCTTTACATGTCCTAAAACTCTGATTTTTAGGCACAGTTGTAGGTCGTATTGTACGACTTATTTGGAAGGCTAGGACCTCAATAATCCTTTAGTTCTCTTAAAAGGGTGTCTAGATAAAATTTTACTTTGATCCCTTGTTAAGGTCTTTTTAAAGTTATTCAAGATTTTCATTAAAGGTACGGCTAATTGCTTGTAGCACTATTTAGAAGCATTTTAGTGTGGTTCATGGAACTCAAGCAGGCTTACAATGTAAAATGTGGTTGTAGGTATTGGAGAGGATCCTAATGGATTCCTAGATGGCTGTATATCCATTTGGGGTGATGGTTAAACTTTTTGGGCATATTGTGGAGTTGGTGAAAAGGAATAATGAGGACTAATACAAGCCTAGGAAGTGGTGTAAGGAGTTGTTATTCTATCTAATCAGTGTTCACTAGTTGAATGGAGTAAGACCTCATAGATAGGATCCTAAGGAGAGTGGGTAGTAAGGAAACTTATTAGGTCAAGAGAAAGACCTAAGAAGACCCTAGAGGAAGTTAGGGTAGGAGCAAGACTAGTGTTGCTTTCTAATTCACCCATTTATCACCACATCATCAGCTACCTAGTTGCCATATTGGTCAAAATACTAGCTCATTTTCTCATTCACCCATTTATCACCACATCATTAGCTACCTGGTTGCCACGTTGGTCAAAATACTAGCTCATTTTCTCTGCTTAACTATTGGGCCCCACATGAACCCTGTTGCTTTTTATCATAAAGGAGAACTTTTAGACACTATCTATCTTCATGTTACCATATTAAAAAAATCATAAAGAACTCCACATATAGAATGTGGGATAAATGTTTTAACATATTGTGACTATATGACCTTTGCGATGGAGAAAAACTTAACCCCAATAAATCCAAATGTCCTCTATGCATTTCTTGTAATCGGATCCCAATGCCAAGCCTTCATTTGACTTAGTTATGAGTTTGATCCATCCTTTTGGCAATCTACCTAGCCCATAGAGGAGGATGGCTATAAGAGTCCATCTTTCACTAGTTCTTTGTACACATATTTGAGAAGATAATTTATTATAATGGTGGATCCTTCATCAAGTACTCCTGATATCATCCTTCATTGGTGGTTCTTGACACTCACATTCTCTTACAAACTAGGTAACATGCATAGTAAAATTGTTTAAAATAATTCCTCTCTTTTTTGCTGTGGATTTTATATATTCTCTACTTGAAAATTTGGGCTAGTGTTGAGTGAAGAAAATTTTAAAAGAAAACCTTGCTGCCTCCAAACTCATAATCGGTCCTCTGCAAATAATCATCGGTGATCTAATTTCAATGAATAGCCAAAACTATTTTGGATATTCTCCAATATGTGACAATTTTCACCCATTTTAAATGAAAAAGGTAGATCGATTTTCCCTAGCACTTTAGTGGTATCACTTCCTCCTTCGCAATCTTTGCATCAAATTTCACTAAGGCTACATGGGCATTAAGAAAGTTAGGTTAGTTACCTTAGCTTCTAATAGTAGATAACATGTGAAATAGTCCATTTATTGTCTTGCGTTATCTACAATCAAATTGGGGTGCAGAGTCAACTAGTATTTAGCTTTAATCAATTATTTTCCTTTTTATTGACGTTGCTCCAACATATAGAAAATTACTTCAAATTTTACTTGGACTCTTCCCCAAACACATGTCATGCCTCTATCTTTGATTTCATTACAAATCTCAACAGATTTTCCAAAAGGCTCATAAACATCTGGTGAATTTGAGACTTGCTTGGTGGTAATCTAAACAATTCACATGGTTTTCTAGTATTTTTTGCGAGCAAACTAGGAATGCAACAATTGTGGAAATCATGCACATCTTTTTTTTTCTTATGTGGATTTGTATAAGCACATATCGGGCATTTTCTATTTCAATTAAATTTGAAACTATAACCAAATAAGCCTCATTGCATAACTAGTATTTATCTTCAATCCAATATTTTTTCTTCACATTTTCTTTGCTCACAAATAGATGGCTTCCTTCTAATGTTCAAATAGATGCACACTTGTTAGAAACTCATAGCTTCCATATTTAATAATATTGTTGCCCATATATTCATCTCCTTACAAATCAAATGATAAGATTGTAAACATTAAGTGGCAAAACATATGAAAAAGTCCAATGATTTTCTTGAATTTTGTGAGCCAATTGGGAGAAGAATTGTTATTTAGAGGCTCTATCCCATAGATAAGCTCACAATTTACTACATGGTTTCTCATTTCTAAAACCTAGTCATGACTTCATTGGCATGTTCCACTTTCTTCCTTTTTTGTTTTTCAATGTGTGTAGCCGATACCCATTTAATCTCAAAAGATGGTATGTGCATTGTCAATTCTTTTTTAATGATCATTATTGCTATCTCTAAAAGTTGCACCTAGATTTGATTCTAACTCAATCAACTTCAAGTAACATGGAAACACTCCTAGGTAGTGGGAAGAACCTAAGTTAGGAGTGAATCTCTAGGCTATAGGCTGGCTCCTCTTGATCTCTCACTAATTTAACTCTTCAAACAGGAAGATAAACTTCAAGGGGAGAGGGATAGAAGGATTGCTTGAAAATAAATACTAAAAAGGTAAAAAGAGGTGATACACCAAATGGTAGGATGAAGGTATTTCTAGCATGACTCGATGAAACACTTCTGAGTAGCTAACAAGAAGTCAATATTGCAAAGAAACATTCACATATAAATATTTCACAAGAAGGATGTAATTCAAACAAGATGTTAAAGGGAATGCTAACATTCACAATGTTGCAAACTTGAATGGAAATAGAGTATCTCAACTTGCAACCTATATGAATACCTCTGACCTTTCTTACAACTGAAATTGAGACACAACCCAGGGATTCAAAGATTAAATCTTAGAAAGATATATCAAATCAATTACTAAGGCAATAAGAAGACACAATAAGGTATCTAAGATTGCTCCTTTATTTAGATTTCAAAGGGTCATTGAACAATGTTCACCCAGATTGACTATAAAAATAAAGTGATGTGTCAAGAGAAGCATGAGGGACTCCTAAGAAATCTCGAGAATGCTATCTTGCATAAGACTTCAAAAATGCCAACCCTTTCTCCACATCTTGGGAATCCTTAAATGGAACAGGATTGCAACTAGCTTCAGATGGGAGAGGCACATGTTAGAAAATTAATGGAAGAGTACAGATATCTTAAAGGATTACATTAACATTTAAGTATTACATCTCCCATTATGGGTGACACCAGGAGAATAATCATGGAAAAGCTAGGGGCTACATGCTACAGGAGTACCTTAACTTCCCTTTGCTTCTTGTGGCATTCAAAGATCAAATCCATAATCACTTTCATGGCATAACATTAACCTTTACATCTGCCTTTGAGAAAGAATCATATCTTCTCGGTGATTGCCCCACGAAAACAATCTGATCTTATCTCCACCATACCCATAATTAATTGCAAATCAAGTACTCATTACAATTGGGTCATTTGAATCATCAACTTGCCTCCTTAATCAATGCCAACCTACACTTCTTCATTTTTGCATTGATACTGCACCACCCTGGGGTCAAAATTTCAATTACCAAGACATAACAATGTCTTAAAACATTATAGGAAAGGCACACTACCTTTGGTCAATTTCACAACGACTGTCCAACAAGGTCATATACATAATATTTGAAAATTCAACTTTAAACTTTGATTCCTGGTCTCTTGATGCTATGACATCATGACACCTTGGGGAGGAGAGTCATTCATAATATCTTACCATGAAAACCATAGCTTCATGATCTTATGATCATTCGAAATCATCTTTATATCATAGCATCATGAGCCCATGAAAATAGCTCTATGACCATACGAAAAACCATGTATCATAGCATCAAAACATGGTTTTCGACCCCTTACAACCTTATGATCACCCTTTTACTTTCTTTGGCATAGCATCGGTGGTTTGATATTTAACCTTCACAATCTCACAACAACCAACAATCGTGAGATCATAACTTGCATTAATGGCCCCTTTGATCTCCCGACATACTACCTATTGTAGTATTGGAGCCTCAAAAATAGCACGTGCACACTTTCTTTCACTTATGCTCTTGGGCCCACCTTGGCTTGTCATTTTAAGACTTATAATCTTACAATCACTATTTGCCATGTCATCGGGCCTCCTCTATTCTAGTTTTGTGATCTCTCAATCAACTGTATGTCATAACATTGGAACCTGAAGACTTTTTCATGACATCTCAGCCTCCTTTTTCATTGTAGCCAATCTTACTACTATTGTAATATTGTAACACATTCCCATTGGTTGGATGACATCGAACAGATCATCTTATCTCTATCAATGACTTTATGAAACTCATTCAAAAGGTGACCCTACCATTTATTTTTCGACCATTTGTTTCATTTAAAACTGTGCCACATGTTGATCATTGATTTTCTTATCTCTGTTGGCTTGCCAACTAGGTCCACTAGGACACCTTCCTCACTTTGTTGCTATAGATAAAGACCTTGTAGTTTCCATTAGCAAAGAAGTGATAACCATAGATCTGCTAGAGATCTAAGGTGGAAAATATCATTGAATCTTTTATGTGCCCCTTGAAACCTCTGGCCAAGGGGAATGCATTTGTATGCCATCCTATCTTGACATTGCCTTTTTTATATCGTGGCCCACCATTTGATGTTGATGTCACATATCCATGAGGCAAGTGCTCACTATGTCACTTTGGATAAAGACCTTGCAACTCCCCAATGCAACAAAGTGACAACCCCTTATCTAATAAAGATCAAGGGCCCTCATGATTTTATGACTTCATAACAAAATGGGACCTACAAACCATGAAAATTATAATGAAGTTTTTGTAACCATAAGACATGTTGATTTAGAAGATTAAAACTTGGGGATATAATGAAAAGTATGGTCAACATTTTACATATCCTCAAATGGCATGGGCACTTAAGGAGTTAAATATTTCATTCTCACCACCCTAAGAAATATGACTAGTCAACCTATCAATTTTGTGCATGGTGATAAAAATGGGTAACACTTTTAGTGTAATGTCCCGTTTCAAGGGCATCTTCAGATTTAACATTTATTTATATCGATTTGATAATATTTCTTATCATACCATATTCAACAAGTGATATCTCATATATATATCATTATTTCGTAGAGATGTGTCTTTCCATTAATTTGATAAGGCTGTTATATTATTTAATTATATATGATTATGTGTTATTACATTAATTATTTATTATTAGATATTATATATGAATTACTTTAATTATTTATAATAATATTATTTTAATATAGTCATAATGTCATATACTATAGCACATAAAATAGTTGATATATATGTATATATCAATTATATATATAGATAATTATATTCACATATTCGTATATATAATTAATATTTACAATTATATAATATATAACATTTATATTTGTAACTTAGAATAATTATAATTTATTCTATATAAATTATCGATTATTAACATCATACCCTTTATGTATAATTAATTTATATACTGAAATGGGGATATCATGAGCATCTTCAGATTTAACATTTATTTATATCGATTTGATAATATTTCTTATGATACCCTATTCAACAAGTGATATCTCATATATATCATTATTTCGTAGAGATGTGTCTTTCCATTAATTTGATAAGGTAGTTATATTATTTAATTATATATGATTATATGTTATTATATTAATTATTTATTATTATATATTATATATGAATCACTTTAATTATTTATAATATTATTATTTTAATATAGGCATAATGTCATATACTATAGCACATAAAATAGTTGATATATATGTATATATTAATTATATATATGGATAATAATATTCACATATTCATATATATAATTAATATTTATAATTATATAATATATAACATTTATATTTGTAACTTAGAATAATTATAATTTATTCTATATAAATTATCAATTATTAACATTATACCCTTTATGTATAATTAATTTATATACTGAAATGGGGATATCACAGCCATCCCCTCTCAAATTTGCTTATCCTCAAGCAAAATCATTCACATACAAACTCTAACATAGACACACAGTGTACTTGCATTTAAAAGGCCAAAAAGATTTATGAAATATACATTGAATGAAAACATGAATCATACACGATGTAGATAGATCATGAAGACATGAAGTAGACACAATGCAAACAGATGAAGACACGGAGCAAACACGATGCAAACACATAAGACACACATTATGCATTTCCTTAATTGTGAACCTGCAACCAAAAATCATTAGTACACATTATACATAAATCAATCCCCTGATAGGGTGTTTATAGTCTCAATCCACTTGTTAACTCATCATTTTCTAAATATGGGAGGAGGAACCATAATAGGGTGCCCTGTTACCCAACTAGTGGTCCTCACCATTCTCCCTCATTATCGTTACCTCTCTCCGATCATCATTTCCAAGAAGGTGCCTTTGTATGGTGTACCCTAAGATGTCCCATCACCAAGGCCTTACCCGATACCTGTAGACTTTATCCGGTACCTCACATGATGTCCCCCAGTCCATTCCATCGTAGGCCTTATCTCAACTTGGAGAATCATGATCCTAAGGTGATTCTATCAACTATTTTCCAATAAGAAGTCTTTTAAAGAATAATCTTTGAAATATCAGATACATAATCTTATCACTCAATTATAGGAGGAGAAACCATAATGGGGTGCCCTATTACCCAATCAATGGGCCTCACCGTTCTCCCTCATTATTATTATCTCTATCCGACCATCATCTCTAAGATAGCACCTTTGTATGATGTACCCTGAGATGTCCCATCACTAAGGCCTTACCCGGTACCCGTAGGCTTTATCTGGTACCTCGTATGATGTCAGCTAGTCCATTCCACCGCAGACCTTACCTTATCTTGGAAGATGATGACCTTAAATAATTTAATCAATTTTTCTTAACAACATTATTTGTGATAACAATTGAAAACTAATCTCACATAGAATTCCATATGAAATTTTGGAAACTTAATTCTAATCACTCGTTACTTAATTGTAATCATCTTATTTGATAATAATTTAATTATAACTCTACCATCTTAGGGATTCAATCATTTCATTATAACTAATCAATTATAAGTATTGATAATAGATATTCAAATATTCAATATTCATCAAAATAAATAATCCTTGTATCCCACTTACAAGTAAATTTTGACATAATAATTATTGGAAAAAAATGATTTGAAACTAATTTCAATTAATATTCAATATCAATGTTGTAGAACTAGTAATCACAAAACATTATTGATTGCTACTTGTAATAAGATATTGAATAATATACATCTATGCAATTATAGTCATTCCATTTAATACTTGAGTATAGGAACAAATAAGTGTGGTGCTAATACTTACCTTTAATCATGTACCTTACTCACCTTTTCCCATCGTTGATGTCACTAGGAGTATCTCTATAATAAGTGGATGATGTTCCTCCATTGATAGTTTCCTTTTATTCTCCTTAGTTGGCAGTATTTAACATATTTAATCATGGGTATAATATTCTTCCTTATCACCCTATCCTTTTAAGAGATGTTGTGAGCTGGCGCTTTGAGTGGACCCTCCAATATTTGGCATCCCTACAAATTCTTGTCTTGTGGCTAACTGTCTGGACTAATATATTTTTATTTCTTTTCATCCATCATTCTAGGGTTTAAAATATTGTTTGTGAAATGCTTCTTATGTCAAAACCACTTGTTCAATTTCATTAGCCCCATTTCATCTTTCCTTAACCTCAACAAGATTAAAATGGGTAACACTTGTTGCTCCTCTTCGTGCTCAAGACAAGTCATGTTGCTGCTTTTATCAATTCTAGTGCTGGTTTACTAGAGAATGTATTGCAGTGATCTAGGCATATCACAGCTTAACTGTGAAACAATGAAATTGGCCATCGATGTAACAAATCAAGGAATGCATATTTAGTGGTTGGGAATATCGCTTTCAAGTGTAGCTTTTTTTTGGAACAGATTGACCAGATTTCTTCCAACAGAAAAGATGTTATACAGCTGCTCAGATACATGTCTAATCTTGCAAAGTACGTGAAGCATCTGGATGATCATTCATTAAATAACCAAAATGAATGCATTTTGTGAGTTTTCTGTCATAGGCGCTAGCGCTTATCTTATTAGTGAGTTGACACCTTCTTTGTCATTTCAGTGTAAGATCAATTTGTCTCACTCCATCCACGATCTGGTCATCCCGCTCTAATTACTACTCCTCTTGTGCGTTTAAACGTGCACTGCATTTTTCTTCCAAATTCCTTCTACAGTCCCAAACTTATACATACACACAATGCCTCCCTTGAATTGTTCATTTCCATTTCACCCCACAAACATACTTAATAAGAGACCGAAAGAGTGTGTGCTTCCATTAAATCTCTAAACTTTTTAATCTTTAATACTACAGATACGATCATCAGGAGCAAACATTTTTATACATTTTTCTAGGAATATATTACGCTTGATATCTATGTTCCTCATCATTTGTAGATTGTAATTGTCTTCTTCATTGATGAATTTGATGTAGTTGATAATGTTTTATCGCATAGGCTAGCAGAATCATGCTCTGATACCACTTGTAATGTCTCGTTTCAGGGGCATCTTCAGATTTAACATTTATTAATATCAATTTGATAATATTTCTTATGATACCATATTCAACAATTTATATCTCATATATATGTATATATATATATATATATATATATATATATATATATATATATATATATATATATATATATATATCATTATTTCGTAGAGATGTGTCTTTCAATTAATTTGATAAGGTAGTTATATTATTTAATTATATATGATTATATGTTATTATATTAATTATTTATTATTAAATATTATATATGAATCACTTTAATTATTTATAATAATATTATTTTAATATATGCATAATGTCATATACTAAAGCACATAATATAGTTGATATATATGTATATATTAAGTATATATATAGATAATAATATTCACATATTCATATATATATATTTAATATTTATAATTATATAATATATAACATTTATATTTGTAACTTAGAATAATTATAATTTATTCTATATAAATTATCGATTATTAACATTATACCCTTTATGTATAATTAATTTATATACTGAAATGGGGATATCACATTTAGCAACTTCTATTGTGTGGTTGCCTGCTAGACATGAACCCAGCAGCCTTAATGGTCTATTAGGCATAGAGCCAAACTAGGAATGATAATGAGGCTCAAAACTAATCATACAAGTTTAGGAATATGTAGTTGGGTCAAGTATTGCCATGGAAGAATACTAAGAATGAAGATGCTCTACGCTAGTAGATATGCTACATATTTACTTGTTCAGACCTCTAGAATATAAGAACTTACTGAAAGAAGGAAAGACTACAACTCAACACACTTTTTTCTGAATTGGACTTAGGGAAAACAAAAATAGGGAATATGTATAGAACACACATGATACATAAGCATATCATACCTCGAAACAGAGCTAGAGATGTATCCCATTCACAGGGATGGGTAGAACTTCTCCTTCCATAGTAGCTAGCTGGTATGCATTGTGTTCCTTGCATTCTGAGACCATGAATGGGCTAGTCCAAATATTATCAAACTTATTATGATGGCCCAGTCTGCTTTTAAGGACATCCCATTGCAAAACTAGGTCTGCTCCCTTGAATACCCTAAGCTTGGACCTATTGTCAAACACCCTCTTGGTTTGCATTTTTTGGTGTTCCATTGTTGCAATGATTTACTCCTTTCTTCCTCAAGCTCCAACAACTTGGTGTAACTAAACTTTAGAGGATCATCCTCTTCAAAAAGCATTAGATTATCAGCCAACTCTAGAAGGGAATTATGCAGAAAAAGGTAGCTTGGCTTATTTTCCATATACCAAAACAAAAGGTGAATTTCTTAGAATCCTTTTGGGAGTGATTCTATCAAGCCACAAAGTTGACCTTAACTAGAATGCCAGTCCCACTTATTGTCTGTCAAGGTCCTCTTCAATATCCTCAGCAAATTTTTGTTAGTAGTCTTAACTAGACCATTACCCTAAGGATAATAATTTGATGAAGTGTTGAGATATACTCCATTCTTCAATGCCCATTAAGTTATTCTTGTGCTTATGAATGTCAAGGCATTGTTAGATATAATGGACTCATGAACTCAAAATTTGTAGATTAGACCATCATAGAAGTTCACATCAGAACTCTCATTGGCTTCTTTTAGAGCTATTTCCTTCATCCAACATGTGAAATAGTCTATGGCAGGGTGAACCCACAATAATGGGTTCCACTTTAATGGGATGAAGGAAGGGAAAAGAAATTGCAAAAAATGGAAGTTAGATTTTAAGTACGTTTGGGAGAACACTTAAAATATGTTCATAGCGAACATATTTTAAAAAGTGTTCACTACAAACACAATTAACAAATTTAAGGAATGTTCGCATGAACATTCTTAAGAATGTTCGCATGAACATTCTTAAGAATGTTCACATGAACATTCTTAAGAATGCTCACGCGAACATATTAATACCAAATTTTGGCATAAAAAATGTCATTTTTACCCCATCAACTTTCATTTTTACGGTGTTGAACAGTGGTTCGAGTGAATACGTGATATTGGTGAGCGCTCCCCATTGTTTTCCTTCAGATTCTCATCCTCGCATTATTCAAGTATGTTTATATATTATTATTTTAATATTTTTTACATTTCTAGTGTTTTCAAAGGATATTTTAATATTTTCAAAGCATATTTTAATGTTAATTTAATATTTTTATTGTTTATTTATGTTAAACTTAATTATATTAATTTAGAAAACAATAGAAAAAACATTAGAAAATTTATAATAATATAACATTAGAAAAAAATTACATTTAAATATTAGAAAAACATTAGAATATATATATATATATATATATATGTATGTATGTATGTATGTATGTATGTATGTATGTATGTATGTATGTATGTATGTATGTATGTATGTATGTATGTATGTATGTATAAAATTAAAAAGTTTAGAATATATTAGAAAAATATTAGAAAAAACATTAAATTTATTTTTTTTAAATGTTAGTATTGAAAATTAGAAAATATTAGAAAAATATTTGACATATTAAAAAATATTTTAAAATATTTTTTAAAATAGTGTAGAAAATAAAATTTAGAAAAATATTAGTTTTATTAATTAAACATTAGTTTAATTAGAAACAAATTTTTAGAAAAATATTAGTTTTATTTATAAAAACATTAGGAAAAACAAATTTAGAAAAATATTAATTAATTATTAGAAAAACATTAGAAAATAAATTACATTTTTAAATATTAGAAAATATATTTAAAAATATTAATTTAAAAAATATTAGAAAATAGTGAGAAAATATTAGACAAAACATCAAAAAAATTAGAAACATATTTTCAATATTCACATAAATTTATTAATGTTTATGTACATGTTATTGATCTTTTAATATCTTAATCTTTTATGTTTACATATATGTTTTATTCATGTTTTTGTATACATGTTATTTATCTTAATACCTTAAATAGATGCCTTAAATTCATCTTAATCTAAACCATGTAATTAACTATATTTAATGACATACATCTTAAGGGGAGATCCTAAATTATACATAAGAATGCAGATTAAATGTATATATTTTATTTCATAGATATATGTATATATGTTCATGTTAAATGTAGACATGTATGTATGTTTTCAATATTCATGTTTATGTATATGTTAAATTCATCTTAATGCCTTAATCTAAGTGTAATTAAATGACATGTCTTAAGGGTCTAGATCCTAAGTTATACTTAAGAATGTAGATTAAAATGTTTTTATTTTGAACATAGATGGTTGTATATTTGTTCATGTTAAAAGTAGACATGTATGCTTTCAACATTCACAATTTTATATGTATATGTTATTGATCTTAATGTCTTTATCTAAGTGTAATTAACTATATTTAATGACATGTCTTAAGGGGAGATCCTAAATTATACATAACAATGTAGATTAATGTATATTTTATTTCATAAATGTACATGTAAATATGTTCATGTTAAATGTAGACACATGTATGTTTTCAATATTCATGTTTATGTATATGCTATTATTTTTAATGCCTTAATCTAAGTATATAATTAACAATATTCAATGACATGTCTTAAGGGGAGATCCTAAATTATACATATATAAGAATGTAGATTAATGCATAGGTAAGAATATAACATACATGTACATAAGAACGTATAAAGAGTATGACCTATTTAGAATACATGTTACAACATTTAATTAATAAAATTTAATTATAAGAACATAACTTGATTACATACAAACATAAAGAATGTACATCATATAAGAACATAAAGATTATATACATAAATACATAACAACATTAACAATCATAAGAAAACATAAACAATGTTTGCACATAACCCCCAAAACTAACTATAACTAGGCTAAAAGATAACACTAACCATAACCCTAACCCTAACTCAAACTCTTTAACCCTAACTTGAAAACTCTAACCCCTATTTCCAATGCTAACCCTAATTTCAAACTCCTACATATATTTACACTTTCTTAAGACCAATTATATATACATCCACACTAGTAGCTTGTAAACAAAGAGAGGTACCTAGATCTACTTCTATTAAATATGTTAACAAAGAGAAGGAAGATATTAAATAGAAGAAGTTCATGCAAGGTTCACAACATTGTTTATCCATTTTAATTGTTTTGCATCTACCTAACTTCGTCATCACCATCATACCCATGGCTCTGAATGATCTAATTGTAAAGTTACCAATGTTATGTTGCCCTTAGAAAAATAATAGTCAAAATTGAGTATGCACATGAGTTATATTTGATATACCTGATCATTCACCAAAGACCATAATTCACAATTCCTTACTGTAAGTTTCTTCAATCCTCAACTAGATTCAATAAACATTCTAAATGATACCAAATGAGAGAGCTATAGAAATGTTTTGAATTACACTTCTTAAAAATTATAAAAACATATTACTTAAATAGAATAAGATGAACCTTTTATATTTCTTATACAATTAGTAATCAAACTAGACAAAATAGGAAAACTATATATATTTTAGAATTTAAGTACTCCAAATGTTTGATCTAGGCCCCATAAAATAAGATCTAATATCCTTAGATCATTCTTATTTTATATATATTTTAAATGATGGACTATGGACCAATGTGTTCAAATTAATAATTAATTACATGTTTAGACTAAAGTTAGAAGGATGACCAAATTCAAGCTATGAAAATTACAAACATAAATAATCCCCAAATATTTTGGGAGTGTATAATTTCTCCTAGTTAGTAATAAATAACCTCTTCTTGAATCTTTAACTCCTAGCCAAAGGAATATCCTTTTTATTCCCTCAAGCTTGTTGAACCACATGTCAAGTATATGTAAGAGATACATGATATAGATAGCTAGATAATTTTAATTAACCTCGTGAGTATTTTGAGTTACTTGCATTACTAAGAAGATACCATTTCTAGGCTTAGATAAGGCTCTAGAGTCTAGAAAAAATAAAATTTTCCACTTTACCAATAAAAAAGGGCATACCTAGAGATAAGAAGGAGTCCAAGATTGGAAATGTGGCTATGTGAGGTCCTAAAATGTTAGCATCCATTATTAGAGGCTCTAATAACTATTAGACCCCATTTTGGTGATTTCGAAGTGTGGATGTCTTTAATGTGTGTTTCTTGAATATATCTTTCGATTTCACTCCCTTCTTTTTATAACAATACCAAGACTTGGCTGACTAGGTCTACATTTAGGTAATATTTGAGCCCAATGTGAGGTATCTTCTTCCCAATCTTTATGTTCTATCATGCTGACAATGTTGAATCCATAATTTATATAAAAGGGGTTTTCCTCCTTTCACTTTCAATAACATGAAATCAATAGATCAATAAATTTAAATCTTCGATGAATTTTTTAGGTTTTTGTGTAATTGAAGACTTTTACTCAACATTTGAAGGAAAATACCCAATTAAAGAACTCTAAGTCTTTATTTTTAAAGATCCATTCAAAATATGGAAATATTCTACATCTGATGTACATTTTTCTTTATACATGATTACCAATTAGAATAATTCTCAAGAAATAAAGAAGATCCAAATTTATCCATTCTTCTTATCTCTTCTTTTCCATTACCAATAATTCTTATTACTAAGAAGATACCATTTCTAGGCTCAAATCATGAAATTACTAAGAAACTGTCTATACCAAATTTCTAGGTTGAAATCATGAGATTTTTTCTAGGACTAGGTTGACTAGACGTGATCCATCTCAAGGTAAGTTTACTCAAGATTCTATCTCACCTCTTGTGCCTACTTTTATACATTAGATGTAATATCATACCTTGCTATTTTCCAATTTCCTTTTTAGTATCACAAAATACATTAATAATTTTACATATCATAAGCACATATTTATCTTGAAAGGAATACATCCTTGACTCCCCCATGATCCTTTAATCTATATCTTGAACTAGAACATGCCTCTATTCATTTTGGGTTGTGATAATTCACTTTTGGTTCGAGGATGAGCCTCAAATTGAGGTTTTTATGTTTTTATCATACCTAAAATTTGGTGAGTGATCATCACCATTTCATACTTCTCAAAAATTCTTATTTTTTATCATTTTCATCCTCAAATAATTAATATTTCCACAAAATCAGCCAACGGTATTTAAGCATCAAATATACCCCTTGGTACATGACTTAGATGGATGATGACACTATTGCACAAGTGCAATACCATCGATTGTCACAAAATTCGCAAGTAGGATAACCAACCTTTGTGACACCACACATGATGTCTCAATAGAATGAAAGTAGATTATCATGAAATCGAGAAATATTTTGAATTGTTCAAACTTTTAATCACATATTAACAAGTTTTGATGAACCACTCACTAGCTACTTTGAATCTTTATTAAAAATGACAAGTCTTAAAAATAATTTTTTTGCATTCAATTACTTTGAACCCTAATCTAACTCATGTTGAACCATTTAAGTCATTTACTTAGGTACTAATCTTTAATTCCTAAAGTTTTGAAAACCCAAGAACTCCCTAAATAACTCTAACTCTAACTCTAACTCTCATGTATGTATGTGTGATCATATTTAAATTTTATTAGATATGTACATGTTACAGATTATCCAGATATGTGATGTACATTCAATTACATGTATAATTTTTAATTTTTAAATTAAAAATTACATACTAAACTTAGCTCTTGATAGATTTGTACAGATATGACTTCACATGATCAGCTTGTTGTAGCTCTTGGTGAAGCTCCTATTACGGCTCCTATTGTAGCTCATGTTGTGCCTCGTATTGTAGCTCCTATTGCAGCACCTGATGCGGTTCTTATTGTGATACCTAATGTAGTTCCTATTCTAGCTCCTTGTGTAACTCTTCATGTTGCTCATGGTGGGGCTCATGATGCAGTTTGTGGTGTACCTTGTCTTAGGGCTCATTGTGCGGCTCATGTTGTGGCTCCTAGTGCAGCTCCTGGTGTGGCTCCAAGTGGTGTAGGTCCTAGCATGGCTCCTAGTGTGGCTCCTATTGGAGGTCAGGATGCACCTGCAACTCCTACTGGAGGCCTACTACACCACCTCCACACATCAATATTGATGCATTATTTGCATTTTTAGAGCAGGAGGTTGCTAGACTACAGTAGTCTATATTTTCCTTTGATGATGGTGTTTATAGAGACATATGTGCTACTATATGTAGGAGTTTATAGGATTTGAATACTAGATTTAGAGCTCACCATTTATTTACTCCTAACATATTAGCTTCCATATCTAGGGAGCTTAGGGCTAAGATTTCAGGAGATGCATCTTTTGATGACATCAAGAGGGTGGCTCCCAAAGACATCATCAAAAGAGATCTCTTTCCATCATATAAGGGAGCAACACGAGGTAGGGTCAGAGGTTACCAAGTCACGTGATGCACAAAACCTATTATTTTTAGCATGATCTATCCTCATTTTTTAGCTGCACATGGTCGTTATCCTAATAACGACCAAATACATCTTTATTTTGCACAGGAGTTGTACACTGAGTTCTGCATGGGGCTCAACGTCAACTACTTGGACATTCTAGACTATTGTGGATAGGGGCGTGGTTAGATTACAAATCATGATCAGTATCATAGTGCACAATGTCTACCACCTCCAAATGTTAGACAGTTTGTTGGACAGAGACTGCCTCCAATGACTCCAGCACCGACGCCTATTACAGATACAGTTGTCATTGCTTCCCAAAGGGGAGCAATTGACACTACTGGACACATTGCATCTGCGATCGCTAGTATCACATCTGATTCTCTTGGCCGTTATATTCATAGTCGATGTCCTCATCCACCTGGTCAACCATCTTTAGAGGCATCTAGTAGCACTTCAGGCACCTCCTTTGATGATGCATATAAATTTGTTGGGCTACCACTACTAGGTGATGTTCATGCTCTTTCAAGACATCAAACACACATGGATTTAGCACTATATTTTTTGGAGGATCTATTGCAGATTATTAGTTATATTTTTGATACGTAGGGGATTCCAATTCACTTAGTGATGGATTCCATTAGACAGCATTAGAGCCCTATAGTTCCACGGACACAGGCTACCACATCAGTGACAGATGATACACCTTTGCGTAGCTCACAACATTTGGCACCAGGCTCACGACACTCTATAGATGACTTGGGCATATGAGTTGGAGATGTCAAGATCACAGCTGAGGGTCTTGATGATTTTGGTGAGCAGTTACGAGGCCTGTCTGAGATTGATACTAGTTTGAGCATGGTTATTTCATTGTACATGGAGATGTTATTCTGACCTGACAGCAATGATTCTACACCATTACCTAGCCAGTTACACAGCCCACTTCACTCATCATTACTAGCAGCTGGACATGGTGCTGAGGGTGGTTCATTATGTGTTGGAGTTTCAAGAGGTGCACTGATAGATGATACGATGGAGTCCACTAATCATCCTCCGCCTTTGGAGACCTAGGTACATATATACATAATTTTTAAATTTAAATATACATGAAATTAAAAAATATGAGTTTATTTAAAAATTCAATTCAAAGACATTTAATTTAATCTTTAACTATAATAAATCATGCAAGCATAGGTCGTTGCTCGCACATGGTTACATCTAGTGTTGGTTCAAGGCATCATGTACATGAGAGAGATGATTCTATGGAGGCACCTGGTAGTGCTCAAGTACAACTTTTAAATAGTTTGTTTAAAGTTATTTATGTTTCAAACTATATATATATATATATATGCACTCGTATTTAATTTGAATGTACACACATGTATATATATGTTTAGATAGAACTCATAGATATATATATATATATATATATATATATATATATATATATATATATATATATATATATATATATATATATATATATATATATATATATATATATATATATATATGTAGGGCTCAGTTGACGCGCCTCGATGAGAGGATGTACAAGAGACTCGATCAAAGGGTCATTTTGTTCATATGCATCTTGAGGGATCCCTCTAGTAGTAGTAGATCTTTATATATTTTTTGATGCATTTATATATTGGAGACAGTTTACATATACATATATGTGTATTTTGGTACCTTGACATGACACATGTATACATATATGTTTTACTATTTATTTGATTATTTAGTACTTCAATAGTTAGATGGTCACATGTATGTATGACTTTTTATATTTTGCTATGTTCATGTATTTATTCGAGATTTGTAGTTTGCATATGTATGCATTTCAATTGTAGAGATATATTAGATGTAGATGTTTATTCTTGAGACGTGAATATGTGTATGTGTATTTTTTTTGTATTATAGCTATACAATGTTCATGTTCTTGAGACGTGTACATGTGTATATATACATGTGTTATTTTTTTTTTTGTATTATACTAGGACATTCTTCATGAATTAGATTATAGCTTTTAGATTTTATTGTCATCATTATAAAATAATCAAATTAGTTTCTCTAAATACCTACTTCAATAGTTAAATAGTCAAAGAAGTTCCAAATTGATCTCTATGAACCTAATTAAAAATTTGAAAAATAATAATAATTTATAGGGTGATTGAATTGAATTAATATAGGTGCTTAAAACTACTAAATTAACCCAAATGATTTAGATTATAAATTTAAAACATTATATTTATTTGTAATCATTATATAAAATAAACAATTAGTAGGACTAAAGATACATAAATTTGGTAAATCAATTAGTAGGAATAAAGATACAAATTTGTTGAATCAATTAGTAGGAAGTTAGAAAGATACATATTTCTTAAATTATCAATTACTAAGCCACTAAAGATAAATATTAGTTTTATGTGGATAAAAATATGTTAATTAGGTAAGCCAATACATTATTTTAGAAAATTTTTACAAAATATAATATTTAAAAATATATTAATTCAAACTCATTTAAACTAAGAGTATGATTGTAGATGTAATAAACTAACATTAAAATATATAATTTTTTAAATAAACTAATTATCTAACTATGAACTTATTAATCTTACAATTTTAAAAACACATTTAATTCACTTATGAAATTCAATAGTTTAAAAAAAAAAGTTGATAAATGAATTTTAAAAATAATATTAAATTATCTTTGATATATACATATCTATCTTTAATTATTTTGTAAGTTTGAACTAACTTATATTGCCTATTTATATCAAGTTGTTAAATTATTAAATTCATCCATTGTACATATAATTTATTATTACATTATATAGGTTTTTAATAAACTAATGATAATTAAGAACTTATGATCGTATAGTTAAAAATACATTTAATTCAAGATGAAATTCAATAGTTTGAAAAGAAGTTGATATTTAAGAATTCTAACATATTAAATTATCTTTGATACATGTATCTATAGATAATGATTGTGTAAGTTTGAACTAACTTAGCCTATTTATATATCAAGTTGTTAAATTATTAATTCATCCATGGTACAATTAATATTATTAATTCATATAGTTTTTTAAAAAACTAATGATAACTAATCTAGTATAATTTTACAATTAAAAACACATTTAATTCAAAATGAAATTAAATAGTTTGAAAAGATGTTGATATTTAAGAATTCTAACATATTAAATTATCTTTGATACATATCTATCTAATGATTTTGTAAGTTCAAACTAACTTGTATTGCCTAATTATATCAAGTTGTTAAATTATTAAATTTATCCATGGTACAATTAATATTATTAATTTATATAGTTTTTAATAAAAGTTAATGATAACTAAGAGTATGATCGTACAATTCAAGATGAAATTCAATAGTTTGAAAATAAGTTGATATTCAAATTATTATAAAATAAATCTCAAATGTCAATTCAACCATGATGTACACTTATAACATGTAATATCTTCTCATGATCTTCACTGTCTAGTCTCCACTTGCGATGTGCATGCTTAAGTCTGTAGTACATCACAATAAATAATAACTAACACTTTCATGATTTCTAGGCTCAGCAATCACTACAAAGACATCTCTTACATAACAAGTATACATGTGTATGTGTACAGTACATATACAAGACAGTTCAAATTGATAATTAAACAACACTTGTTGAGATTAATTTTTATGATACTTACCCACTTTTACCAATCCAAAGATATGATTATAATCATCAGAAATCAATGGAATATCATCAAAATTCTCATCATCTTTATCAAATGTATCACTAACATCAAGTGGTACTAAAATCCATGCACGTGTATATCCATGTGCTTGATTGATGCATTCTTCATAATCTTCATCAATGCAACTGTCACAAAAACATGAATATTCTTTTGTCTTCAATGTCCAATTGCAATTATCTGTACTCGTGACTGAATGTAAGGAACATGTCTTTTCTATCCTCTTGCAACCATGCATATTTTTTCTATTAACACCTGAAAGTTCATTAAATTGAAAATATGGACAAATTAAATTTAAACTTCAATGAATTGAAAAATAAAACTTAACAATAAAATTTTATAACTTAATTGCATAAAAATTAAACAAATGTACACATCCATACTTGTTATCTCCCAAAAGACTCTATATGGTACCTATCGACTCATTGTTGATGATGTACCGACCTCATCTAATGCAAAATGTGTCTTATACCATTCAAAAACATCATGTGTATCATTTACAAAATCTCCCTAATAATTCATTTGATACTTTCACAGAGCACGCTTGATGCAAGCTCTAGCACCATCATGTTCACCTTTTCCATGGCCACTCTCAAAAAAATTCCATATGTGTTTTATATTCTTATTGCGATGATATCTACATAATCCATAAAATGGTCTACATGATTTGAACTGTGTGGTATATCCATTAGACCAAACATAATGTTTATCAACATTTATGTTTCTTTCTTTCAAATAAGAAAAAAAGATATTGAAGCAATGTTCAACATAGTGAATGTTATGTTCTTTATCATCACTTATATAAAAATGATATTTCTTTTTAATTACTCGTACTTGAACTATACTTTGAACACCATCCAAATCTAACTGTGCATGTCTATAAAAAACATGTACCATAATAGTAACCTACTTAGAAAAGTAATAATCTAAATTGCTTTTTGATGAACAAAGGAATAGTTCTCTGCAAAATCAGCAATTGATACAATCGTTCCAAATGGGAAATTATCTTTCAAAGTTTGAAACTATTGTGCTTGCTACTTTGCAAAAAATGTGTAATGAATATAAGGTTGAATCAAATTCTTAAATCTGTCCATAAATGTTAGAACAGGTAACTCCTCTTCAACATATTCCAACCTTTTTGTCTCTTTCCCCAACTTTGTTTCATTCTTGACATACTTGTAACTTTTGCAATTCAATTTTTTTGTTGCATTGATATTTTTAATTTTCAAAGGAAATAGAGCCAATTCACCACATGTTTCACATAATCCTTTGATGCAATTTATTTGACCAATTGGATCATCTATTTTGTCACATAGAATGGATGATATAAACTCACATCTCCTACTAGGAGGAGAAGCATGAACACCATATGTGTCTTGTAAAAACTTTCAAAATACTTGATAGTGGAGATCAAACTCAATATGATGATGACAACATGTTTCAAACACTTTTTTTGACCTCACAAAGTATGGCTTCAACTTTTCAAACAACGTTTGCCCAACTTTTACATTAGGATGTTCACTACAAAATGACACATATAACTCATGTTGTGTTGTGTCCAACCAATGTTTTGTATGATGTTCATATTGACCAGATGCAATCCTATGCCTGATAATGTCTCTACTATTTGATGAAGGACAAGTGTTATCAATCTAAAATGATATGACTATATTTTTTAATGACTTTTCAATCCTGTCAGAATGAGGTGCTCTACACATGATTGCCCAATTACACTCCATAGTACTATCATCCACAATTAATCTTCTCTTAACATATTTTCTCATTGTTTTCCTACTAAAACCCATTTCAGATGAAATTGAAGATATTTGTCTATTTTGGGTCATATTCTTATTTACAACAGACATCAACATCACTTTTCTTGCCATGGACTTATCTTTAGTTTGAGAGTATTTTCTTATGTTTCTCAAACCTTGTTTAACATTTTCAATCAGATCAATTTGCATGCTAGAAAATCTTCTCTTCTTTGATGTTGTGTCTACACCTAACAATTTCAATGCCTCTTGCAACTTCTTTTGTGTAAGAAAAAGTGAAAGTAACTGAGTTTGTTCAAGTGTTTCAGTGTTATCACATTGAGTAATAATTTCTCTTATCTTCTTATTCATTGACCTTTTCTTAGACAAACTTAATAGTTGAACAGTAGCTGCAAATCTTCTCAATTTATCCACATCCATTTTAAGTAAATGATCTAAATTTTTTGAGAAATAGCATTCTTTATAGATTGGGCAATATTTAGGAGTTAATACATACCAGTTCCTACACCTGATCCTAACCCTTTTTTGACTTATGTTCCTAGAATTTCTATAGGGAGTGATCTTGAGCCTTCTCCAACATTCATTGTTTGAGATTCTGCAATGAAAGATTTTGACCAATCTCCAACTTCTATTAGTCAAACCTCTATAGGAAGCAATCTTGAACCTTCTTCAACATTCATTGTTTGAGATTCCATAGAGAATGTTCTTGATCTCTATCCCATATCCACTTCTTCTACTTCTATTAGCTAACTTCCCATATAACCCTTTTCCTCTAACAAGTTTGGTTACTTGAATGTCCACATCATACTTCATGACCTTAGTTATCCAACCAACTCTTTTCTCATTGAGGTCCTTGCTTAATAAGAACTCTTTCACAGTAGGATGGGCCACCATAAGATGAATCATATTATTAGATACCAAATGTCTTAAACTTCTTTAAGCTTTTCACCATCACAAGCACATGCCTCTCAATGAAGCTGTATCTATACTCATAATCTTCTAAGCCTTTACTAAAGAAAGCAACATATTGTTCTATATCTTGATCATTTTGCTGAACCAATATTGCAAAAAATTTATCCACACTACCATATGCATACAAGGTGAAATATTTTGAAAAGTTAGGATTTACTAAAGTAGGAGCAGCAAACAATGCTTCCTTTATCACCTTGAAACTATGCTTGGCTTCTTTTGACCAGCTGAAAAATGGTATTCTTCTTAAGCATTGAGGTCAATGGCTTCAATAAGTTAGAAATACATGGAATAAAGTGTCTAACAAAGTTGATTTTCCCAATGAAACTTTGTAATCTCTTCTTATGATGTGGAAAAGGCAATTCTAGGATGGCTACAACCCTCTCTGGATCAATTGTGATGCCTTGCTTGGATAAAAAATATCCCAATAGCTTCCCTTCATGGACAACAAACACACTTTTTTGGATTGAGAGATATGCCAAACTCTCTACACCTTTCTAGGATTTTCTTGAGATGTTCAATGTGATCTTCAGCATGCTTGGAGAAAACTGTGATATCATCCAGATATATTAGCACAAATTTATATATCAAATTATTGAAAGCCATCTCCATGGCCTTTTGGAAAGTTTCCACTACACTAGACAAGCCAAAAGGAATCCTTTTATAAGCTATAGTACCCCACTTGGTGGTGAATGCAGTCTTGAACTGGTCTTCCTTTTTTACTAGAACCTCATTACAACTAGAATATCCATTGAGGAGTGAAAACCTTTCTAAACTTGAAACATATTGGAGCATATAATCCATAGGTGGTAAATGATGGTGGTCTTTCAATGACACCCTATTTGGGTCTCTAAAGTCAACACACAACCTTAGCTCTCCATTCTTTTTTGGGCAGGGACTAGATTTGATACCCAACTAGTGTATTTGATAGGAAATATCATTCCACTCTCAATGAGCTTGAAAACATGCTTTTGCATTAAGGGTTCTAGTTTTGGCTTAAAAGGCCTTTGTTTTTTCCTTATGGGTTGGAATTGGGTTCAACTCAATTGTATGTTGGGTAAGGTGTGGATCAAACCCTTTAATATCAGCATATCCCCAAGAAAAAATATCATTATAAGAGTTGGACTTAAGACTACCTTGCTTCAGCAAGAATTGCTTTGCTAAAATTTAACTTCTTTCCCTCTACAGTCTCAAGATCTTCATAATGATCCTGTTAATCTTATTCTTCTTGACTTGGTCATTAGTGTTAAAGATAGATTCTAGAGTGACCAACCCCTTGGGTAGTTTACTAGAGCTTAGTTGTATAACTTGATCACCATATTGTTCCTACACCTTTCGTTGGTTAAATGTTGAATGCGGGTCTTCCTCAAGTAGGAAGTTTAGGATTTGTTCATCACTATCAAAGACTTGTTAATTGAGATCATTTTCAAGTATGGAGGGCCTAGCCATAACTTTGATATGTTTTTGTACATCTTCTTTACCAATGTTATCAACTATATCAAATTGTGCCCCTACAATAGCTAACCTATCAACATGCTAATTTAATTTCCTAGGGATAGAAACTAT
Organism: Cupressus sempervirens; assembly: GCA_028749045.1. Classification (NCBI taxonomy): domain Eukaryota; kingdom Viridiplantae; phylum Streptophyta; class Pinopsida; order Cupressales; family Cupressaceae; genus Cupressus; species Cupressus sempervirens. Next base: position 358,357,330 of record CM053786.1, read on the forward strand.
GTTAAAAGCATCAAAGCCTTCAATTAGGTCCCAAACTCTTTGTTTATAGCCTTTAGCTTATCATTTTTTGTCATGTGCAATCCTCTCACTTGGTTGACAACTAACTCACTATTCCCATATACCTTTATGCATTTGACAGTTCTCATCTTGGCCCATTCAAATCCTTCAATTAGCCCCTCATATTCGCCTGTGTTGTTCGTGGATGTAAAATTGAACCGAAAAGTTGCATAGTATTTATCTTCATTAGGTGAGACCAGCATTACTCCCCCACCCAAACCATTCTTTCTTCTAGAGCCATCAAAATATAACTCCCATAATTCATTTTGTTTCTCATTAAGACTAGTAGTACCCTTGACAAGGTTTGGCATTACCAACCCAACTTCTTAGAAGATATAATTCCCTAGACTTGTAATATCTTCAATGCTAATGTCATTGGTCTCATTTCTTGAGGAGTTTTTTTGTCACCCACTCATCTAGTAAAACATCAGGGATATCATCAACTTGAGTACTTGCATCTTGGGTGACAAGATCTTCCTTTTGATCGAGTGCAATATAATTAGTATTGGTCACACAGGGTGTGTAAGGTTCAATATGGTCATTGGCAAGTAACTCGAACCTTATTGTTACTTTCATTCCATATCTGGTCCTAAATAGCATATGAGACCAATTTGCTAAAAGATAGCCTCCTATCTTGGTTGTGAATTCTCTTAACAAGAAAAGGGCTAAATATGGGGGCAAATCTATCACAAAGATATCTTGGGGAATAGAAAAAGTAGGACCTACATGGAGTGTTAGGCTTGTGTTCTTTATGATACCTAAGGTGTTAACACATGAACCATCCAATTGGACCACACCCTTTTCTAAGGGTTCATATTTTAAACCTAGCTGGTCTACTATCTTCTTGGGCATGACAAAGCTTGTAGCCCCACTATCCACCATACAATTATGCACCAAATTGTTTCCTATAATCAATGAAATGTAAAATGGTGGAGGCTTAACACCCTTACCTTGGGTTTGACTTCTTTTCTGATTGTCATCTTGGGTATCACCTCCTTGATTTGTAAATATAGCTCTCGAAGGCTCATCTGCAACTTGGCTTGGAACATCTATTGCAAAAGCCTCCCTCAACAATCTAGCTTGTCCTAGAATAGCTACAGAATCCCACATAGACATGGTGATACTCATCCTTTTCATAGTCTCAACAATATTAAATGGAATAGTAGCATATACCTTTGCTTGGATTTTAGGCACAGTAGGGTGTACTGGCTATTGGGAATGTTCTTAAGTGGCAACAGTACCTCCTTTGTTGTTCTTTTCTTGCTTGAACTGAGTATGGTTCTTCAGTTGGTACATCTTTACTTTTCCCTACATCATTTCCTAGGGCTCTCTTCTTCGCTCTAGTGCAGACACCACTTGTGATATTATCTTTATTCACACTACAGTGTTCTTCCACTTGCTAATTCATGAATGTAGTATCTGTAGGAGGAACCTTTGGTTGCCTCTTGAAATCAACAACATATGTAGGTTGTGAGTGAGAAGCACTTTGAACCATAAAGGCTTGATTCATCATTCCATTGGAGCATGTAGCTTGATTATGTTGTTGATTACAAGGGTAATACCACTCATATTCCATTGCTAAGTTATTTTGAGTAGGGACCATATCTCTGGTAGCATTTGGAGGAGGAGGAGTATTCAAAGGACTTGGATTATAAGGCCTAAAAGATCTCCAATTATAGTTTTTCCTATTCAGTTGATATTGACTCTGAAACTACTACTAAACAAGTTGATTCAAAACTTGGTTCTAATATTGAGATGTTTGCTTAGCCTGGTAGCATCCTTTCTTGATATTCACCACCTTGTTTGTAAGGCTTTGCATGAGACTTTCCATTATTTTTTGGCTATCTCTTAGCTCTTGTATTTTTAATGAAGGACCTATAGTTGCTACTTCTTGGCTTGGAATAGCTAGTATTGAATTTAGAGGTGGTACAACTAGGCGTGTATTGGGCTAGATATCTAGATATATAGGCATTCGAGGCCTAGAAGCAATTTTACCTACTTGGACAAGACTATTCTCAACTCTTATGGCTATGTCATAACCTTGTGGTAATGAGTGACCTCTCATAGATTGTATCATGATAGAAATATCACTATTCAAGCTTCTTAAGTAATATAGAAATGCATTTTCTTCTGAAGGTCTTCCCTAAACTAGTATTCTGCTCCATGTTCTTTGGAATTTGCAATTAAAATCCATCATCTACTCATGAGGAGCCCTTTTGATGGTCATGAGTTTCTCAACTAAGGATAGAAAGTCTGACTTGTCCTCAAAGTGTTTTGTTAGGACATCTCCCAATGCATCCCATGAAGTGATTGAGCCCACATCAAGGCTTTGAAACCACTGCTAAACTTTCCCTTTGAATGAGGCTGCAAGCAACTTCATAACAATGTCCTCCTTAGTGACATGGTGCAAGTTGCATAGTGTAGCAACATCCTTGATATGCTCAAACACTATTCTCTAGCCTCCACCAATGAAGTCTAGTAAACTTTTCAGGGTAGCTAGGGGAATATCATGATGTTGAGCAAAGAGTAATGGAATCCCTTGGTTGAAAGGAACAAAAATGAATTGTCTTGCCATTGGTACTTGAATGATTCTTCTTCTTGGGACAATGACTTGCCTCACAACAACAACATGATCTGATGGTGGAGGGTTAGATCCGGAACTTCTTGTTTGAATGAGGGTATCCTAAATTCTTTCAATTATTCTATTTTTCCTCCTAGGTGGGGATAGTTCTCTATATTCAAAACTTGTAGAGTTGCTTCTTGTCTACACCTTTCTCAGAAATCATATGCACTTGTCTCTTTACACAATTAGAGTTGCTTGGTGTGCATATTCTACATGCCTCTGCACAAGTTGATTTATTGTTCTACATGCCAACAGTAGCAAGAAAATAATTGCAAAAAGGAAAAAAACACTTTTCTCTCATCCTACTGGCTATGCCAAAATTGTTATCTCTAAAAGTTGCACCTAGACTGGATTCTAACTTAGCCAACTTCAAGTAACATGGAAACACTCCTAGGTAGTGGGAAGCACCTAAGTTAGGAGTGAATTTCTAGGTTATAGGCTAGCTTCTCTTGATGTCTCACTAATTTACTTCTTCAAATAGGAAGATAAACTTGAAGAGGAAAGGGATAGAAGGATTTCTTGAAAATAAATATTGAAAAAGTAAAGGAGGTCATACACTGAATGGTAGGATGAAGGTATTGCTAGCCTGACTCAATGAAACACTTTTGGATAGCTAACAAGAACTCAATATTGAAAAGAATCATTTACATATAAATATTTCACAAGAAGGATGCAATTCAGACAAGATGTTAAAGGGAATGCTAACATTCGCGACGTCACAAACTTGAATGGAAACAAAGCATCTCGACTTGCAACCTATATGAATACCTCAAACCTTTCTTGCAACTAAAATTGAGACACAACCCATGGATTCAAAGATTAAATCTCAAAAAGCTAAATCAAATCAATTACTGAGGCAATAAGGAGAAACAACAAGGGTTCTACAATTGTTCCTTTATTCATATTGCAAAGGGTCATTGAACAACATTCACCTAGATTGACTTTAAAAGTAAAGTGATGTGATGAGAGAAGCATGAAGGACTCCTAAGAGATCTCAACAATGTTATCTTGCATAAGACTTCAAAAATGCCAACCCTTTCTCCACATCTTGGGAATCCTTAAATAGATCAAGATTGTAACAAGCTTCTTGTGGAAACCAAAGGTCAAATCTACAACCACTCCATTGGCATAACATTAACCTTTACAACTATCTTTGAGAAAGAATCATATCTTCCTAGGGATCATCCCATGAAAATGATTTGATCTTATCTTACCCATGCTTAACTGAAAATTAGATACTCATTACAATCAAGCCATTCGAGTCACCAACTCGCCTCCTCGATCAATGCCAACCTGCATGACATCATTTCTACATTGATACTATGCCACCCTGGGGTCAAAATTTAACTGATTGCCAAGACATAACCACATGTTACAACATGATAGATAGGGCATGTAACCTTTGGTTGATTCCACAATGACTATCCAACAAGGTCATATACATAATAGTTGAAAAGTACACTTTAAACTTTGACTCCTAATCTCTTGATACTACGACCTCACGACACCCTAGGGAGGAAAAACCTTCATAATATCTTACCATGAGAACCCTAGCTTCATGATCTTATGATCATTAGAAGTCATCTTTATATCATAGCATCGTGAGCCCATGAAAATAGCTCTATGACCATATGAAAAACCATGTATCGTAGCATTAGAACATGCTTTTTGACCCCTTACGACCTTACGATCACACTTTTACTTTCTTTGGTGTAGCATTGGTAGTCTAATATTTAACCTTCACAATCTCACGAAAAACAACAATTGTGAGATTGTAACCTACATTATTGGTCCCTTAGATCTCTCGATATACTACCTATCATAGTATCAGAGCCTCAAAAAAAGCATGTGCACACTTTCTTTTACTTATGCTCTTGGGCCCACCTTGCCTTGTCATTTTAAGACTTACAATCTTACGATCAATGTTTTTTGTGTCATTGGGCCTCCTCTATTTTGGCTTTGTGATCTCTCGCTCAACTATGTGTCGTAACATCAGAACTTGAAGACTTTGTCATGACATCTTAGCCTCCCTTTTCATTGTACTTGATATTAGGACTGTCATAAGATTGTAACACATTCCCCTTCGACTGAAAGACATTGAATGGATCATCTTATCTCTATCAATTACTTTATGAAACTCATTCAAAAGGTGATTGTACCATTTCTTTTTCAACCCTTTGTTTCTTTTAAAACTATGCCATGTGTCAACCATTTATTTTCTTAACTCCACTGGCTCGCTAACTAGGTCCACTAGGGCACGCATCACTTTCTTGCTTTGTCATTATAGATAAAGACCTTTGTTAGCGATGAAGTGATAACCGTAGATCTGCTAGAGATTTATGGTGGAAAATATCGTTGCATCTTCTCTATGCCCCTCGAAACCTCTAGCCAATGGGAATGCATCTGTATGCCATCTTGTATTGACATTGCCTTGTTCATATTGTAGCCCACCATCTGAAGTTGATCCCACATATCCATGAGGCATGTGCTTGCTATGTCACTTTGGATAAAGACTTGCAACTCTCCAAAGCGAAAAAGTGACAACAGATCAAGGGCCCTCATGATTTTATGATTTCATGACAAAATGGGACCAACAGAACATGAAGATTATAATGAAGTTTTTGTAACCATAAGACATGCAGATTTAGAAGATTAAAACCTAGGGATATAATGAAAAGTATGGTCAATATTTTACATATCCCCAAATGGCATGGGCACTTAATGAGTTAAAATATTTCATTCACACCACCCTAAGAAATATGACTAGTCAACCTATCCATTTTGTCCATAGTGATAAAAATGGGTAACAATTATCATTACAATTCCTTTTAAAAATCTTGAAACCCTATAATGTCTCATCAGTGTATTGAATTTAGTCGAGCCCCAACATGGGTCCGACTAAAAAAACTTTCATTTTCTAACAACTGACATCCTAGAATTGATCTAAATATCCTATATATATTGGAATCAATTTCAATCATCAGTTGACCATTCAAGACTCACTTTTCACTTCTTTTGGAAACTGCCAAATTGGTGCTGATAGGTCCTAAAACTAGCCTTAAAATTTGACAAAACACATGACAAGACCTTGGCACTAGGATCACTTTCACTCAAAAAACTCCTATTCTACAATTTTTTATCTCATGACCACATCTAGGTCAAAATACATTGACTGTCAAAGTTGCTCACTTCAAATTGTCTTGCAAACAACCAGGTTAGAAACATTAAAAGTACATTCAGTTTTGGTTTTGAAAACTAGTCAAACAACCACTTGGAGAGATGAAACTTGAGGCATGGGTTCATTGTCATATAGAGAATATAAGTCTATGATTTAGGCTCATGATGATTAACTAGGAAAATTTAGAAAGCTCATGAAGTTGGCTACCTAGAATTGCACAACTAGGAATGCTAGTAGAATAACATTTTTTGAAATTGAAATGGACTTAGGAAAGTGTGCAAATTGATTCGTCAAGACTTGCAAACTAGCAAACTTTAAGTATTTTCAAAGTAGAACATAGTGGCACAATCCATTTGGCTCAATCTATCACAGTTTCAAAATTATAATATTTGGAACAGAGCTTCCAATCATACTGCATAGTCAATTACCAACAAAACTTTAGAAATTGCATTTGGATTTGTATTTGAAAACTAGTCAAATAGACTTGTCATAGGCTCAAAATTGAAACATAGCAACTCTCTAATCCCTAGAATGTAATGCAAAGAGAATTTTCTTAATAGGGTCAACTAGGTCATTGCCATATAGAGAATATAAGTTTGTGATTTAGGCTCATGACAATTAACTTGGAAAATTTGGAAAGCTCATGAAGTTGGCTACTTGGAATTGCACAACTAGGAACACTAGTAGAATAACAATTTTTGTGATTGAAATGGACCGGGGAAAGTGTGCAAATTGATTCGTCAAGACTTGCAAACTAGCAAACTTTAAGTATTTTCAAAGTAGAACATAGTGGTACAATCCATTTGGCTCAATCTATCATGGTTTCAAAATTATAACAACTGGAACAGGGCTTCCAATCATTCTACATAGTCAGTGACCAACAAAACTTTAGAAATTGCATTTGGATTTGTGTTTGAAAACTAGTCAAACGAACTCGTCATAGGCTCAAAATTGAAACATAGCAACTCTTTGATCCCTAGAATGTAATGCAAAGAGAATTTTCTCAATAGGATCAATTGGGTCAAAGTTATGATTGGTCAAACAGGGCTACCGAAATTGAGCAAAGTGCATCAACCTAACAACAATAAACAACCAACTTTGAGGGATTCAAAATTTGGTCAAAACATATTGAAACAATTCAAAATATGAAACATAGGTTATTTGATATGCGTACTAAACACTCTCAAAGTGTCATGAAACTTCAACGAGTATAAAATATTCAATTGCAAACTAGGCTTCTTATCGATGTTTGACACTCAAAATCAGTGCTTCAATTTTGAGTCCCAACACAACTAAAAATAAAATCCCCATCATTGCTATTGAAAAACAACTTGAAACTACTCAAATGATGAAGGAAACAAACTGCTTGGAAAGAAACCAAGATTAGAGTTTAAAACTTCAATAAATGGTTTTAATAGTTAAATACCACTGATATGATCATCCTTACCAACTTTGGAGACAACACACTTCATTGATTATCCTAAAACTGTATTTGATGCTCTATGGTAATAACCTAAACAGTTTATTTAGAATGCCCCCTATTTTACAAATATGAGAATAATTTTTTACTAGTTTGCAATGCATGCATTTGGAATACAAAATTGTGTTATTCACTCCAAGACCTTTCCAATGATATATGATACTTGTCCCTTTGGATCCTATGTTGACTTCAACTATGCACCACATGGCAAGCTCTAATTGGCTTCTTGATTTGCATTATCTACCACATCATCTCTAAGTGAGCCCCGCACACCACTTGTCACCACCGCACAACCTCGGAGGTCCCTAGAACGAATTGTCACTAACCGCTGTGAGGTCATAACTAACCACTTGTGGCTAGTCATAACCTCGGGACAACGAACTACAAACCTTCTAAAACTATGGAGAAATCACAATCGCCTCTGTCGCATTCTCGCAGCCATCATCTTCTAGCCGAACTTGATCCTTGTGAAGTCATGAGATCCCCTTGAGCGCAACTTCACAATGTTCTTATCCAACCACATGCTCAACTGTGAACTCACACACCTTGAGACTCATGCCACGTGTACATCTCTCATTGGCCCATCTCTGTAAGCACACATCATCATTTGGTCATGGTCTGCATTGATCAAAATTATCTTATCGTGCACACCAAACTGTCACATGTGTCCGACACACACGTACTTGCATCACCTTTCAAAGCCTTTGCTTTGTAAGGTTAAATACTGACCTCCTCACTATAGAAATGAAAAGAAAGTGTTCCCCACATTGAATGTGGGATAACTGAAAAATAAGTTTCCTCCACGGAACATGCTCTCCAATTCCATCATCAACAATTCCATGTTCATCATATCATGACTTCCTTCCTACTGCTTCTTGCACCGTCACCAGTTGGCATATTAGTTGACTCTTTTGTACCTCGAGTTTCTTCTCCTTTCTTCATAGGCTATCTACTTGTTGATGCCGCGGTTGAGACTTTCTAGAGAGTTCGAGTTAGTGTTCGAGCTGATGAAACTCAACCATAGACAAAAACTCTAGATCTTTTCCCATGAGATGCCTATCATCGACTTGAATTTTATTACATTCTCATTCTTCATTCGTGATACATCATAGAGAAGATGATGATCATCAAAATAGAAAAGGCGAGCTCCTGGTGCTTTCTAACGTCTCTCTGTGATCTTTCTTATGTAGGTTAGGCCCTTGGGAGAAACAACTTGGCGGCTAAAACATTTGTCGCACCCACCTCTGATTTGCATGTTACTGCATAAGAAAGATTCAGACAATAGTTAGGCAAGAAGGACCATTGTTGAGGCAGTTTTACTGTGCATAAAAATTGTAGCCACTACTTCCAAACCAACGTTGGTCTCAAACAATGAATGAGCTTAATCTGTCAAAAACCATGCCTAATCAGTCCCATCGTTACTTTATAGCTGCATCTTCAGTTCAGAAATTCAAAAGGCTAGGTG
>CM053786.1:358371132-358376132 GCA_028749045.1 Cupressus sempervirens
TGTTTGAGTTATCACCATGGCCACAAGAGCTAACTGTAGAGGTGAGTCCAATAGTGGTGCATGAGTTGAGGAACCTAATGAGAGTTTAGATAAGATATTGGTACTATTGACCCAATAAGGGGCTTTGTTACAACAACAAGGCTAAAGAATGGATACCTTAGAGCATGAGACTTGAGGTAGGCACGTTGAAGAAGAGGAAAGAATGTGTGATGAAGATCAACACTTAGAAGCCCTACATAAGTAGAAGGAGGAACTAAGAAAGAAATGTGAGGATAGCTAGTTGGTAGAAGCCCTTAGGAGATCTAAGGTAGAACATAAGGCAGAAATTGAATGTCGAATTGCTCTCATTAATACTAACAAGGTACGGATAGAAGCTGAATTGAGCAAAGATCTCAAGAAAGTGACTCCACCCACATTTCATGGTAGAGCTTCTAAGCAAGATATTGAAGCATGGATTACCAGAATGAAGAAGTATTTCCTAGTACAAAACTATACAGGGAAATCTAGAGCAGTTTGGGCCACATTTTAGCTAATGGGTGAGACAATTACTTGGTGGGAAAATGTTATGGCTAAAAAGAAATTTCATCATGGGGAGATAACATGGACAGAATTTTTACATCTTTTCCACAAAAGATGGTTACCTCAACTATTATATGACAAGAAATCATTTGATTTCTACAAGCTAGTTAAAGGGAACATGAACATTACACAATATCATGAATGCTTTTATCACTTGTTGAAGGATGTTTCACACTACCAACATGATGAGCTATTTAGAACATAGAAATTTGTGATGGGTTTGCAACCTAAGATATACAGTGAGGTCGTAATGTAAGAGCCTAAAACCATGGATTTTGCATTTTGTAAGGCTCTCAAATAGGAATAGAGACTAAAGGATTCTTCTTCATCTAAATCCTTCAACTAGAACTATAAAAGAAAGTTCTAGGATAAAAGGTCATATTAGGATAATAGGGGTAATTAGGATGATAGGAAAAAAGGAAATGCAGAGAAACAAAAAATCAAATACATGAAGGATAAGGGACAAGAAACCCCTGATAGGAATAGGAACAAGGAATGGAAACAAAAAAGGTGATCAGAATAGGAGTGATGACATGAGAGGTCATAGAACAGGATATTTTGTATGTGGCAGTAACCAATTTTCCTCTAAATGTTCACAATGATCGTACAGGAGGGACTTTTCATTGCATCACCATATTCATGCTACAATTGATCATAGGTAAGTAGATTATTAGGCCACTCCTATATAGATTATGAGTACACTTTTTTCTTACCATGTTTCTATTCTTATAGACTGGTGCTATTGAATGCTTTGTAGACCCTAAGATAGTTGCTAAGATACATGTTAGAGCAGGTTTTATGGCTGAATCTTGGACTATAGAATATGGTAACAGGGTTGAGTGCAAGGTAGAGCAATGCTTATTTTGTTGTGAGTTAGAACTCCCTAGGTTTTGAGCAAAGGTCAACATGTATGTAGCGCCTTTGGGCTCATATGATGTCATCCTAGGCATCAACTAGTTAAGTGAACATAAAGACTTAGTTAACCGTCAAGATAAGGTGATCAAATGCCTCGATGACATAGGTCACTCAAAGATATTAAATGGCATCAAATGACCATTTGAATTGAGACAAATTTCAGCTATGTAATTGAAGAAAGCAAAGAGGAAGGGTTCTTAGTTATTTTTTGTCCATGTCAAGAATTTGGAAGGGATTTCACCTCAATTAGAAGATCGTCCTATTTTGTAGGAATTTTGAGATGTGTTTTTCAATGATTTTCCCAAAATGGCCCCTAAGAGGGAGTTCAATTTCTCCATAGATCTTGTGCCAAGAGCAGAACCTCAATCAAAGGTTCCCTAGTGCATGACTTCCACAGAAATGTATGAGTTGAACACTCAGCTATAGGAATTATTGGATAAAGGTTTCATTTGACCTAATGTATCACCATGGGGAGCTCCTATAATCTTTGTCAAGAAGAAGGATGGTACCTTAAGGTTGTGCATTGATTACCCTATGCTAAATAATGTGACCATAAAGAATCAATATCCTCTTCCATGAATTGATGAACTATTTGACCAGATGAAGGGAGCGACCATATTCTCTAAAATTGATTGGAGAACTAGATATCACCAACTCTAGATTTGAGATGAAGACATACCTAAGACAACATTCAGAACTAGGTATGGGCATTACGAGTTTATAGTCTTACCTTTTGGACTAATAAGTGCACCTACCACTTTCATGAACATGATGGAAAACATATTCAGAGATTGTCTTGACAAATTCGTGGAGATATTTATAGATGAGATATTGATATACTCCAAGAATTTAGAAGAGCATGAAGAGCACTTGCACATAGTCTTGCAACATCTGAGAGAGAGAAATTTGAATGGGAAGCTCTCCAAGTTTTCATTTTATCTGAAGGAGATCCACTCGTTAGGGTATATTTTATCTCTCCAAGTTTTCATTTTATCTGAAGGAGATCCACTCGTTAGGGTATATTTTATCAGCTAGTGGTGCAGCAGTGGATCTTGCAAAGATAGAAGCCATCCTTGAATGGTCAACTCCGTAGAATGTGAGTAAAGTTAGGAATTTTATGGGTCTTGTTAGGTATTATAGAAAATTTGTGGAGGGATTTTCTAGCATAAAAACATTGATCACATCTCTCCAATGGAAGGGTAAAAGATTTGAGTGGACAAAAGCATGCGAGAAAGCTTTTTCATTGCTTAAGAAAAGGCTTACTACCGTTCCTATCTTAGTTATACCAAATCCTAATGGACATTTTTTTGTCATAACTGATGCTTTGAGAGATGGGCTTGGCAGTGTATTAATACAGGATGGTAAGGTTGTTGCCTATGAGTCCAGGAAGCTCAAATTGCATGAGGTGAATTACACTTCGCATGATTTAGAGTTGGTTGCAATAGTACATGCCTTTTAGATGTGGAAACATTATTTATTGGGGAAGTCATTTGAGCTAAAAATTGATCATACAGGGTTTAGATATATTTTCACTCAACGAATCTGAATGTTATACAAAGGTAGTGGCTGGAATTCCTTAGTGAATACAACTTTGGCATTGAGTATATTAAAGCCAAGGAGAATAGGGTACCAGATGCACATAGTCATATGAAGCATATCACCACTATCACTACATCTCAAACTCATATGAGAGAGTATATTCTTTAGTACCTTCTTGGAGATACCCATTTTGAATTGGTGAAGTCATTTTTTGATATTGATGCCTCTGATTCTCGATTTTTTGATTACTATTTTAATGATGATGGTGAGCTTAAATACCAAAATAGGATATATGTTGCCCACCATGAAGGGTTGTGAAAAGTGATTCTTGAGGAGATGCATTGCACTCCATTTTCAGGGCACCTAGGGGAAAACAAGATGATGGCTAATTTGAGACCTCTATACTTTTGGCCGAGACTCAAATGGGATGTGATGGAGTATGTTGCCCAGTGTTTGGAATGTTAACATGTCAAGGCTGAGTATGTCCATCTAGCAAGATTTTTGTACCCACATGAGATTTTGTAGTATAAATGGCATGTTAATAGCATGGACTTTGCACAAGGTTTACCCATGAATCAACTCAAGCATGATGTTATCTTGGTCATAATCAACAAATTAACAAAAGTTTTCCATTTCATTCTTGGTAGTTTGAAGGATGGATCTCCATTTTTGGCAAGAAACTTTGTCCAAGAGATATTTTGACTTCATGGAATTCGAGAAACCATCATTTTCGACAAGGACACTTGAATGACTTCAAGGTTTTGGACAACCTTGAACTCCACTTTTGGTATGCTCCTGAACTTTAGCACATCTTACTACCTTGAGACTAATAAGAAGACTAAGAGGGTGAAGCAAGTGCTTGAAGATTTGTTGCACATGTACTACATGGATCAATAGTATAAATGGGAGGAGTATCTCCCATTGGTGGAGTTTTCCCATAACAACTCCTATCATTCTTCCTTGGGTATGGCTCCATTTGAGGCTCTTTACGGATGGAGGTGCCAGACTCCTATCAATTGGGATAAAGTGGAGGATAGGATGATTGTGGGTCCTAAGATGTTGAAAGAGATGGAAGAGAAAGTGGTATTAATTTGCAGTCAGCTAAAAGAGGAAGCAGATCATCAAAAGAGCTACATTGACAAGAAACACACTTTCTAATAGTTCTAGACTAGGGATAAGTTGTTTCTAAGGGTTAGACCATAGAAGAGTTCAATCTCATTAGGCAAGAGCTCAAAGCTTGCACCAAGATTTGTTAGCCCTTTCAAGGTGTTAGAAATTATCAACCTAGTTGCTTATCGACTTGCTCTGTCAATTGCATTAGCCCACATTCATAACATTTTCCATATTTCTTTGCTTAAGCCATATCATCCTAAGATATCTCATGTGCTTGACTGACATGTGTTGTAGGTACAGGATCCAGGGGTAGTGGTAGTTCAGCCCACCCGACTCATTGAGCAGGGTACCATCATTGTACAAGACATCGACATCCTCTAGTACAAGGTCCAATGGGACCAATTTGGTTTGGATAGTGCCACTTGGGAGGATGCAGAAGATTTACATAAATCTTTTCCCCATCTTTTTGTATAGCTTGTTTTATTTCAGTTAGATATTAGTTTTGGGGGTGTGTGTGGGTGTGTGTGCTTATTTTGTTGTGATTTGATATCGAGACAATGCCTCTTCCTAGAAAGGAGAGATGTCACATCTCACTTGTTGACATGATTATTTGGATGCTTATTTGGTGATCAAGTCAAACTTGGACCGGTCAGCCCTTTTGTTTGATGACAATTAAGAGATATTTAAGCTAAATTCCTAAGTTCTATAACTTAATTTCATTTATGAGGATGAATTACGGATTAATTAATGCATAGATAGATGTTATGAGATGTTGCATTTCATTTTATATTATGTTATGTTATGTTACTCATGATTACATTTAATGATGTATTTAATCATACTATATGGTTTAC
>CM053786.1:358381132-358801132 GCA_028749045.1 Cupressus sempervirens
TTTGCATTTTTGGTTACCAGTAAAACCTTAAAAATTGTATTTGGAATCACATTTGAAAACAAGTTCAACAGATTCTTCATAACCTCAAACCTAGAACATAACATTTACTTGACCTCTTAAATGCAGCGGTGAAGGATTTTTTTCATTTCAAATTTCACCTCTACCCATGTAATAGGATTCAGATAACACTCAGACACCATGATAGAAGAATTTGATGAAGAAGTAACAATTGGGGATGATTCAACATATCTAGTAAAGGGGGTTGGAATGTTCACCATAGATTTGGAGTCGGCCATCTCTTTCAACTCATTGAAGTATTGTTTGTACAAGGAATAAAGAGGAACCTAGTATTAATTTCTTCTCTTGTAGACAAAGGATATAGGGTTACCTTTGTGGATGTAAAAGTTTTGGCATGGACAAAGAACTCCACCATAAAGAAAGCACAAACTATTGGAATAAGACAATATGTCTATACAAACTTCTATGTAACATAAATAAAGGCATTATTCATGAGACCTCTATCTAAAATGAAATTTTCCACCAAAGAAGGACATTCATTTTTGTGTCCTACCTTCAGTAGAAAAAAGGTGATAGGGTTGTCCAAACTAAAAAAAAAGTCATGAAGGAGCATGCAAAGGGTGTGATCTAAGAAAGAATGCAAAGGGTACTTTCCAAAATAGTCTTAACTTAAAACAAAAAATTAGAATTAGTCCACTTTGACTTATGTGGACCCTTGTATGTACCCTCCATTGGAAGTTTCTTATATTATGTGATTTTTGTAGAAAGACATTTTTTTTAAAGTCTAAAGAGTTGGAGGAAATTCTTAAAATGTTTAAAGAGTTCAAAACTCATACAAAAAATTTGACTAGGAAGAAAATCAAAGTACTAAGAATATATAATTGGAAGGGATACACTTTAAAACCTTTCAAGAAATTTTCTATAAAGGTTGGGATCAAGAGGGAGTTTACTATACCTTACAATCCACAACAAAATGGTCTTGTTGAGGCAAAGAATAAAACTATTGTAAAAGCTACTAGAGCAATGTTGTATGACCAAAACATATAAACTTCATTGTGGGAAAAATCATTTTGGACAAATGTCTACATTAAGAATGGATATCCTTGCTCACATCTAGACATCAAAAATCTCGAAGAAGCATTCACTGATGTAAAAATTGACATAAGCCACTTAAGGATTTTTTCCTAACCTAACTACATTCATTATCCTAAAGAAAAGAGGTCTAAATTAGAACCGACTCAAAATAAAATGATATTGGCGAGCTAGAGTGATACATATAAATCCTATAGAACATACATACCTAGACAAAAAAAAATTGAACTCAACAAAGATTTCATCTTTGAGGAAGACATTGCTTTCAAAATATCCAACAATTCTAATGATATACTAGAAATTCAAGATTCTCCTAAATCCATTGATGGGTATCATGCTCCAGAGATTTAGAGAGAGTCTCCTGAAGAAACCATATAAATGAAAATCAGTATGCTCTAGTAGAAGAACCCAACAACAACAAAATGAGACCACTTTGGGCTAGAAAGATTATCAAGAAAGCTACTAATATGTAGTGCAAAAAGGGAATTTAAGAGAAAGTAAGAGACCCCATAGATCCTCCAACCATTTTTCCTTGACGAGTGAGATAAAATTGATCAGAGCCAACTAATTTTATAGAATTTCGCAAACATCAAGTATGGAATATATGCTATGAAAGAAGAGTATCAGTCCATTATAAAAATTTATACATGTGGGATATAACTACCAAGACCAAAAGAGAAATCTATTGTCTCTTCCAAAATGGCTCTTCAAAATCAAACATGTCGCATATGGCAGTATATAGAGAGACACACAACTCATTTTGTTGCCAAAGGTTTCTCATAAAAGAAGGGCTTCATTATGAAGAGACATTTGGACTTGTTTCCCATTACACCTCATTAAAAGTAGTAATAACTATAGTAGCACAATTAAAGGATGGAAGATCCATCAAATAGATGTGAAAATTGCATTCCTAAATGGGACTATTGAAGAAGATTTCTATTTAGACTAACATGAAGGATATCTGATACAAAATATGGATTTACATGCATTCACATTAAAGAAATCCTTACATGGACTTAAACAGGCCCCCAAATCCTACAATGAGAGGATTGATCACTATCTTATGGGACTAGGATATTATGAGAATTTTGCAGATCCAAATATCTACTTTAAGATAAGTAATGGTGACATGTTAATACCTATTTTATAGGTTGATGACCTACTAATCACAAGAGAATAATGCCTTACTTCTCAATGTAAGAAGGACCTGGCTTCAAAATTTGACATGAAGGACTTAGAAATTTTACATTTCTTTTCTTGGTTTGGAAGTTTGGCATAAATCAAATGGTATCACTCTAAATCAAGAAAAGTATACTATGTTAGAAACTACAATTGGAATCATTGTTATGTTGTCATTGATGTCAAACCTTATTGGTGAGACATGTGCTACCTAAGTAGAGTATCATATCAAGATTATTGATGAAGAGGAATTGAAAAGAAGAGATAACAAGAGGACCTAGTGGAAAGGTTGAGTTATGTGGAACTACAATGGGCACTTGATCAGTTGGACCTTGAGAAAATAACATGGTGTTTAAACATAACACTAAGTGGAGAAGAAAGTTGAGTTGAAGAAGAGATTATCAATGAAGGACCAAATACATAGGCTAAATAAAGCTTCAAAGAAGAATATTACTAAACTCATAGATGAATTTGAGTTGTGCTACTTTTGACTAATTGAATAGTAGAAGTCGAGAACACCAATAAAGAAAATGTATCAAAAAATTTGGACTGAGTAAAGATAGTGTAAGCTAAGCAAGATAGTTAGTGAAGATTGAATTATCTAGTGATGGCCGAGGTTGAGGAACATAGTTTTGATAAACTATTACAATTTATTATTTTGTGAAGGAATTGAGATTCCCAGCCGACATAGTTGAATTCTTTAAATATGTAAAATGTGTCAAAGATAAGGATTGATGAGTTGGATTATTTAATGCAAGAGAAACTATGTTTAAGCATTTCTAGGCATGGATTCAAAGATAAATTTTGAGAATTTTCTAGAAAGAGGAGCAAGAGACAAAAATATGGAAGGATTTGATGAATCTAACCTAAACCTAAAATCTAGTATGGTGGTTAAAAGGAAAAAGATAAAAGTTACCTATTTAAGGAGGCATAAACATTAACCTAGGAGAGGTTGGCAGCTGCTAATTTTGTTGATTGGAAAACTTAGGTAGAAAGCTAAGAAGAAGGAGAAGAGTTGAGGTGAAGAGTGGTTTCTTGAACAATTCCTAAGTAGATTAGAGACAGTGATGGAGAAGTGAATGGAGTTCAGTCACTAAGTTAGTAGATGAGGTACATTGTGATCTCTATTTGCAAAGTGAGTTGTATTTATTAGATCAATATGTTGTTACTTTCTAACCATTGTATCAAGTTGAAATCCATTAATCAAGGTTTACCTAAAAGTCATTTGTAAATCCTTTAGTCAAGGTGAAATTATAATGGAATGTTCTAAATTACTCTAACAAGGCCAATCCTAATATGGTGATTAAATCCTTTAACGTAATCACACCTAATATTGTGTATTGTAACCTTTAACATGACTAGATACTAATAGAGCTCACTTTAGATGAGTGAAGAAATGGTGACATGTTCCTGATGGTTTTTCCCAAATTTGATTTCCATGTTAAATCCTAGTTTCTTACTCATGTGGATGTTATTTGAGATGTTTTATTGTTTAATGTTTTACATTCTACAAGTTAGTTATTATTGGGATAGTGGAATACAAGTTTATGTCATTAATAAGTTTCTATAGAGAATGAGTGGATTAATGATAAGATCTAAGTTGTTTGATGAGTTCAAAAGTTGAATTGGTACATCTGGACCTAAGGATAACTGATTCACCCCCTCCCCCTCTCTTAGTTATTCTAAATTATTTTAACATACTATTGATATTTTGAAGAGGTTTGTAATCTTGGACTATGGAAAATAATTTATACAAATTAATGGAAGCATTAGTAGAGTCAAAACTTGTAGATCCTACTCTCTATAGATAGATAATTGGATCATTGATGCACTTGGTTATTACAATGCTAGATATAGTTTGAGCAGTTAATGCTTTAAGTCAATCGATGTATGAACCAAAGGAGATACATCTCATCTTTGAAAAGCATATGTTGAGATACTGTAAATATATATATATACATGGATATTTTGATTCAAATTGGGCTAGAAGTGTAATTGATCAGAAAAGAACATCATAATGTTGCTTGGCTTTAGGATCGGCTATGATCTCATGGATCAACAGAAAACAACCTTCAGCGTCCCAAAGCTCAACATAAGTTGAATAAATTGTAGCCTGTATAGGAGAAAGATAAGTAGTATGGCTCCAAAAATTTCTTGTGGGATCATTTGGTGAGCCCCTCAACCTATTATTATCCACTGTGATAATTAGATTTGTATTAAACTTTCAGCGAGTCTAGTGTTCCATGATAGATCAAAACCTTTAGAGATTCCTTACCACTATGTGATAGATATGGTAGAAATGAATGTGATTCAGTTGGAGTATGTTTGAAAAAGAAATTAGACAAAGAACATTCTCACCAAGGCTATCCCCAAAGTGAAATTTGAACACTTTAGGAAGAAAGTTGCTATGGTTGAAAATGTAATCATTATTGAGATTGAGTCTTAAATTATTTATTTGAAATTTTATGTGTGTGTGTAGACACCTAAAATTATCCTAAAACACTATATTAATTAATTTAATATCTCCCTTGACATTATAATCAATAAATAATTAATTATACCTTGTCATATTCTTCTACATATTTAATTAATTTTACTTAATTAAATGGGTTTGCTTCCTTATGTATTTGAATTTAATTCAAATACTCCCCCCTAATGTATTAAATTTATTTAATACATGTTTCCATCATATATTCCCCTTTTAAATAAATTCAATTTATTTAAATCCTCCACATGCTTAACCTTTTCTAAACTCTAATTAAGATTAATCTAATCTTAATTCTAACCCATCCTCCATCAAATTTAATAAATGATTTTTGAAAATCATTTATTCTCCCTGTATCCATCTAGCCCTCAAAATGAATTTTTAATTCATTTATCCTACATGTCTCCTACTCATCTCATTCTTTAATCCTTCACTCCTCCATGTCTCCCACTCATCTCATTCTTTAATCCTCCACTCCTCCATGTCTCTCACTCATCTCATTCTTTAATCCTCCACTCCTCCATGTCTCCCACTCATCTCATTCTTTGTTCCTCCACTATGACATGTCTTCCACTCTCCTCATTTCTTTATTCCTCCACTATGACATGTTCCCCATTACCTTCAATTTTAAATTGAACCCTCTATCTCCCTTTCTTTATCGTTTCCCTTACCACCCTTGCATGGCCTATGTGTCTCCTATGTGGCTCTTATGTGGATGCCACATAGGTGCCACCTCCTTAAGGTCTCCCTAAAATCTATAAATAAATCCATTGTCTCAAGAAGAAGGGGCTCTCTCAGATATCTCTTTCATATGCATTGTTTTCATGCTAGTTTATGCTTAGAGCTTTTAGAAATCATATCTCCCTCATTTTTTCTTGCATTCTTAGTTTAATATTCTTTCATATAAATCTTATATAGCTTAATAATGCCTCCATTTAGATTAATTGTTCTCTCTTATTCTTAGAATAATCTTGCATATTTCATATAGCTTAAAATCCTTCATTCTAGAGGTCTAGTTGCCCGCTTCTCGTTTTGAGAGCAAAGAAAAAATCATTCTAGTTATAAGGCATTAGGTCAAATTGTTGGATTAGTTGGATGAATAATCTCATATTCATTATGGGATGATTTTTCATATAATGACCATGTTGAAGTGTGTGTGAGGATTTGAGGCCTGGATTTCACATACACATTTTTGGTGCCCACCGTGGGACAAGAATCAAGTTCCTAGCTCCATTTTCTTGCTGCTATTTTAGTTGTACTCTCATGTTTGATTTTTTATATAGCAACCTATTGCATCTAACCAAGTGGTTTTCCAGGTTTCTTACTTTGATTTTAAGCCTAACCCATATGCAGATTGGTTTGAAGGCTACAACTCTATATTTTAAAAGATTTACTCATATCCTCCAAACCATTTGGGTTATGGATCTAAAACACATTTTTTAGGGTATCAATAGTCTAGAGAGTCTTCAATCCAAAATTCAAACTTATTTGAATTGATTTTCATGATTTGTAACAATTTCTTTTTTTTTCATAAAAATGGATTTTTGAGTACAAACTAGTGAATTTTTCAATCAACTCAACATTTTTGGATAGGTCTACAAATTATGGATGGGGTTTTTTCTTTTTATTTTTAGTTTACATGTTATATCAATGCTCAAATAGTCAATTTACCAAAACTAGTCTATATTGACAAAGTGGGTCCCGCATGAGCAAATGGGCAGATACAACCGAAATTCTTACATTTTTAGAAACCTCTCTAATTTTTAGTAGGGGTCCCTTGTTTTTATTTCTATTTTTGAAGCTGAAATCATAAGAAATAAATCAAATCTTGTTGACTAAGTGAAAAACCAATATTAAAAAAGGGCATTTGATGAATAGCTTGCATTTAATTTTCACATGGATCAATGCATAATGTGAACTTTTATTTGAGTTATTTGTTAGTTATTATCACTCTTTAAAATTGGATTTTCAAATATAACCTTATTTTTTCATAAGTTGGATATATATTGCATATCTTGTGTTTGCTTGTTTTGCCTGTTGCTTTATTTGTTGTGAGCGAGCGTCCAAGTGTAAATGAAAGGTACAATAGAGAAAAGACACATTGCAAGGATTACCAAGTATTTTTTTGGATCTCTATAACATTTGGATTTAGAAAGGAAATGAACCCTCTCATGTTTTTGGCTTGAGTTTTTTTACATGCTTTCATAGACTCGCACTTCATTTGGTGTTCTAAAATTGGATCTAGATTTAATTTCATGAATATGTGTTTCACATAGTAATTAGGCCTTATGAACACTATTTGTGGAGTTCTTGAGGGAATGTGCTTCATTCACTTGCCTTACATTAGAAGTTCTTCTCGATGATAGATCCCCCTGTAGGTAGGGAAAGATATTTGGTATTATCTCACTATTATGCTTGGGTTTGTCCTCAACATCCATTACTACTTTATCTTTTGAGATTGGTGGTGTTTGTTATTGGCTTTTCCAAAAAGTTCTAGTGAGGTCATTTCAAATTAGCATGTCAAAGAATCTTGTTTGCTATGTTTGGGTAAGGTGAAGAGGCTAGAGGATTATGCTATGTTCCCTTTTGGGTACATTAGAAACTTGGAACCCTTAAACCCAAACCAAGTCCTCATGTGGTACAACTTTGTGAGTCTTCTTTGATTAAATAGGGTTAACCGTAGTGGAAATTCCCTTTATTAGGTCAACCATGTGGATGAAACTTGAAGCAATAATAGTCATTTTTGGTGTGGTAGTAGCAACCGCTATATAAATGTCCTTGTGGGGAAAATCCTCATAGGTGTAGTCTTTTGTTGGGTTGTTGGATCTACTCAGTATCTCTAATTGATTAAATTCTCAAAATATGTCAAAACCTTGGTGTGTCGGGATTGGATTTCACCCACTCTAGATTGCAAAAGTTATAGAGTTGAACATTACTAAGAACCATAGTGCTGCTAAATTTTATTTTCTCGGAATATGTGCATAATTGGAAAACATTTTGAGAACATACATAGTGGTGGTTCTAGGGATTAGACTGGTACTACAACACTATTCTTATTCATGTGCAAGGTTGCTTTGTCCTTTGCTCATTGTTTGAAGATGTTTTCTTGAAATCCCTAATTGTTGTCTTGTGTGCTTAGTTCATGATTCAAGATTAATCACACCTAGTTGGATATCTAAAACAAATAAAATCTGAGTTCTTGAGTTGAGAATTTATGATCAAGCTACTTTGCTATCCTATTATTTCTAGTCTTCCTATGATGATCTAGTTCAAACTAGGCAATTTACCTTGATGTTAGAAACTTTTTTACACCTTGGGTTATAGTGCTTTGACCCCCTTCAAGAGCTTGTCTCAAAACTATCAAATTGTTCTATCAGAGCTATCTACGCTTTAGGTCTAGTCTGTAACCTGCAATATTTCACCACTTTTATATCTATAAATAGTTTCAAGCAACGACATCTTTCTTAGCTAACAACTTGTGACCTACACTCAAGCTAGTCTCATTTCTCAGTTATCTTGTTCTTTTCCTTTAGTGCTTGTCATACTTGGTGTCATGATAGTCGTAATCTTTGGTTATTCTAGCCCTTACTTAGACAACTCATACCTTAGTATATCACACTCTTATCTTGTTTCTTTGAGACTACGTTCTAGTGTTGTCCTTGTCTAGGTTTTTTCTTCTTGTCCTTCTCAATGATTATTGCAACAAGAAGTACAAACGTGTTTTATCCCCTTAGACTTAGACGAGGCAGAGCTAGGGGTCGTAATCACAGCAAGGGTTGCTTTCTAGTTCATGCATGATCTTTGTCTATTTCATCTAGTCAGGAATCTTCACAATCCCCTTCACTTATCATATCACCTTGTGTTCAGAGAACGTTCTCTATAAAATTAAAACAAACTAGTAAACCCTTATACCAAGAGGATCCTAAAACTAGCAAAGGTCTACATCTCCAAATAACACAACTAAATTCTTATTTAGAGGACCTTTCCAATTAAAACATACTGAAACTATCCACATTCCTACAATGGTTGATCATGAACTCGAATAGGGTGAACATAGTAGACACCAAGACCAACATAGAATCGAATGGCATAAGGAAACTCTCCTTAATAATGAGAATGAGGAAGAGGTAGAAATACTCCCTGAACACATTGAAAAGTATTGTAAGGACAAAAATTTCTAGAAAGTCATGAAAATCCTGCTTAATGAAGAAAAAGAGAAATACTTTCTCAAACTTGCTCAAGAGGGAGCTAAGTTACCTCATCACTTCAATGTTGAAACTATCATTACACCTGAAGAGGAAACTGAAACATCCAAATTGCAAAAATAGTTGAAGATCATGCAAGACGAACTACCCCAAATGATGCGTAACAAAGAAAAACCTACAAAAATATACACCTTAGGTGCTCTTTGTCCATTCCCATTTGAAAAGGGTATAGACATGCCTCCTTTTACAAGAGGAGTCAAATTATGTAAGTATGATAAATACTTTGGAACTACTGATTCCCAAGATCATTTGTAGGAATTTGGGGCCTTGTCTATGGGATTTTTGCATAATCAGACATATCTAATGCATCTATTCCCAACAAGCATGGAGTGGTTTTCACACTTGCCTACTAGTATCAAAATGTTTGACAAAATTGCTAACTTGTTTGTCCAACAATACTCTCACAACATCCAACACCTGTTTAACATTCAAGACTTGTGTAACCTTAAATAGAAAGTAGGGGAACCTTTCCTCACATTCCTTTAGAGATGGAGAAAAATTTACACCAAATATTCATGAAAGATTCTTGAAACAAGAAAGCTTGATATCTTCATTGATAACCTCCTACCTAACTTTGGGTACAAAGTTCAACTTCAAGTTCCATACACCTTCAAAGTTATGTTCATGCAAGCTATCCGTATAGAGGAATTCATGGTCAAAAAGGGTGAAGTCACCCTTCAAAAGGACACAAAACAAGGATCCACCTCTAACAAGGACAAATCCAAGTATGTGAACAAAAACTAAGAGGTTGTGCATGATGGAGTTGTTGACAACATTACTCCTAAACCTGCTAAGGTAGCCTTCAATCTTATAGACAATCTTAAAGCATCCAAGAATGTTGACAAACCTCCTCCTGAGAATAAGACATCTGAGAAAAAACCAAGGAACTCATGGGCTACATGCCACAAATGATATTTTACACCCCTTGGTGAACCTTTGGACGTGGTTTACAAGACCTTGTTACAAAACAAACTCATTTCTCCATTGGACAATTCTCATCCTTATGATCTGCAACCACGACCACCATGGTGGAACGAAACTTCATTTTGTGAATACTACCAAAAAAAAGGTCACAAAACTAGTAACTGTATCATTTTACGTCACAAAATCCAAGACCTAATTGACGATGGTGACATTGTTTTGGATGGACATACCAAGAACTTAGATCACAAGGCTTTCAAGGAGCCATTCCCTCACTACAAAAAAGGAGAAAACTCAAAACCAAAACCTAACAACAAGGTCAACTATGCACACTCTAATAAGTATGATGAGATAGTCTGCATGGTTGAACCTGTCAGTGTTGAGTATTGTGACGTTATCACCATCAAGGGTAAACAAGAATAAACTAAACCTAAGACACCATTTTTCTTAAGAGGTCATACTTCTAACACATCTAACAGTGAGTCATCACAATCCTGTGCTAATGTTGTTACACACTCTCATGCTAAGTTGATTCTCAAAGGCCTTGCACCTTTTTCTCCTTAGTTAGAATAGCACAAAGATAAACCCCTTGTTGGTTTGTCTAGCAAAGGTGTGAAACTTGCAACAACATTTGTAGCTACTAACTATAGTATCCTCGATCAGTTACAGTGAACTAATGCTCAAATCACAATCTTTGAGCTACTCAAAATCTTGCCTACTCATAGGCAGATTCTTGATAAATCCCTTGCTGAGGCAAACGTACCTCAGGATCTTGATCTTGAGAGGTTCTAATCTATGGTAGGTCATTTGACCTTACCTTACTACATGACTTTCTCTGACGAGGATGACAATTCACTAAGTCATCTGCATAATCAACCTCTATACATTAAGGTCATGATACACCATAAATGTGTCTAATGTGTGCGCATTGATAATGGAGCTAGTTTAAACATTTTCTTTACTGCCCTGCTCAAACAGTTGGACTATTCTAAAGAGTTTATTGATCCCCATCGTAAGATAACTGTCAAAGCATATGACAAAGTCGAATGAAAATCTTTAGGTCTACTGGTGTTGCTTCTCCATGTTGTTCCTGTAGAAAGGGATGTCGCTTTTCAAGTCCTCGATATTCCCTTGGCTTACAATATTTTGTCAGGAAGGCCATAAATACATCAAATGCACGCAGTGCCATCCACTTACCATCAATGTGTAAAATTCCCATTTCATGGCTCTAAAATCATCCTACCTACAAGCGCTAGGCACACCTATAACATGCTAAAACCTGCTAAAAACTTTGTGCCTACTAATAGGTAATCTACAGACTACCATGATAACAAGCTAAAGGAAATTGAGTAGTCACTCAAGCTAAAAGAAACTAGAATGGGTGAATATCACATAGAACCAGTTTTGTCTCTAACATCTCTTCCCAAGTCTCCCCGTCATTATGGGAGACCATCTGAAGCAAAGAAACTTTTTGTGTTGGTACCTCAAACTAAGTACAATGGTACTTTTGTCAAAGCTATTATTCCTCTCAAGTAGGAAGCTGAAAATAGAGCTATTGTTGCATGGATCTACAAAGAGGAAACTCCATTTGACCTCACAAAATAGTCTCACAAAATTACTCTTGAGAAGTATGGTCCTAGTCTTAGGCTCATGAAGTGCTTTGGTTACAAGGGAACTGGCCCTATTAGATGCAACAAAAATGGTCTCATTGATCCTGTCAAAGCAATAGCTAGAAGAAATCAAGACACATCTGGTCTAGGCTTCAAGAAGATTCCCTTCTATCTAGGGAGTAATAAATTCATACCAAAACTTGAGAGTTCATCTAAACATGAGTCACAAGCTGAGTCTGATGACCATGAAGATAATGTTGATGATGAGGATCCTTATTCTTATTCAATTCCTAATGATCTAACTAAATTCTTTGTGAAACCAAATGACTTTTACCATGTTTTAGCACCCTAGATGGTGATAGTGATTCTTTTGAGAATACTATTGGTTCACATCATACCCACCAAGAATAAGAAGAGTCTAGACATGCTTTATGCATTGAGTACCTTTGTAAAAATCCAGATGATGAAGGAGAATTTTTTCTTATCACTATTGGGGAATTATATAGCCTGTCTCCAAGTAGTATAGATTCTAGAGAATATGAATTCAACTCTCTTAGAAGCAACTACAAATAAAGATATCGATCAAGTTCATGTCTATGAAAATCAACTCGAAGTAGGTGAAATGTCTAGGATTAGGTCAAAGGGGTCCAATCCAACTAGTGTCCTTGAGTCTTTGGTTGATGATGTTGGTACTCAAAGGAATTCGAACATGCCTATGGATAAAGTTGATCGATGCCTCGAATTGCTTGTCCAGGCATTTAATGATTATACCATGAATGCAATCAAACTTGCCGCTACTCTTTCACTCACATATCCTGAGCTTATAGACTAGAATTCCAATTTATCTAGTGAAGTCCCTACATTCTAGAATGACTATGCTCTTGCCTACTACTTAAACAATGTCAAACTAGTAACAACTTTCACCAGCGAACAAAGTGTCAATATGATTGAAGTTGACATCAAATATCCCAATCATACAATCAAAAAGAAAAAAGTAGAAGGTCTGATGGTGAAAACCACATTGTGATAGTGTCAAAGCCTAAAAAAGTAAAAATAAAGGATGTATCCAAGGGTGAAAACCTCTCTAAGGTGCCCGTAGATGAGATATGTGATGTGCTTCCTAGGCCATTTTTAGGAAAGATCATCAGTGTTGATAGAGCTAACATAGCCAATCAACTTGGGAATGGAAGAACATCCTCACATGATACATCTTGCAAGGTCATTGTCCCTAGAGGAAAATGAGGAGTTCATTGCTTTCTTCTGAGAAAAAAAGATAAACTTTGCATGGACATATTCAAACATGCCAGGGTTAGATCTTGACCTCATTATGCATCACTTGTCCATTGCACCAAGAGTTAGACCAGTCAAGAAAAAACTTAGAAAAATGCATCCTCATGTTGCATTGCTTGTCAAAGCTGAATTGGAGAAACTTCTAAAAGCTAGTTTCATCCACACTATTGATTATGTTGAATGGATATCAAACATTGTTCTAGTATCCAAGCATGACAAATCTATCAGAGTTTATACTGACTTCCATGATTTTAACTTAGCATGTCGATTTTCCACTTCCCAACATTGATATGATAGTGGACATGATAGTAGGATATGAGATGTACTCACTCATGGATGAATTTTTTGGTTATAATCAAATCAAAATTGCGCCAGAAGATTAGGAAAAGACTGCTTTTAACTATGCATGGGGAACTTTTTGTTGGAACGTGATGCCATTTGGTTTGAAAAATGCTGGTGCTACATATCAAAGAGGAGTCACTACAATTTTCCATGATATGATGCATAAGACCATGTAGGACTATGTGGATGATACCTTGGTCAAGAGCACAAAACACAATACTCATCTTCAAGATTTGGAACCTATCCTAGATCACATGTAAAAATTTAGTCTAAGGCTTAATCCTAAGAAATTCACATTTGGTGTCACATCAGGGAAACTACTAGGATACAATGTGTCTACAAATGGAATCAAGGTGGATCTAGAGAAATTCCAAGAAATTATGGATATGCCACCACCCCATAATATCAGTTAGATGAGAAACTTACAAGGAAGACTTCAATCTATTCACAAATTCATCTCACAACTGGCGGATAGATCACAACCTTTTACCAAGACTCTACATAAAAGTGTGAAATATAACTGGAGTATTGTTCATAACACCACAAAGGTATTCACTTCCTAAGGCATAAAAGATTTTGTTCCCTTGTGCAAACAATATTGCAGAATATGAATCTCCCATTAATGGCATGAAGATTGCAGTAGAATGGAAAGTCGATCAGTTGAACATCTTTAGTGATTCATGGCTCATAATCAACTAGGTCAATGATGTATATCAAATGAAAGATGAGAAATTGATTCCTTATAAACACATGGTGGATGATTTGAAGAAATACTTTGCTCATATCACTTTTCAATAGGTTCCTCAAGCAAACAACAAAGTAGTTGATGCCATGGCTACCCTTGCTTCCTTGTTACATATGCCAAAGAATGATCTCCGACATGAGTTCCTAGTGGAAATGTTATTCTACCTACCTATGATATCCCTAAATCTCAGATGATCTATTCTATTGTCAAACATGATTCATCCTGGTACCACCACATATACTACTATCTACATGACCAAACCATCCCAGATGGTTTTACTTGAAATGAAAAATGTCACCTTATCCACAATGCTTCATGGTATGTCATTATTGCTGATGACTTGTTTAGGAGAGGTCTCAACGGAACACTCCTTAGGTGTCTAGAACCTGATGAGTGCAAACATGCTTTAATTGAGGTCCATGAGGGTATTTACGAATCTCACTCAAATGGCTTGACACTTTCTTGTAAACTTATTAGAGGTGGTTACTATTGGCCAATTATGGAGCAAGAGCTAATCAAATATGCCAAATCCTATAAAAAAATGCTAGCTCCATGGGAATCTAATTCATGCTCCATCCAGGGATCTAATTCCATCTATCACACTATGGCCATTCCAACAACAAGCCTTCAATCTCGTGGGTCAAATTCACCCATCTTCTTCAAATGGACATAAGCTCATTATTACAGCTACAGACTACTTCACTAAGTGGGTGGAGGCAGTCCCCTTCTCCATAGAAAATGGCAAAATTGTAGCTCAATTCATCATGAATTACATCATATGCAGGTATGGTGTACTTTCCTCCATTATTACTGACAATGGAGGACAATTCAAAAATAAAGATCTTAAGGAGTTATGCAAAAAGTTTAGAATCACGCAACATTGGTCTTCTATCTATTACCCCTAGGGTAATTGTCAAGTAGAGGCATCCAACAAGGCAATCCTTAAGATCCTTCATCGCATAGTTAGAAAATCTGGAAGGGACTGGCACCTTCAATTAATCTAGCTTTATGAGCTTACTGGAACAAGTATCAGAACTCCAATGGATACAATGCCCTTTTCTTTAGTAAATGGAGCTGATGTTGTGCTTCCCATTGAGGTCAAGGTTCCTACTTTGAGAATCTCTCTGAAAGGCCTCATCACTAATGAAGACTATAGAATATCTTAGCTTCAAGAGTTGGAACTATTAGATGAACATCGGCAAGTGGTGTGCAATCATCTCCAAGCTTATCAACAGTGTATGTCTAGAAGTTATAATAAGAAAGTTAAGCCACATGACTTCCAACTAGGTGATCTCATTCTGAGAGAAAACCCTAAGAATCAGCAACAAAGAGTACAAAAGGGGAAGTTTGAACCCAACTAGCTTGGTCCCTACATAGTCACTATAGTGTTTGGATTTGGTGCTTACCAAATTTCTATAGCTGAGGGAGAGGTGCTCAAGGAGCCCATCAACACTCTCCACTGAAGTAGTTCTATAGTTGATTTGATCTTAGAAGCTCTTTGTATATACTTAAATGTCTTGAAAAAATCTAAAAATTGCAAAAAGTCTTAAAAAAATCATTATCTTAGTGAAAACCTAGCAATAGGAACCTTAATACCAAAAACATTTGAAAATTTCAAAAATACAAAAAAAATCAAAAAAAGAAAAATACAAAAAAATTGAAAAACAAAAGAAGTGCCATTGATGGAAACTTGGAAACAGGCATCACACTAGCAAAATAGAATTTTTGCCAAGAAGGTGAAAACCTGGTAAACAGGCTCCTCTTGTTTCCAATGCTATATCTTACAGTGCATCTTATAGCTTATGTAAAGTTGCTTTCCTACTTTAATTTGCTACTTTTGCTCATTTATCCATGGATTGAATCTTGTCATAACTCAGGAGCAACACCCTACAGTGTCATAGTAATCTCTCGCATCAGTCACTAGTTGTTCTAACTACATTTGTCTACTGTTGCTAATGTCACTTAGAGATTCCTCTCATGGACGATATCTCTCATGTCAGTCACCAGTTATTCTAACTATGTCTGTCTACTATCACAAGTATCACTTAGAGATTCTTCTCACAAAACATCTATCACGTCAGTTGCCAATTGTTCTAACTACATGTGTCTACTATCACTAGTGTCACTTAGAGATTCCTCTCATGGAAGATATCTCTCGCATCAGTCACTAGTTCTAACTATGTCTATCTGTTGTTGCAAGGGTCACTTAGAGATTGCTCTCACGAAACATCTCTCGTGTTAATCACCAATTTTTCTAATTATGTCTGTTTAGTATTGCAAGTGTCACTTAGAGATTCCTCTCAAGGAAGATATCTCTCGCGTCAATTACCAGTTGTTCTAACTATGTTTGTCTATTGTCGCAAGTGTCACTTAGAGATTCCTCTCACAAAACATCTCTCACGTCAACCACAAATTATTTTAACTCTACCTATCTATTATTGCAAGTGTCACTTAGAGATTCCTCTCATGGAAAATCTCTCATGTCAGCCAGCAGTTGTTCTAACTGTGCTTGTCTATTATCGCTAGTATCACTTAGAGATTCCTATTACAAGATCTCTCTCATGTTAGTCACCATTTTTCCTAACTGTATCTATCTATTGTCACTCAATTTACTATTAAGGTTCTTCTTATTGAAGAATACTCTTTGACTTCAGTCACCAGTCATTTTAATCGTGTCTGTCTACTGTCGTCCTCCTACTAAAGAGGTTTATTTCATATATGTTCTAAACATTAACACTTGACATCAATCTTATAACATGAAAATTGAATTGGAAAAGATGAATTTGTTTTGGATGTATTGAGCTTTTCTTTGTTTTCTTTGCTTTTTCTTTATTATGTCTCCTCAAGCAACTCGATGATGTCATTTTTTACTAGAGAAGCAAGGACTGGGGGCATGATCTTTTCATTGCTTTCTATTTGTGGTTTAGTTCCAATGATCCAAGGCATACATATAAATGGGGTGTCCACTATAAGAGCCTCCATCTTGTATTGGATGGCTGTGTGTACCTCAACTCCTTTTATATGGATATATCAATGAGGTTGGTTCTTCTCCTTGCTTGTTGGAGTGAACTCTTTATGCTATAGTAAATACTGATACTCGTCCTACTAAGTGAACGTACGGGTCACTGTGAGTATATATGAAAAATTTTATCTCAGGTTATGGACACAAGGACCATTGTGGATAGAATACTTACTGATTACTTAGCATAAGAGGGATCTCTCACATGTCTGGTGTGTCTACATGCAAGAAACATTCTGGCCATCCTAGCGTTTATGCTTTGATGTTTATGTTCACTTGCTATATTAAAAGGGAAAAATGTTCTAGTCATTCTAGCTTCTTGTGCCTCAAATGCTTACATTTAATCCCAACAAAACTAGAACATATGTACTATTCATATTCCTATGATTGCAATGTCAGTGGGAATTGTATGACATATGGGATTTAGCTAAATGCTCAGTGATAATAATTGTTGAAGCTTGGTATCTAGACTTAGGGTTGCATCTAACATAGGGCTACATTTGCATAAGCACATGGTTCAATCACTAATTTACTTACATCCTTCGTGATGAGGGATTGTCAGCTTCTTCAAGGTATCATGTCTTTCTTTACAACAACACAAATGATTGACTAATCACCCTCTTGACTAGTTTGGCTACTTTGAACTCATTTTTCAGGATTGAATTCAAAATTTGACACACTCAAACAACTCAAATTCACACTTCAAATTGTTGGGACCGACACCATCTTCGAACGCTTGTGCAGTTCAATTTTTTTGATACTTTGTGAATCTTGGGACCTTTTCAAATCACATTTTTCTTCAAATTTTCTAATATTTTTGGGAAAAGTCAACTCTAGTTAAATTTGGTCAACTTTGGTCAAACTTGGTCTTTTGGACCTCACAATCACTTCAAATTGACTCCAATCTTTCTTTTGATCTTTTTGATCTCTTCTATATTCTTGTAAATCTCACATTTCTATAGTATCTCTTGGCATACTACTCTACATCATATTTCTAGTATGTCATCTTTCAATTTTGCTCTCGAGGGGGTAGGATGATTGCATCACCGAGTCTTTCAAAACTAGCTGCAACTCAGTCTGAATCTTATGTCCTCATCATTCAAGGCAATCTCATCACTTGGGGCATCTTGTCCCTTTTCTATCTAGCATCTATGGCATCTATCTCATATGTTCATCAACTAATTACATCTTATAATAGTTCTTATCAGAGTTCAATGGATAGGTATCGAGATAGTCTAAACCCCGACTCCTGAGGATCAAGCCTCATTCTAGGGATGATCATATGACTCATGATTGGATCTTGTTATCTTTTATTGTCTAGGTATCTAGGTTTTCTATCTGGATCCCTTAAGGTTAAGCTCCATTCAAGAGATAATCTTTAAAAGCTTATCGATCCAAGTATCTAGGTGTTCTATCAAGATCCCTTAATGTTAAGCTCCATTCTAGAGATAATCTTTAAAAGCTTATCGATCTAGGTATCTAGGTGTTCTATCTGGATCCCTTAAGGTTAAGCTCCATTCTAAAGATAATCTTTAAAAGCTTATCGATTTAGGTATCTAGGTGTTCTATCTAGATCCCTTAAGGTTAAGCTCCATTCTGGAGATAATCTTTAAAAGCTTATCAATCTAGGTATCTAGGTGTTCTATCTAGATCCCTTAAGGTTAAGCTCCATTCTCAAGATAATCTTTAAAAGCCTATCGATCTAGGTATCTAGGTGTTCTATCTGGATCCCTTAAGGTTAAGCTCCATTTCAAAGATAATCGTTAAAAGCTTATCAATCTCAGTATCTAGGTGTTCTATCTAGATTCCCTAAGGTTAAGCTTCATTCTAGAGATAACCCTTAAAAGCTTATCAATTGGTCTCTATATCATCAATTGCCAAACCAATCTCATTTCTTGATCTATGCATCATATCTCTAATTTTCTTTGAATCGAACGTGTTGCTCGCACATTCATTCAAAGAAGGGCAAAATGTAGACACCTAAAATTGTCCTAAAACACTATATTAATTAATTTAATATCTCCGTTGACACTATAATTAATTATACCTTGTCATATTCTTCTACTTATTTAATTAATTTTACTTAATTAAATGAGTTTGCTTCTGTATGTATTTGAATTTAATTCAAATACTCTCCCCTAATGTATTAAATTCATTTACATACATGTTTCCATCATATATTCCCCTTTTAAATAAATTCAATTTATTTAAATCCCCCACATGCTTAACCTTTCCTAAACTCTAATTAAGATTAATCTAATCTTAATCCTAACCCATCCTCCATCAAATTTAATAAATGATTTCTGAAAATCATTTGTTCCCCATTTATCCATCTAGCCCTCAAAATGAATTTTTAATTCATTTATCCTCCATGTCTCCCACTCATCTCATTCTTTAATCCTTCACTCCTCCATGTCTCCCACTCATCTCATTCTTTAATTCTCCACTCCTCCATGTCTCCTACTCATCTCATTCTTTATTCCTCCACTATGCCATGTCTTCCACTTTCC
Organism: Cupressus sempervirens; assembly: GCA_028749045.1. Classification (NCBI taxonomy): domain Eukaryota; kingdom Viridiplantae; phylum Streptophyta; class Pinopsida; order Cupressales; family Cupressaceae; genus Cupressus; species Cupressus sempervirens. The sequence goes on from CM053786.1 coordinate 358,400,609, forward strand.
TCATTTCTTTATTCCTCCACTATGACATGTTCCCTATTACCTTCAATTTTAAATTGAACCCACTATCTCCCTTTCTTTATCATTTCCCTTGCCACCCATTCATGGCCTATGTGTCTCCTATGTGGCTCCTATGTGGATGCCACATAAGTGCCACCTCCTCAAGGTCTCCCTAAAATCTATAAATGGAGCCCTTGTCTCAAGAAGAAGGGGCTCTCTTAGATATCTCTTTCATATGCATTGTTTTCATGCTAGTTTATGCTTAGAGCTTTTAGAAATCATATCTCCCTCATTTTTTGCTGCATTCTTAGTTTAATAGTCTTGCATATCAATCTATAGCTTAATAATGCCTCCATTTAGATTAATTGTTCTCTCTTATTCTTAGAATAAATTTGCATACATTTAGATTAATCTTGAATATCTCATATAGCTTAAAATCATTCATTCTAGAGGTCTAGTTGCCCACTTCTCATTCTGAGAGCAAAGGCAAAATCTTTCTAGTTAGAAGGCAACAGGTCAAACTGTTGGATTACTTGGATGAATAATCTCATCTTCATTCTTAGATGATCTTTCAGATAATGACCATGTTGAAGTGTGTATGAGGATCTGAGGCCCGCATTTCACATACACTATATATATATAGTGTAAACTCTTCTTTTGCCATGTGTGTGACCCCCCCTGTGTACATTAGTGAAAGGTGATGATCTTTTAGATAAGAACACTTGTATTTGGCATTATAATTTGATACTTTACAATTATTAGTCTCACTATCATGACATTCATGTGAGTTGATAACCATGGACATGGCATGATAGTATCTCTTGGACATACTGATAGATATCATGAGACTTTCAATATCATTTGAAGATCCTTATAATCCCTATGAGATATTCATGGTGAATAGTGTATCTATGGATATACCATGATTTGTTACGGTATACATTATGAGACTTAATGTTAGTGCACATACCATAACTTGGATATTTTATGAAGAATGTCATGTGACTTGATATTCTTAAGCATACCATATCTTTTGGTGTCATGAGTAAGATGAAATCTCTTCTGACAATAAGATGACCATATTTTTGAAACCTATATACTCTGTTAAAAATTTATCTTCCCTAGCTAAGAGGGAGTGTTGAAATTGGTAGCTTTATTCAGATGCTTATGAATGAAAATCATCAATACAATGATATGATTATTTGCATTAATATATATCAATATACATTGTGTATATATAGATTTAAATTTTTTAGAAAACTATATGATTGTATTGATTCTTTGGTTGAAATCAAACTTTCATTCATTAACCCTGATCATACAATCAATATTTTTTTCCAAGAATAAACTTGTTGTTGGTTGATCACTAAATGATCAATTTATAAATATTTACCTATTGATTGATCCATTATGTGTGTGTGTGTGTGTGTGTGTGTTATTGATGATCAATCCATGATTGATTTATATTTTCCTTTTGATGGTCAATTTCCAAATGATCAATTACATTGCAAATACTTGATTCATAATTTTATGTTATCAATAACAAAATTGCATTGTTAAACTAATTGGTAATTGGGATTTTTTCTAGAAAGACATGACTATGACCAATCATGCCTCCTATTACTTGGAGACATGAATATTCATAGTCATGTCCCTCAATATGCATACATATACCAAATCTCGATTGGGTGAAAAGGAAGTCACAATATCACAAGTGTAGATCCTTCCCTTGGTTTTGATACTTATACATATTTAGATTTGTATGTGAAATAATCAATATTTTTTAATACTATTTTTTTGTATCATTCTTACACTTAATAAGTATAGATATATATGTATTTTAATTGCAATCTCTAAGAAGAGAATTTGTAGATATAAATACACCATTCAAGAGTCAAGAAAACTAAAAGGACACATATTGTTATGATCTAAAATAAATCTAATCATTTTTTAACACTATGCAATGTACATATGTGCACATGTACATGTATATATGTTTATGTTTGTGTGTGTGTGTGAGTGTGTGTGTCACATTGACACATAATTATATATTGATTACATTTCATGAATATAAATAAGTAAAATAATTGAAACCATAATGTATGTTGAATAAATTTCGTGATTTCATGATGTAGTTCTTGTTTTGTGATGATAATAGAGAAATGGTAAAAATGTTGCTTCTAAAACTAGAATGTTATGATGCACTTATTAATGGATGACTCAATAAACATGTCAAACTCGAACCCTTGGTATTATATAGATTAACTTGATGAAAATTATATCAAGTAAAAATGCAACCACATTACACTTCATATTATATAGAAAAAGAAATAAAATGACTCAAACATTTGGTGACATACAAAAAAATGATAAATAGATACATCAAAATCCAACTTTCACAAATAAATTGAAGCAACGCTAACACCAAAATGGAATGGTTAAATTCAAGTGGAAGTGCTACTTGAAAAATGTTTGTTCCTAACATGTAACACTATATGAATATGTATCTATATATGTCCATATGTATTGGAGGATATAGATGTGTAATTGTGATGAGATGAAAGACATGGTAGCAATGCTCTATCTCAAATTGGACTACTTTGATGATTATTAGCATCTGATTGAAATTGTTACAATTTGTATGTATGTAACTAATGCATACACTGAATATAAACAGATGATTTGTAGTTTGATTATGATATAGTGTGAATAAAATAGAATGTAAATGGTGCACTGAAGGTATGACAATGTTGTTTCTTCTAAACTTGGTATATTGAGTATATTGACAACAAAATAATTTGTATGGGGTAAAATATTATATACGCATGATAGAAGTTCTTACGATTTTTTACAACTTGCTAAAAACAATATAATTACCTACTATAATTTACCACTCTAGCATTAGGAAAGCAATTTCATTAAATCATTCAACATCTTTTAGAAATTATTAAACATATGATTAAAACTACACACTTGAACAATCACCTTGATCTCAAGAATTTGGAGACATGTGATATTGCACTTCTTTCCAGTTATTTCTCATGTTTAAAAAGGCTTTAACTATTTACTTTTATGTGGAAAATAAGGGTAAGAAGGAGGAGGACAATAGTGAGACCACCCATGTGTTAGCAAGTTTCACCATCAATACCATTGATTTCATCTCTCGCGCACCCCCTACTGCTTAGATCACTAATAATAGGTCCCTGATGACTAACACTTCCAAATAAGGCATCGAAAAGAAAAGAAAAAGGTAAGGTTTTATCTAACCCCAATTTGTAGCAGGTCCAAGATAATGTGATACCTTTGACAAAATGTATAGGTTGCCAAACTCTGGAGGGAACCATTGAGAAGGCCAATGGGGATATTAATGTCATCAAGGCCCAGATTACTACCATGGACAAGTGTTTTAATACCCTATCAAATGTTTTTGTGAAAGTGATGAATGTGATAGCTACTACATTACAAGCACTCCAATAGGAGAAGAAAGATGAGGCACTGAGTACTGATGACACCAAGAAACTTTATGGGTTCCTGGCTGACAATTCAACAAAGATCTTACTATTAAGAAAGGGGGAGTAAAAGGGAAAAAAATTGCGCCTGTGGTTTTCTATGTTTTAGTTGATGTGTTGTGGATCTATTGGGAAGACCCAAATGTGAAAACTTTGGACTTACCCCATGTGGCCTTATTCAGTTCTAAAAACTTTTAAAGTAGTATTAGGACTTACTTTTATGTTACTGTTATTACTATGGATATTGCTATGGACATTACTAGGGGAAGAGACCAAATAGTCGTCAGGGGGTCCAATGATTGATATATTATCATTATAAATCCCTAGGAGCTAATTACCACTTTTAAAAAGCCCCAAAAAATTATAACACATGCACTAATAGCCGATGACACATGTACTTATAGCCGATCACATATGTACTAATAGTTGATCATTTTTTAGCTTCCTTGGTTGCTAATTGGTCCATTTGTGCAAAAAGTACTTTTTTTTTGGGCCAATGATTGTTAGAGGGTGAACATAATAGGTTCCAAGCGAAAATTTTGAAATGATACTTTTCAACCACTTTACAATTTACAACTTCTACAAAGAGCTTCATAAATGGAAAAATGCCTAAACCTTAGCTTTAAGCTCTTCAATCACCTACGAAGGTTCACCAAAAAAATTGGTGCATAATGGTAGATATGTTAGATATGAACACAATTTGGTTATGTAGGTTTCAGGGTGGAGGTGTATTTTTGATGTTATATATATGTTGGGGTTGTGAAAATGTTGGTTATCATGTAGTTGGTAGTCTGTTGTTAATGGATCGTCCATTCTTTTATTCTTAAGGGCCAACCCCTTTTGTTTTGGCTTCTTTAATATAAAAAACAATTTACTTTTACGTTTGATTTATTACTTTGCTTATTGGTGTAAGTTTTGGCTTCTTTAATATATAAAAAAATTTACTTTTACGTTTGATTTATTACTTTGCTTATTGGTGAGCCTTACAGTAACTATTGTATGTGTACCAATAATAGTAGAAGTAAATACATGAAGATGTTACAAAAGTGCATATTAGAGCACACAAATTTTATAATTATTTTAATTGTAACATATAAAATGCACTAGCAACTACAAGGATTTATGGGATAATGTGCATATGAGAGCACATAAAGTTTACCATTGTTTTTTATTGATCATACAATGTACCAATATTTGTGCATATTTCTAAGTAAAAAGGATATTATGAAAATTTTCATCGCTTGTTTGTGGTGTTATTTGTAAACAATAAATTGATTTTTTAAATAAAAATTTAATTCTTTTTGACTCACTTAATTTGTATTATAAGCACACACGTACCAATGATAATTGTTATAGTACTCCACTATACAAAATACAATGAAGATTATTAATTAATGTCGATAAGTATTCTACAATGGTAGAATGGCTAGAGTGGAGTGGGATGGTGTGAACGTGTTAATGTTAACTTTTATTCTTTTAGGTTAAATTTGACAACCATCTACATGTCAAAATTTAAATATTATTATAAATAGAATATACTTTTAAAAATAATTTTATAAATACTACATAAAATATTGTTTAAATTATAGTATTTGGAGATATAAATCATCCATTTTTTTAGAAATTAAAATAAAAAGTTTAAGTTAGCAAAAAACTAAATAAATGGAGATAAAAGAAATATAAATAATTCTAGATGTAGTACACTAAATTATAATTATTTTGTAGTGGATATCTATCAACATTTCTTTAGAAAGATTTATTTAAGGTATCTATATTAGTAAATAATTCAATTATATATTGAATCATTTTGAATCATTTACTAACTGAATGAAGCTTTTTCTTTTTCCTTTAAAAGAACTAACTTGATAACAAGTGTTGTGCCACTAAATTATTACTAGCTTATATATACCTCTATATATATTACGCCAAGAGTAATCGTTCTCGAGGCGCCTATTTTTATTTTCATTAATCCCAACTTCGATTAAAATAACTTTGGGATTAAATAAAAATAGGCGCCTCGAGAACGATTACTCTCGGCGTAATATATATAGAGGTATATATAAGCTAGTGGCAGTCGCGGCGCAATAGGAAAAATATTTACTTTTTATTTTTTATTTTGATAAGGTTACTATAAAATTGTTAATTAATTTTTAATTAGAGTTGTATGAAGTTACTATAAAATTATGCTTCAAAATATTTTTAAAAATTTAATATAAGGAGTTTAATATAGATTAAAATTTTTTTTTTTTTTTTTTTGGGATATTGTAATGTAAAATGTTATAGTCATACATAGATATATGGTTAGGGACAAAGTTACCATTATAGTTAATGTTAACCTTAGGGATAGAATTAGGGTTAGGGTTAGCATTAGAGTTAGGGTTGGAGTTAGGGTTAGGGTTTGAGCTATGGTTAAGGTTAGGGATAGAGTTATGGTTATGGTTATTGTTAGAGTTATGGTTATGGTTTAGATTAGAGTTATGTTTATGGCTAAGGTTAGGGTTAATGTTATAGTCATGGTTAAGGTTAGGGTTAGAGTTATGGTTATGGTTATGATTAGGGTTAGTGTTAGGGTTATAGTAAGGCTAACGTTAGGGTTAGGGTTAAGGTTTTATGATTAATTTTAATTTAAGTTTATGATTATGGTTACAACTATGGTTTATGGTTCAAGTTTAAAGTTTGGAATGTGATTATGATCAGGGATTAGTAAATTTTTTAAGAGTTCGGTTATAAGTTTACACCATGGTTAGGACCTTGGGACTGGATTTAGAGTTTAATATCATGGTTATCCCTATAGTTAGGTTTAGGATTTTGATCAATATTTTGGAGTTTGTTTTTACATTATGGTTAAGGGTTAGATTTTAGGGTTAGGACTATAACCAATATTAGTGTGTAGGTTTTTGGTTTAGATTATGGTTTGGGCTGAGATTTTCGTTATGATTAGAGTTTAGAATATCAATAGGGATATGTTTTAGTGCTATAATTATAGTTTAATGTTGGATTATAGTTAGATTGTACATCATTGTTGGGGCTAGGGCTAAGGTAGGGGTTGTTGTTAGGGTTAACTAAGGATGACAATTAGGATGGTTTATCTTTTCAAGTAGAAAAAAAAACTCATATTGATTCAAAAACAAAGAAATTGTACTTCGAAAATATTTTTCTATGTCATAATAGATTCATTTATTTTAATTATTGTATTAGTTAATTAGTTGTTTGATGTTTCAAAGTAAACATGGCTTATTTTATTTAAATTTAAATAATATTATTGTTTTGAATTGAATTTAGCTTAATTGTTAATGATCATATTTATATTTCTAATATTAACTCCAGTTTGATCAAAGACTAAATATATTTTTGGTATTTTTGTAAACGAACTTGCTTAACACTTCCCTATTTCAAAGTTAATAAAATATCATTTCTATTGTCTTAGATTTGAGAGTAAGTATATTAAATAAGTAATAATAAATGAACATTATGATTAATATATTTCTAAAATAAAAATATATTACTTAAAAACTTGTTTACTTTAAATGAATAAAGTACTCATTTACTTGTAAATTTTAAAAATAGAAATTAATCTACATATATATAAAATATTTATTCTTTTTCCTATTTGCATACAAATTAATTAAAATCTAAACTTTAAACTACATAAATATTTTTAAAATATATATCCATCAATAAATAGTTTAGAATAAAGTAAAATCTAAAAATTAGACACATATAGAATCTTTTTAATTTCTAGATACATGTTTTTCTAATTTATTTCTACAAACATGCAACTGATATTTCTATTATCCATTTTTTTCCATTCTAAAAAAATCTAGATGTAAATAGAATTTGTTTAGATGCATGCAATCTTTCTAATTTTTTCTACATACATATATTAACATTTCTATTTTATATTTTGTTTTTACATTATGGTTATTTCAATCAAAATATGTAGATGTAAATAGAATTCTTTTCAAAAAAAATTATTTAAATTTAAATAATATTATTGTTTTGAACTGAATTTAGCTTAATTGTTAATGATCATATTTATATTTCTAATATTAACTCCAATTTGATCAAAGACCAAATATATTTTTGGTATTTTTGTAAACGAACTTGCTTAACACTTCCCTATTTCAAAGTTAGTAAAATATCATTTCTATTGTCTTAGACTTGAGAGTAAGTATATTAAATAAGTAATAATAAATGAACATTATGATTAATATATTTCTAAAATAAAAATATATTACTTAAAAACTTGTTTACTTTAAATGAATAAAGTACTCATTTACTTGTAAATTTTAAAAATAGAAATTAATCTACATATATATAAAATATTTATTCTTTTTCCTATTTGCATACAAATTAATTAAAATCTAAACTTTAAACTACATAAATATTTTTAAAATATATATCCATCAATAATTAGTTTAGAATAAAGTAAAATTTAAAAATTAGACACATATAGAATCTTTTTAATTTCTAGATACATGTTTTTCTAATTTATTTCTACAAACATGCAACTGATATTTCTATTATCCATTTTTTTCCATTCTAAAAAAATCTAGATGTAAATAGAATTTTTTTAGATGCATGCAATTTTTCTAATTTTTTCTACATACATATATTAACATTTCTATTTTATAATTTGTTTTTACATTATGGTTATTTCAATCAAAATATCTAGATGTAAATAGAATTCTTTTCAAAAAATCTAGATGTATATAGAATTTTTTTAATTTTTTACATACATAAAATCTTTCTAATTTTTTTCTACATACATAAAAGAATAATTTCTATTTCCCCCATTTTATCTAAGGAACCGAGTAATGTCACCAGTTCCTTGCTCAATGACCTCTGAGCCTCCCTTACCAATAGCTCCGAACCCTGCATCCCAAAAACAATTATTTCCACGAATGTGAGAACGATTACTCTCGGCGTAATATATAGACGTCTCTTCACATTTCACGAAATTCCACGAATATTTTCAGAAAACTGGAGATTGGCCATTACGCTGATAATCTGCATTCCAATGCACCCATTAAATACACAATACACTGTTTGTTGTGGAGGAGAGCCAACCAAATTGAAATTAATTAAAATTGAAATCTAAATCAAAGTAGAATATTATAATTAATTTTGAATTTCAATTTACATCTACATCTAAATCTAAATGAAAATGTAAATAAAAAATAAAAATCTCACCTACAAAAATGTTACTCCAAAACTTCAATTTACTCCTATTCAAAAACTCCAATCTAATCCTCCAATAACCTCCACCTCTTCCTTCCTGCAAAAACATAAAATGAAAATGAAATGAGGAGCCTTGGTTTTATAACTTCTGAGAGGCTCCTCATATCCCCCAATAGACGTCTCTTCACATTCCACGAATTTGTTTCAAATTCTCCCACTCCCCGCAAAAAATAAGCATGAATGTGCATGCAAAATTATATTTAACAAAAAAAAAATCATATTGAAATTATTTCGCCCCTATTTTTTCGGCCCCTATTTTTTCAGGTCCTACTTTTTCGAGCCTATTATTTCGGCCTCCATTTGGCTTCCTATTATTTCAGCCAGCTATTATTTCGGGAATTCTTTTTTAATATTTAATTTGAAAGTTTGTAACTGCTCCCAAATCTTTTTTATTGACAAAAAATCTTGGCATATTCCCGTGCTGCCATTGTATAGAATGCCTCTCGACGTAATTAAAGAAATTAAATAATTTAAAATTCCCACATGAAATTTGGAGAAATAAGAAGTTTCAAGTAAACTCGACAATTGAATCCTCTAGAAGGAGCTTAACCTTCTCTTCATCTTTTCTTATGTGCCATATAAAGGTAGGTAGAGCAGTTCAATTTAGAAAAGGGTTGTACCATATAGAGGTAAACCCCATAGAGTTACTGACCACATTAAGTAAAAGAGTCCGCCAAACATGGGGGAGTCTTTGAAGATTATGTTTGCCTGCAATCTGCAGTCACATTTATTCGTTCATTCATTCCTTCCTTCTTTCTCTTCGCCTCTCCCTCCAACGCATCATTTGCCATTGCAAGTACGGTTTGCAGTTTCCTGTAAAAAGTTTATACTCTTTGACAGGCGAATGGCATTTCATTCGACTTGGTTTTGCTGCAGTTCAGAGTTCAGACATGAATTATAACGCACCTGCCATCTTCCTCTCCCGCGTGCTCCTTTCTTCCACTTGATCGCCACCATATCTGTAATAAAGCTGCATATAATAATTAATGACGGTTGTAATTTTCTTGTGATTCGGTGGCTTCCATTTTTACAAAAAAAAAATCATAGCAAATCGATTAGATGATAATTTTTTCTTGTTTCTTGTGGCTATTTTATCTATAATATGGTGGGTCTTGGATTTCATTGTCATTTCAGATCATATTATTATTCTATTATGAGAATGAGAGATGGATATTCAAGAAAAGAAAAATATGTAAACTAGCTTAACTGAGAGATAAAAAGATGGAGAGAGAACAATCAGAGAAGGAACAATCACACAACACGAGATAAAGAAGAAAAAAGAAAAGAAATAAACAACTAAATAAAAAGAACCCACAATATAGAGAAAAAATCAATTGTACAAAAATAAACAATTTAACAATACACTAAACAAAACCCACAAAAGACCCACATACATATCTATTTGAATATATGTGTGTTATATTTTAAGAACTGCCATTATGTATATTATGACTAAACTAGTTGAATATTTTAGCTATCAAATTAGGGGAAAGTCTCTAATAGTCATTGGCTAACTTGGCACATATAGAATTCTTAAATATTAAGTCAAATTTAGATTTTTTTTTCCCTTCTGTATGTGAGTTAAGAGCGTAAGAGTTAAGGACATAAGCTTAAGGTTTCAACTTCTAGATATTCACAGTATGTAGAGATTGCTTAACACCAAGTGGGAAGAAACTAACATTTGCAAAGTGTAGTATGTTCTTACATTAATAATTGTTCGCTAAAAAATGTTTATACATTTGGCTAAATGTCCTAGTAGGAGAAACAACCCATTAGCTACCTAGACTAACTTCACACACTTACAATTCCTAGTTCATATAATGAATTTTGCTGAATTTTTCGGTGAACCTATGTAGGTGAGTGAAGAGCTTAAAGTTATTTTTCGGCTTTCTTACATTTACAAAGATCTTTGTAGAACTCGTAGAGTGCGAGGTCGTTTAAAAGTGTCATTTAAAATTGTTTGCCTAATACACATCACTAAGACCCTAAAACAACCACTACAATACTTGTTGCACAAATTGACCAATCAGCAACCAAGAAAACTAAAAAATGATCAACTATTAGTACGTGTGTGATTGGCTATTAGTACCTTTTCATGGCAGTAATTGGGGAGGAAAGGTAGCCGGTAATCATTTTCCCTAGTCATTACTAAATGTCCCAATATCATGCACAAATGGATCAATGAGCTACCAAATAAGTTTTAAAAATGCCTATTAGTACATGTATGATCAATTATTGGTACATGTGTTACAATTCTTGAACTTTTCTCAATAACTTTATTTCTATAATGAAAAAGTTGATGTTGATAAGTGGGGAAATTTTTTCATATACTATTAGTTGAAATAGTTGTTTAGCTTTTGTGTCAAATTCATTAATCCATGTTTTTGTGAGTATTATCTAGGGTAAGAAACTCATTAGTAGTTGTTGAGGCTAACTTGGCTAACTTTTTACATCTAGATCTCCTAAAGAAAAAGTTAAATTATGCCAATTTTTTTGCCAATCTCAATAAATGATTCACTTTCACTATGCATAGATATTTCAACAATATGAATTACTTAATAATGTACATGAATACACAATTATTTATTTTATTTTATAAATATTTCCGTGATTATCATAAAATCTATTTGTTAAGGATAGTTATATATACTATCTATACTTTAAAAAATTCATAAATTAAGATTTAGTGAGCTTGACCACAAGAGATTCAATATCTTACTAAATTTATATAACAAAATTTTGAAGATAAAATCAAATATTTTTAAATATAAAATTTTAAAGAATCAATTTGACAAATAAATTGAATGATAATTTTTTAAAATTTGAATTTGAAATTTTGTTCTATGATGTATAGCTCAGCACAAATTGTACTATATGCATGGAAACATACAATTTGTTTTAAAACAAATTTATAAACACGCTGAGCAGGAGGGTTTGAAAGTATTTGAGCATCACTGCAAATAAACAGAGAGATGGATCGCCCATATCTTCGATTAGACATAATTCAGAAGCAACTTGTTTAGACTGTTATGCTTCCTTGTATCGTTCTTCAATGTACAAAAAAGAGAGCGTCATACGCAGGTGAGTCAGGTGTCGTTTCTAATTATAAAAACATGTTTCTCTGAATACCTGTCTCTTCGCATTCATTATATCCAAGTTTTTCAACTCTTTAAATGTTATACGGCGCCTCCACTTTTAGAGACAGTCTTGGGTCGTTTTCTTGCACGCCATCTTTGCCTTAAGGAATTATTAATACCCAGAAAATTAGTACGGCAGTCTGGCGACTGAAAGCGTGAAAAAGAGGAAACTGAATCCACCATCACACATCGATAGAACCTGAATTTCGACTGTAAGGCTTGTTTTATGTTGAGAAGCTGTGTTGAATATTTTATTGTTCTCTATGTTTGTAACAGTTGATTGTGTATAAGCTAATAGTTTATCATTTTTAGTTTTTTTTTTGGGTTGCTGATTGGGCTATTTATTCAATAGAAGAATGTTTTAAAATGACACTTTTATATCACCTCCCACTCTATGAGTTCTACAATTTTGACATACCAATTAGAAACTGTAGGTGCACGAAGTTAGCCTAGACAGCTACCGGATAGTTTCTCCTATTATTAACCCATAGAAACCAAAAATATGAAAAATAACAATATTTTTAAGCCTTTCAAATGAATGAACGAATTCTAGTGATATTCAAGAAATTTCAGTTTATGATAAATAAGATTGTCATTATTAATAATTTTCAAGTTTCTTTTAGTGTCATTTTTTCTATAGTTGATCGAGATTAGTCATGTTTCTTTCAGTAGTTTCTTAGACTCCCTTCAATTTGATTCCATATTGTTCACTAAAATCTTTATATGCTATATATTCAAACATGAAGTGATCTTAGATTTCCTCATTTTGAAAGAATGAGTGAGTTTTAATGGGAGTCACCATTTCATCAATTTATTTAAGAGTATTGTTGTTAACAATTTTCATGTTATTTTCAACGTTAGTTCATTTGTTGTAGATTTTGATCAAAAATCTTGTAGTTATGGGAAGCCTTCCTCCTCAAATAACTAGAATAAAGATGATGTATTAGACTCATATGATGTTGAAGTAGACATATATGTTGGATTTTATGGTAGTGGACATATTCGATATACATTAGATGTATATATGACATTTTATATTTGATGTATGACATATATTTGATGCATGACATTATTAGACTTATGACATTATTGATTAATATATGATATGTTTGTTCATGTATGACATTATTCGTTATCATAATATATTATATGTTCGTTCATGTATGACATTATTGGTTATCATAATATATTATATGTTCGTTCATGTATGACATTATTAATTATCATAATATATTATATGTTCGTTCATGTATGACGTTATTGGTTATCATAATATATATCTTGTTTTTCTTGTTTACGTTTTAAGTACATTTCATGTATTTCATTTTAACGTAAATTGCATCCAAAATGATGCAGAGTGCTCACACCAAAAGCTAGTGGATTCCCAGCAAGAACACTTTTAAGGAAAACTACCTTTCCCACCTTCCTAAGTGTCTTCAAAGACTCTTTTCAACTTGGTTACAACATTGAACAAACTTCTACCCAACTTCACAAAAACTACTTGATCACTTCCCTATTCAAGACTTGGGAAGCAATAAGGGAAAAATGAGCAAATTTGAGAAATAGATCATAATCAATTTCTTACTTCAACCTAACATCTTAGACACTTTAAGAAACACCTAATAACTATTTCACAAACTTTAGTCTGTCATCTATTCCATCCTTCGAAGAGATTCTTCAATATCCTGTGAGTGAAAACAATCCTCCAACATCCTATGACTGTATTTTCTTTGGAACAACATGTAATTTGCTAATTTTCGGACAACTCTTCACAAAGGGAAGTGATTATGTTTCAAACCCATGAAGTGGCTATTAAGACAACTAAGAAGATACTTAACATCTTCCACTAACTCCATTAAGTGCTAACATGCAACTAAAGTGGTGTTTCATTCTGACAAAGTACGAGTTTGTTGTTCCTAATAGGAAGTAATGATATTTGACAATAACTTAATGGTCCTATATACAAATTTAACATCAGCAATGATTCCTTACCATATAAAAAAATTACTAATCACCAACACCTTATGCCTCCTCTAAATTCATAGAGGGCATTTTCATCATTTGACATCCATTCCAATTGATTACCAATTGGTTTGATTGGTTACAAGGTTAATTTCAAGATTTTCCAAAAAAATGCTATAATTGTCAAAAAGTTGTCAACAACTTTTATTGCAAAATGCAAATTTTGCACTAACTCTTCCTAGAACTTAACCAAGTGGTTTTTGGTAACACATAGGACCTATATAAGGTATAATGACTCTCAAAACACTTATTGAGTCAACTTATTAACAAAAGCAACAAAAAAAAAACTCGTTAAGACTAAGGCAACTTGGGTTTATAGGTGACCTCAAGTTCCTTGACCTTACAAAAAAGGATTACCTTATCACCATAAAAAATATAACATGTTCAAAATTAGGTGTATGATCACCCCTTTACCTTCTATCATGAGTCTCCATCATTGAATGAGATGACATATCTAGTTGCCACAGTTAAAGATTGTTGTCCTATGGCATTTAATGACTCTTAGGGGCGATTCAGTTTGGTGTGCCCCAGAATGTTTGAGCACTCAATAGGACGAGAGGAGATTGGGGCTTGAGTTTACCCAACCATTCAAAGCTAACGGAATAGATAGTTCAATCCCACGACAAAAGGTGAGAGAGATTTAGCAGTTGGCAACTTTGTACTGGCCAACACTATAAGTTTTTCAGCATCACCTAAGATGGCATTGCAAACTAAAAATGGAATAAGATCTTTAAAAAGTGAGAGAGGTTATTGTAGGTCTCTGCAACACAGTCCTATAGCACCCAAAATCACATCTATAGCTCACATGAGCTCCAAGATATGCCCCGTCAAAGATTGCTGCCCTATGGCATTTAGTGACTCTTGGGGACAATTCAGTTCAGCATGCCCGAGAACGTTTGAGCACTCAACAAGATGGGAGAAGCTTGGGGCTACTGTTTACCCAACCACTTGGAGCTAACAAAACAAATAGTTCGATCTCACGATGAATGATGAGGGAGATTCGATAGTTGGCAACTTTATATTGGCCAACACTACAAGTTTTAGCATCACCCGAGATGGCATCACAAAATCAAAATGGAATAAGATCTCCAAAAAGTGAGAGAGGTTATTGTAGGTCTCCACAACTCAATCCTATAGCACTTAGAATCACATCCATACCTCGCACAAGCTCCGAGATATGCCCTGTCAAAGATCGTTGCCCTATGGCTTTTAGTGACTCTTAGGGACGATTCGGTTTGGCATGCCCAAGAACGTTTGAGCACTCAACGAGATGGGAGGAGATTAGGGCTAGTGTTTATTCAGCCAATCAGAGCTAATAGAACAAACAATTCAATCCCACGATGAAAGGTGAGAGAGATTTGGTAGTTGGCAACTTTGTACTAGCCAACACTACAAGTTTCAGCATCACCTGAGATGGTGTCACAAAATCAAAATGTAATAAGATGTCTAAAAAGTGAGAGAGGTTATTGTAGGTCTCCATGACATGGTCCTACAACATTTAGAATTGCATCTATACCTCGCACAAGCTCCAAGATATGCCTCCTCAAACATCACTACCCTATGGCATTTAGTAACTCTTATGGACATTTTGGTTCGGCATGCTCAAGAAAATTTGAGCGCTCAATAGGACAAGACAAGCTTGGGGATAGGGTTTACCTAGCCACCTAAAGCTAATGGAATAGACAGTTTGATTCCACAACAAACGGTGAGGGAGATTCAACAGTTAGCAACTTTGTACTAGCCAACACTACAAGTTTCAACATCACCTAAGATGGGGTCACAAAATCAAAATGGAATAAGATCTCTAAAAAGAGAGAGAGGTTATTGTAGGTCTCTAAAAAATAGTCCTATAGCACGTAGAACTATATACATACCTCACACGAGCTTCGAGATATGCTCCATCAAAGATCACTGCCCTATGACATTTAGTGACTCTTAGGGACATTTCAATTCGATGTGCCTAAGAATGTTCAAGTGCTCAAAGAGACAAGACAAGATTGGGGCTAGGGTTTATCCGATCACTCAGAGCTAACAAAAAAGACAATTTGATTCCACAATGAATAGTGAGGGAGATTTGATAGTTGGCAACTTTGTACTAGAAAACACTACAAGTTTCAACATCACCCGAGATGGGGTTGCAAAATCAAAACAGAATAAGATCTCCAAAAAGTGAGAGAGTTTATTGTAGGTCTATACAATACGGTCCTATAGCACCTAGAATCGCATATATACCTCACATGATCTCAGAGATATGCCCCATCAAAGATCGTTGCCCTATGGCATTTAGTGACTCTTAGAGACATTTCAATTCAGCATGCTCGAGAACATTTGAGCACTCAACGAGATGGGATGAGCTTGGAGCTAGGGTTTACCCAACCACTTGAAGCGATCAAAATAGATGATTCGATCCCACAACGAACAGTGAGGGAGATTCAACAATTGGCAACTTTGTATTGACCAACACTACAAGTTTCAGCATCACCTGAGATGGGGTCACAAAATAAAAATGGAATAAGATCTCCAAAAAGTGAGAGAGGTTATTGTAGGTCTTTGCAACATGGTCCTATAACACCTAGAATAACATCCATAGCTTGCATGAGGTTTGAGATATGCCTCATCAAAGATCACTTCCCTATGGCGTTTAGTGACTCTTAGGGACATTTTGGTTCAACGTGTCTGAGAATGTTCCAGTGCTTAATAGGACAGGACAAGTTTGGGGCTAAGGTTTACGTGGCCACCTGGAGCTAATAGAATAGACAGTTTGATCCCACGAAAAATGATGAGGGAGATTCAACATTTGACAACTTTGTATTAGCCAATACTACAAGTTTTAGCATCACCTGAGATGGGGTCATAAAATCAAAACAGAATAAGATATCCAAAAAGTGAAACAGGTTATTGGAGGTATCCAAAATATAGTCCTATAGAATCTAGAATTGCATCCATACCTCACACGAGCTCTGAGATATGATTAAAATGACACTTTTAGATCACCTCCCACTCTATGAGTTCTACAATTTCAACATACCAATTAGAAACTGTAGGTGGACAAAGTTAGCCTAGATAGCTACCATATAGTTTCCCCTATTATTAACCCATAGAAACCAAAAATATGAAAAATTACAATATTTTTAAGCCTTTCAAATGAATGAATGAATTCTAGTGATATTCAAGAAATTTTAGGTTATGATAAATAAGATTGTCATTATTAATAATTTTCAAGTTTCTTTTAATGTCTTTTTTTGTAGTGGATCTACATTAGTCATGTTTCCTTTAGTAGTTTCTTAGACTCCCTTCAATTTGTTTCCATATTGTTTACTAAAATCTTTATATGCTATATATTCAAACATGAAGTGATCTTAGATTTCCTCATTTTGAAAGAATGAGTGAGTTTTAATGGCAGTCACCATTTCATCAATTTATTTAAGAGTATTATTGTTAACAATTTTCATGTTCTTTTCAATGTTAGTTCATTTGTTGCAGATTTTGATCAAAAATCTTGTAGTAATGGGAAGCCTTCCTCCTCAAATAACTAGGATAAAGATGATGTATTAGACTCATAATAGACTACATATCTTAAATTAAAATGCAGTTCACCACTGGTTGTTAGATTCTTCTTATTATAGCAAAAAGCTATCAAATAATAATTCAGACCCTTGGCCTTGAACAACAAGCATGAATTTCCCCTGATTTGAAATGTACTTACAAGAGACACTGGCATAGACTAATCCTTAAAACTTAGACATAGAAATACATAGCACAAAGATGACTAATCAAGCTTTATAAAGACAAGAAACATCAACAAAAAAATGGGATTGTGGCACCTTGGGAACAATCTTCAGCCATTAGGAGCTCCTAGCATGTAACTCCCCACATATTTATACAACTAGTCACTCCATATAAATCTAGTAAAAAGAAAATAGATCCCAATAACACTAAAAACCAATCTCCTCTACTAACATGGTTGGGATAGTTTGTTGCATAACTGTCTCTTTTATCTTGTTTTCATCCAAGATACATAGTTTCTGATCTGACAAGGCCCCCATGTTTGACAACCAATCTGCAACTATGTTAGCTTCCCTATAATAGTGAGCAATTTATAAATTCTCAAATCTTGGTAAAAGCTTTCAAACCTCCCCCAACACATATTGCAACACCCAACTCAAGATATTTTTCATCATCAAATTTGTGAATCACCTTCTATTATCAACCTAATAATACCCAAGTACAGTGCCAACTTCACACCTTCCAATAATGTGCTTGCCTCTACTAGGTTATTAGATCCATCGAGAGTTCTCGAGTAGGATGCTTTCAAGATTATACTCCTATGATCTTTGGCCAAAACTCCAATACCTTGACTAACTTGGGTTACCCTTTGATGCATTATCAAAATTTAGCTTTGCAAAAAGATGTTTTTGATTTAAAAGTAAAACAAGTTTTTTTTATAGGGGTTCTTGAAACCCACCAATTAACAACAAAATACTACTAAAAGTTTAGGTCTAGAAACCAAGCAATAGAAAAAACAACAGGCCATACTCGACCATCATACATAGACAAAAAACATATAGCCAAAAGCTAGGGTACAGACAAAAAACTAGGAGCACTAATCAGGACACCAATTCTTTGGTTAGCTTCGCATTCTTGAGTTCTAACTCTCCCATGGCCTCAGAATCATTAGTATTTGATTGACTATCATCCAAAGAAACCTTCTCTTCCCTCTTCCTCTTTTTCGCTTTCCTTTTTCTTAGGCTCTCAACCTACAAAGAATCATCCTCATCAACTACCCTGGTTTCCTCTTTGTCATTTTCCTCCTTCCCCTTTTTGCTTTCCTCCATCATTGAGTGCAGTTGAATGATGCTATCATTAAGACCTTTTATAGTGTTGAGGCTTTGGTTAGCCAAGCTATGGAGAGAGTTCTTTATCCTTTCCACTCTTTTTTCAATCAGAAACCCTTGCATCCAACTTGGTAATTCTGACATTCCCGTCCCCCTCTTCTAGCATTTCTTGCCCCTACATCCTAAACTTAATCCATTTCATGGAAAATCTCTTTAATGGACTAGAAATTATCCACCAAACTGTTGTGGGCATTGTTTAGGAGGTTCATCCCCATTTCCCTCACATTACCGCTAAGAATCACTAAAGTTGGGTCTATGAGCTCCTCCAACTAAATTTTTTCATCCCTTCCCTCCAAAACCTCTAGGTGGAGATGCTCTCTAACTAGACTCATTTTCACAGTGCTAGCATGAAAGTTCCTCCATGTAGTTTTCCTTCCCTTTGCATCAAGAAAAATAATGGTTTTAGCTAAACCCTCTTCCTCTTTTCTCTCTTCCTGAGCTTCGATAATGATCTTCTTACCCTTACCAAGTGTCTTCTTAGCTTCCTTCTCACCACCCCTTATTTTGATCAGGCTATCATCCTTCTTGCTTACCTAAGCCTTACTATTGCCCCCCTCTTTCACATTGCCCTCTTGATTTATGTCCACCCCATCTTCCTCATCATTGTAATCCTCTTTTGAGTTTACCTCTTGCTTTATCCTTCTCTCCGTTCCTTTCCCATAATTATTTTTCTTCTTCCTACCCATATCCTTCATGATTTTAGTCACCTCCTCTTCATCATCCAAGAGTAGACCTACACTATCCTCCGTATCTAAATGTGGGTAAGGGCTCTCCATCTCCTTAGAAGAATCCTCCTTTTAGGAAACAACCTTTCCATGGGTTTGAGCTTTTAAATGTTCATATATGAGTAATAACAAACCCTCATGGAAGGTAGGATTAGTGTACGCTTTCTTATTGAAATCCATAATACTCTTATTTGTAGAGAAAAATAGGTAGAAGGGGATGGATATTTTTGTTCCATACGTGAAATGGTTTAGGATAATGAAATGGTGGGTTTGAATCTTGTTAAACCTTATTTCAAGTTTAATATAGGATATAGTCACCCTTAAGACAAACCTCCGCAATTTCTTAATTGATGCTAGTTCATAGTAGGCACTAGTCTTCACTGGTTCCTTCATTTCCTTAGTGTCATTTGTAAAGTCTTTCACTACATTCAAGGATATTTTCTTCTCCTTCTAGAATGTTATGCCCTAATTAGGAGAGTCAATGACCTCGATGATGATCGCTTTATTGACCTAGAAGTCAATACCATCAATCTTGACCTTCCCACCTCCCCATGACTTGACCATAAGGTCAGTTATCTTTAGATCCTAGCCATGAAGTTTTTCAATGAAGGATGAGATGATGCCTTCCTTCAACTTCTCCCACACCTTCGATCACCTCTTCCACTTCTCCACTTCTCCCTTTGGCTCTCTTCAATGCCTCTCCCCTACCATTATGTTGCAGAAAGAAAAAGAAAAACTCTGTGTTATCCAAGCACTATGAATTGAACACTAATTTTTCTCACAAAAAATGTACTTCCCTCCTTTCTCAATAAAGCAATAGTAATAGTAATTACCAAGCACCCATAAAATGTGCCACAAAGCCCTCTAATTATGATGCCTTTGAATTGACTCGTGCCAAGCTTTCATCACTTAAAAAGTTTGATTGACAACATTAACTTCCATAATTACACTTTATGTTACTCGTCCTCCCCTGAATTCTCTCCATCTTAATTAAACTATTAGTGGCTACTGGAAACCCCCCACCACTAGGCCATCTATGCAACGTGTCCCTCCTTACTACCTCATTAGCCACCCAGTTAGCAACCATGTTTCCCTCATGGTAAACATGTGACACATAGACACTTTTGAAGGAAAGTAAGATATTTTTTGTTTCCTCCATCATATTCTTAATACTCCATGACAGAGGGTGTTCACCCCTTAGGCATTTAATAGTATTATTTGAATCCCCCTCCAACCATAGGCTTTTGATCCCTACCTCTTTTTCCAATTTATTTGTTCGGAGGGCAGCACGAGCCTCTACATAATGATTTGTTTGGTGTCCCAAGGGAAAAGTATCCACCATAATTCCATTCTCATGACTATTTCTAATTACCCCTCCACATCCCGCCACTCTCGGGTTACCTTTGGCCGCTCCATCAAACTTGGCTTTGTGCCAACCTTCTAGGGGTAAAGACCTATGACACTCTTTTCTTCTTGTCTGAGTATCATTACTACTTCTAGTTTCACTTGTGAAAAGGTTAGATCCTTTAATAAACATATAGTTTTTGATAAGGGCATTTTGATTTTACCAAACACAATTCTAACAAGAATGCTAGCATCCCTAAAGATACGGTTATTGTGTTCCTTCCAAATACCCCATCCAAAATGAGGTAGGACCCATTTACTTATAGTTTGAAGCCTTGATCCTTGCCAAGAGTTATCCCACTACCTGAAGAATTCAATAGTCAAGATAAGAGCACACTAGCTCAACCCAAAAGCTTGATTGAAAATAGACCAAACCTCTCTAGTGAAGGAGTAATGTATAAACAGGTGATCTACAATCTCAACCTAGTTTTTGCAAAGGACACATCTATTAGGAATAGGAAGACCCCTTTTACTTAGATTGTATATTGTTAGGATCTTGTTCTAGAATAGAAGCAAGAAGAAAATATTAATTATAGGGATAAGACGAGGGAACTAGGCCTTAACCTAGTCTAGTCTCAAATCATGCCTCATAATAGCTTGGTATTGCAAAGCCACTGAATAGATACCATCCGAAGTGTTCTCTCAAGCAAGTTGGTCTTGATCATCATTCAAAGCTATTGAGTTGAGAATAGCTATTAGAGGTTTAAGGTCCCCTAATATTGAAGCAAGATTCCTACAACCCTAGCCTTGTCTTTAATCACTAAGAAATCTGCCAAACTTCTAGATGCAAATACAAGCCCATCTTTTAAAATCAAGAATGAAGATAAGAGGCCCCTAGATTAGCCAATTGTCTTTCCAAAAAAGGGTATCCTTTCCATTCCCAACACTCCATTTTACCCTACTATTAGCCACCTCTCTTGTGCTAAGAATAGTGTTCCATATATTGGATCCTTTGGGAATTGACCCTTTAAAGAGCAAGTTTCCAATTGAAGGTCTTTGAAGGTATTTGTCTTCCAAGATGTCCCTCCAGTCCCCCTTGCTGGAAAAGATTCTCCAAATCTATTTAACTTGGAGGGCTTTTTTGAAAAGTCTTAGTTTCCTTATCCCCAATCCATCATTTTGTTTTGGGAGGCACACATTATCCTATGCCACCAAGGGAAACCTCTTGTTGTCTTCTGATCCCAACCAAAGAAAGTTCCACCGGATCTTTTCCAAGAGATCCACATACTTTCTTGGAATCTGTCATGTCCCCTTTTCAAATAAATAAAAAATAATAATCTTTGCTAAGGCAGGCAGGCCCAAGAAAGTGAAGTTTCGGAAAAAGGGGGTTAATCTTTGGAAACCGTTGGACTAATAAATGAAAATTATTATTAAAATATGTTTCATTAACCTCTCTTGGACGTGAGTTACAGTTATGCCCTCTTTTAAGGGGTTTGGAGGCATTTTGGGCTGATGGGAGAACTAGATTTTTGCTCATTCTTTGTTATTCTTCAGGGGCTGCCAAACCTGTGGAGAAGGAGACCCAAGAACGGGAGTTTGTAGGTTTCCAGGGAGACCGAAGAACGGGAGTTTTCAGGTTTCTAAGAAGGCTAAGGACGGGAGTTTGAAGCCATTCCATGTGCATGCTCATACAGAGTTTGCCTTTGTGCTGAACAGTGCAGATTTGTGGGTTTTCGGGTGTGTTTTTTGTATGAGTTTGGTGTTTTCAGTTGAGTATTTCATATCAGTTTGGGTTTCTGTTGTATTTCAGACTTTAATATGTTAAAATAGAGTTGAATATATGTATTGGGACATGATTAAACTTCTGAGATAGATTATTAGTGGTTTGTGGTGTTTCCAGGCATTTTTGTGTTAATTTCGGGAGCCCGATGAGCATAGTTTTTGTCCCACATTTGTGGACTATTGTGTAAAGGCTATATGGATCTGGAAATTTCATTTTGTAGGCTGTTATGCTACTGAAATTTCTATAAAAATGTCCATTTTCAGATTTATTAATAATTTGTGAAGTTGTGAAGCTTTTGACACTATTTTCAGCATACCCGATTTGGGGTTTCTTGAGAAATTTGGTGGATCTTTGTGATATTAGTTGTTTGATCTTAAAGATCTGATTAGAGGTTGGAAATATCATATAAAATCAGAAAAGGGACATTTCAGAATCCCAAAGAGACTCAGTGCATAAGTTTGGAGATTCTGAAGGGTAGATTTGACCAACTAAATCTTGCTAGCTTGGCTAAGATAGAATCTTTTCTAGCCAACCATTTTTTTATTAAACCTATCTATTAGGCTAATCCAAAAAGAATCTGGGGGTCTTAGTCCCATGGGGGGGGCCAAATATATAGAAAGGAGGTTTCTCAGTTCACAACATAAAATAGTAGCAATCTTCCTTTGATGCTCAATTGTAGTATTAATGAAGAAAATAAAGCTCTTGTTCTAGTTGATAAGCTACCCTGAACCCCTATAGTAAGAGCTCAAGATCTTTTTCACCACCCTAGTTCCATCAATGGTGGCTTTCCCTTCCATTATAGTATCATCAACAAATTGTTGGTGGGAGAAAACCAGGAGACTAGAAGAAGGTTTGATTCCAGATAGAGCTCCCATATTTCTAATAGAAACCATCCTTCTAAGACATTCAACAAAAATGTTGAAAAGAATGGGTGAGATTGGATCTCCTTGCTTGAGCTCTCTGGAAGGTTTGAAGAAAGTTGAGGGGGAGCTATTGACCAACACAGTCAAGGAGGTAGTAGTCACCAACCTGCTAATAAGTTTGATGACCCTAGAATTTAACCCAAAGGCCCTAATAACTATGAAAAGAAAGGCTCAATCCACATGATCATAAACCTTTGACATGTCAAGCTTGAGGAGGAAACCTTATGTCTTGCCTTCTTTCAAAAAGTGGATAAATTCATGGACAATCATAATTGAATCAAGGATTTTCCACCTTGGGACAAAGCTAGATCGCTAAGGCGCAATATTGGAAGGGAGAACCTTGGTGATCTTTGAAGCTGCCAACACTTTTGAAATAATCTTATAAAAAGAGTTACACAAGCTAATAGGTATGAATTGGTCCATAGAATCTATCCCAACCACTTTCAGAATAAGCATAAGGAAAGTGGCATTTACCTCCTTGAGCAGGTTCTTAGCACCAAAAAAATCTTGCACTGCTTTGGTGACATCCTGGTGAACCACATTCCAGAACATTTGAAAGAAAAAAGATGAGAAACCATCCAAGCCCAGAGACTTGTTAGCTGCAAGAGAAATTACAACCTCCTTAACTTCCTAAGGGGAAGGAATAACCCCAATCATAACCTTCTCCTCAGGTTGGATTAGAGCTAGTATATGCGATAAGATTTCTAACTAATCTTGATCCACCAGATTTGGATCTTTCAAAAGTAGATCAGTGAAGAAAGAAATAGCCTTAGCAACTATTTCATTTTCCTCTTCCAAAACAATTTCCCCCTTCTTGATGTTTCTTATTCTATTATGAACTCTATGTTTCAGAGTAGAGGTGTTGAAGAACCTAGTATTTTGGTCCCCCTCTTTCAACCAAACAACCCTCAATCTCTGTTTTTAATAGGCCTCCTCTTGACTAATAACATTGTGAAGATCAATAAGGATAGTTTTTTCCACCATCAACCTCTCTTCATTATACCCCTCTTTTTGAATAACATCCTAAATGATGACGAGGTCCTCTGAGATCTAAGCTTTGGAGTGAAAGATGTTATCAAAATTAGACTTGTTCCACTTTATAATATTCAACTTAAGGTTTCTTAGTTTCTTAGCCACCTTGAACATAGTACAACCCTCTATATGGATGTTCCAGCAATCCAAGATACAAGGAGAAATATCTGGGTGGGAGGTCCACATTTTCTCAAATCTGAAGGGGAAGTTACATTTGATATCAATGGGGTGTAAAGTGATAGAAATGGTCAAGTGATCTGATCTAGTCCTGGCCATTAAAGAAAGATTGCAATTGTTCGAAGTCATCCAATCCAAAGAGATGAGAGCCCTGTCCAAACAAACTTGAATGCAATCTCTACCCACTCTTCTATTAGACCAAGCAAAAAGACCTCCCTGAAGGTCAACATCCAGAAAAGTCAAATCATTTATAAAGTTAGAAAGGTCTAGCCCGTTGTCCAGATCTGGAGGCAAAGCCCCCTGTTTTTCATCATCCCTTAAAGGGGTGTTGAAGTCCCCCATGATAATATACATTTGCACTTGGAATCTTGATGAAAACATTCTTAATTTTTACCCAATAGTTCCTCCTGCCATTCTTAGTGTTGGGAGCATACACATTTAAAAGAAACCAGGATTCTTTATTTTTAATATTTTCAACTTGAATGAGGAGAATATTACCTTCACTGTATAAAACTTGAGACTTGAAAAGATTAGAGCTATAGAGAGTAAGCAAATCAAATTCATAGAAAAGCTCTCCAAACTTCTACTGAAAGAGATTCTTTCCACCACCTCCTTTCTCATTTTGGTTTCTTGTATAAGGATGAAATCTGGCCTATGATCCTTAATCATATTTCTCAATACCTCTTGTTTGTGGGCTCCATTTAGCTCACGAATGTTCCAGGATATGACCTTCATTTCTTCTTTGATAGGCAGGTCTCTTGGATGGTCTTTTGGCTCCCATATGCTAGATTCCTTCTAGTCTCCTCTTTCCTGTTTTGACTATGACTATTTCTTCTAGGAGTCTTAGGTTTTGCTCTAACGTCAACCTTCACTCTGCTTCTTATTGTAGCTAGGGAGACTATGGAAGGCTCACGACTCTTCTTTTTCTTTGTAACAAATGTCCATTCCCCTTGACATTCATCAATACAAGTCATGAATAGAGCCTCCATTTGAGTAAATTGCCTCGACGAAGAGGATCTTACCATATCCACCACTCTTGAGATCTTCCTAAGAGAGGCAATCCCCTTACTATGATTACCACCTCTCTTGAAGATTGACCTGCATTAAAGAGCTACCTCCACACTCTCACCCCGGACGTGGGTCATGGGGACATTACATATATCCCTGCCTGTTTCTGGGTCAGGTCTTGCTTTCCTAGAAAGATCCTCTTGGATTAATTTCCCCGTAGGGCATGATTGCAACAAGTTTTCTAAAGCCTCTGGCTTAGAAACTAACCTCTAATCATCAACCACGAGCCTTTGTGATTCATCTTCAGGAGGTTCTGCCCTAGGGATTCCCTCAACTACTAGTGGAGGAGCAACCTCATGTCCGAAGCTGACTCCTTGTTAGTTATTTCCTTTAGTTTTCCCACTTAATAGATTTCCTAAACTCCGTTTACATAAAGTCTATTTTTATATAAAGTAGTAAAATAAAGTAATAGATAATATGAAAAACTCATAATAATCAAATAAAATACACAATAGCTTAAAATATTTCAAAATTTAACTACTTCAATCTATTTTAGTATATTAAATTTTGAAGACCGCTTAACCTAGTGACTATAATATAGTCATTTTCCAAACCTTCCTTGGAAGCTATATTTTTGCAATGAAAAAAAGTTAATTTAATCCTCTGATTGCATTTATTCCGGTCCGTCCACCAATGAAAATATCAATTTAACCTCTGACTGCATCTCTCCAATCTAATGGAATTGTCAGCCAATAAAAACCGGAGCCCAAGCTCCTTCCATGACCATTTAACCGCAGGTTGATCTTGAATAGTTATAGATCTTTTAACAAATTCAAGTAAAACTATAATTGTTTGTCAATAGCTGCACATTTATTTTTATCGTTATGGGTTTCTTTATGTTTTTAAAAATGATAGATTTAAGATATGTAGCCTCCTTCATTTTATATATATGTATACCACATTTAGAACTGTAACTGACCACCGTCGAGTTTCTTAAAACGTTATTGTGAATAAAACGCTTAAACAAGTTTGACATAGATGCCAGCTCAGTGTTTGTAATGTGGGACATAGCACGATAGCATATTACAGCTGTGCATTTTGTAAACAATATTAATACTTCCTACAACTGTCTTGATCTTTCATTTTAGTTCTGAATTATTTCCATCTATAACTAAGTATAATATTCTGGTTGAGAATCTCAATAATTTGTCATCGTCATCAATCACTATAATAATGGGGAATGCTTATATATTCAGCACAATAATGATATTTTTTAAAAGAAAAAACATTGTGGTGAAAGAACAAGGGAAAGCTATTGCAGGTCTGCTTTAAGAGGAGATAATAGATATTTTTTCCTATTGTTTTTTGATCTAGATTGTGTATAAATTTTTACAGCTCAAGGAGAAGAAAAAGATTCAAGATCAAAGAATTGGTAGTCCATTCTGGTGATGATTTTATAGAGCATGATCTGAAATGTTGTCTCAATAATTAGTAGACAATCTAAATCGAGAAACAACAACAAATCATTATGAATTGTAAAAAAAATTCATACTAATTTTCTTTTTACTAACATATTTTTGGAAACAACTGTGTATGAATGTTTCAAATTCATAGAATCATATTAGCATTAAACCTGTTATATTTGATTTATTGATATATAATTTAATTACTTATATCTATTATTTTTACTTTTGAATAATAGTAATGAAATGCTCCACATATTCCTTTTGAAAATGATTAGCCAGCTCCTCAATCTTTCCCATCATTACAAGCTGCTAAAGAAAATTCAAAGACGGTTAAACAAATTTAACTTCATGAAAGTATGGCGGTAAGATGTTCATGTCAAATCTGTCCCGATAAGAAAAGGACAAGTCCTTGCTGGTCAGGGACAAAGATACGGATGTACTGTAGAGTAAAGCTATCAATATTTTTCACTTACAATCAATTAGTCACTGTTGAAAAATTATGGCTTCACATGCTCCACTAATCAAGGAGATGTACTTATACACCATAATTTTTTCACTGAATTCAATATCATTATCTCGAATTAAGCTGTTCTGGCTCTTTCTTGCCTGCAATTTTCTGGTATTCCCACATATACATCTCAGGTCTATTTAATACAAAGACGTTCAAAGCAATACAGCTGAACATTCAATAGTAAATAATACAACCAGGGCGACATAGTGGTTTTGTTTTTGTGAGGAACTTGGGTCTACGGATGCTGCGTGCTTAATAGATCTGTTAGCTATATAGTCTGAATTGTTCAATATGCAAAGTAAAAGTTTAGTAGGCATCAAACGTGGGATTTTGTTGTAATTTGTGTGTCTATATATATGAGAAATGCTATAAGTATTATTTGAATATATTCTAATAGTTGTGATAGGAATGGTTTATTTGATAAGTTTATTACAATGATAATTACTTATAATTGAATAGAATGTACTCTTAGTTGTAAAAAACAATCACTGATATGATTTAAGCATGGATACTCTTTTTGTAACTACGATAGGTCTCACTTTCTATTGGATGCGGCTATCCTCCCACAAGAATGTATAGTTGACCAATTTTCAAAAGATCGAAAACATTATGGATTTTTTTGAAAATTTCAGCATTTGATCTTCATGATATTTGCATAGTTTGTAGTCGAAAACAATAAAAAAATTGAAAAAAAATCACTAAATTTTCGTAAATCTGGAAAAAAGAAATTTGACTTTGTTTTGTCTTTGGTACTTTTTTGTGGGAGATTAGCATGTCCCCTTTCTATTTGGGCTTTAGATCACTTGACAAAAAACATGTTGATTTGACATCATAATTAATGATGTGGACTTGAAACACAACTTGCCAAGTAAGCTATTGAAAAAAAATTGGGAGTGATTTGAAATTTTCAATAGGATTTGATATCCACGAACTTAAGGAGCTCACATAATGAATTAGACCTTATATACTTTAAACTATATATCAAATTTTTGACATTCTTTTAGATTATCTTTGAACTAAATTGTTCATAGTTATTGTTCTAATTTTTAAATAATAATGACACATGCAAAATTTGTATCAACAAATGACCATTTAAACATATTAATAAGCAGATTTTCTCTACCATCTCTTCCTCATTGAAGCAAGCTTGTACCCTTGGTAATGCTAAGACTGCCTCTAGTTCGAGCATTAAGATTCCCTCCCACAAAGTGAAAAACAAGAAAGACAATCTCCCTGAGAATTTGGAAGAAACTGTGGAAGTTTTAGAGGACTCTGAAAAGGGCTCTTTGTTGGCCACAGAGACTGAATGGACCCCATAGAACTCTTCCTAATTTTTCACTCCCCTTTCCCCAGGCTCTACGATGTACCTTCCTTCCCCAGTCATTGATTTAAGTTATCCAAGTGACCCTTAAGTGTCTTGGGAACACTCTTCGGGCCTAGTTCCTAAAAGGGAGGATGACTCTGTAGATTTGGGAACCCTCACACTTCATTAAAAGAGCTAGGTTTATGTTACAATAGGTTGAAAGCTTTGGTGAGATGACTTCTATTCTAGATGCATATTGTGTATTGGAAAACTAATAGGTTGGAAGCCATTGTTGAGGAGGAGTGAATATATATTGATTGGACTTCTTGTCATAAGGTTGACGTGTGGTGAGAAGTGGGTTGGGAGCTAGGTGATAAATTGCATAGTGGAACAACTTGAGGAGCAGGTGGTGGAACTTCAAAATAGTGCTTCCTTGATGGAAGAAAAGAATGAAATGCTATAAGCAATTATGACCATGAAAAATCTTAAGACTAGCTCAAGGATCAAATGAATAATATAATTTCCCACAACAATTATGTCCAAGCTAAAATGGAGGCAAACATTGGTGGTTTGAAGCTCTAGCTGGAAGTAAGATCGATGAAGAGGAAGCACAAGGAGGAGACTTCAAGAAAAGTTGATGGTAATTAGTTGGCCTCCCAGGGGATGAGCGAGACAATGTCTATGTGCCCCCTTCCTCCCCCTCCTCATCCCCAAAATTCTCTTTCTTGGACCAACTCAAGGAGCTACAAAAGTAGCATGTTGGCCTTCTTGTCTTACGCTTGTGCCAGTGTATTGTGGGTCCTCAGTATTTGGTTTCCGATGGTGTTAGGGTTTGGTTATAGGTGGTGTATGTTGGTTTGGTGTAGTTGGTGTGATGTTTGGTGTTCGGTGATCATTGGTTTGGTTGGTTCCTTGCTGCTAGTTTATGGCTTTTGTGTTGCTTCTTGACCCACTTTGTGGTCTTTTTGGTAGTGGTTGAGTTTTTTTGTTTTTAGTTTTCTAGCCTAATTCATAGTTCTTTATTTTTCATTAGTTTTTATCTTGCAATTTGGTTTTTGCTAGTTCATTCTAGTTCTTCTCTACAGGTATCACTACTCGTGAGCTTATCTGTCTACCGTTGGACTTGATGTATTTTGGTGTATGGGTTCAAGCCCTATCCCACTTTACTTAATCAAAACATATTGACAATACCATTTTTTACCCTACTAAGAGAAGATGCCTAGTAGCCATTGGGGGCTCCAATGACTGATACAGTATCATTATAGATCCCCTACAATTACTGCTTTTGAAAAGCCCAAATTTTATAACACATGTATTAATATCTGATAACACATGTACAAATAGGTGATCACACATGTACTAATATTTGATCATTTTTTAGATTTCTTGGTTGTTGATTAGTCCATTTGTGTAAAAAGTACTATTTTTTATCGTGAGCGACTATTGGTGGTGAGCATAACACATTATGGGTGAATGTTTTGAAGTGATACTCTTTTACCACTTCAAAATCTATGAATTCTATTGAGAGCTTCGTAAATATAGAAATGCATAAACCTTATCTTTAAGCTCTTTAGTCACCTAGAGAGGTTCATTAAAAAAATTGGGAAATTTTGACAAACAAATTAGGAGTTCTAGGTCCACAAAGTTAGTCTAGATGGATACTAGGTCTCTTCTCATACTATTTAAATATGTAACAAAGAAAATTTAATAAAATTAACAAACTTTGAAGTACAAATGATATTCTAGGTGATTGAAGTCAGCCTGGGCAGCTACTGCATCTCTTCCCCTACTTGTTCTTTTCATTATGCCGAGAGGCGTTCTATACAATGGTAGCACAAATGCCCAACATAGGAATATACCAAGATTTCTTGTCAATAAAAAAGAATTGAGAATGGTTACAAACTTCCAAATTAAATATTAAAAAACAATTTTCAAAATAATAGCTGGCCAAAATAATAGGAAGCCAAATGGAAGCCAAAATAATAGGCCCGAAATAATAGGGCCCGAAAAAGTAGGTCCCGAAAAAGTAGGACCCGAAAAAATAGGGCCTGAAAAAATAGGGGCGAAATAATTTCAATATATATATTTTTTTGTTAAATATAATTTTGCATGCACATTCATGCTTATTTTTTGCGGGGAGTGGGGGAATTTGAAACAAATTCGTGGAATGTGAAGAGACGTTTTTTGGGGGATATGAGGAGCCTCTTAGAAGTTATAAAACCAAGGCTCCTCATTTCATTTTCATTTTATGTTTTTGCAGGAAGGAAGAGGTGGAGGTTATTGGAGGATTAGATTGGAGTTTTTGAATAGGAGTAGATTGAAGTTTTGGAGTAACATTTTTGCAGGTGAGATTTCTATTTTTTATTTACATTTTTATTTAGATTTAGATGTAGATGTAAATTGAAATTCAAAATTAGTTATAATATTCTACTTTGATTTAGATTTCAATTTTAATTAATTTCATTTAGATTTAGAATTCTTTTCATATCTATTTAGGCTTGCATTTAATAGTTTAGTCTTGCATGTTTGATTTAGATTTAGATTTGTATTCAAAATCTATTTGATTTATATATTTTATAATACTTTTCATTGTTAATGGTGCTTGATGGGAGTGTTTTAGGGGTGTCTTCTTTTCTATTTCTGAAATATTTTGGTCCAATATGTACTTTCCTAACCATATCTATCCATTTTCTTCTGATTCATGCATGGAGCTTCTTGACGCTATGAGCGCGTTGCTGGGACTGAATGAGAATGGATTAAAGGTAAACAACTAACTCTGGATCTGGATATGCATTTGGAATTGGCTCTGCTGCGGCTCCAATTTATAGGTTCCTTCCTGCTACCTATTCTTTTGGTGGTTTAATCTGGTTAAGTGCAGATTGAGAGGTTCTGGCTCATTCCCACCGATTTGTAATTTTGTCACGATGCCTAGCGTGTGGCATTCTGATGGGATTCTTTATTGGAAAATGGTGCGGATAATTATGTCAATGCTGAACGACTTGTCCAATGTGATAATTGCTCTGGATATGGAAAGTGGCCATGGTGATTTTCTTAGCAATACAATTGAAAAAAAAGGGAAATCTGGTATTAACACAATGTTATAGGAAATCTTTGAGTAGAAATGCTTATAAATACATTCAAATTTCTTTTGTAACTCATAATATCAATCTCACTTTTTCTTGTGCTCCTTTAGTCTAAGAAAGATAACAGATTGGAGGAACAAATTGCTTCTATAACGGCAGTTGTAGGTGCAATTATTTTAGCAATTTTGGGCATTCTAACTATTCTTGTGATGGGCACTTATGTTTTAGTTCTTAGAATATGTGATTTGGGAGTCTTTTTAATAATGTTTGAAACTACTGTTAAATATAATAATAAGGATTAATTTAATGTTAAATATAACATGCTACAACACTTATCAAAAATATCAAAAACACAATTGCTACAGCAAAACGAGAATGGAGAAAAAACTTTAGTTTTTGTATTAATTCGTCTGCTTAAAATAGATTACAATTGCCATATTTTATATTGAGAAATGCCTCATATGGACTTTCACATGCTTATTTAAGTACACTACAATCAAGACTAACTTTGTACTTAATCTAATTTCATCGAATGAGACTGGCCCAAGATTCCTATGTAACTGATGTTATAACAAACATAGACAGTTGTAGAACTTGTGATTAATAATTTATAACTGCTTGATTCTCCGTATTTCATGCGTAAATTCATGATTCTAAAAACTCAAAGTTCAAACTGCATGTTACATTCTCTTCCTTATTCGGTGAATTGGTGCATGACTATTAATTTAAACAGTGCATGGAAGAGACAAAACACTGAAAGCAATTACTCTTTTCTTATTATTATTGTTGCTGCTATTTTTAATTTTTTAATAATTATTGTTAGTCTTGATGTTGTTTTTAATTTTATTATTACAAATATTGATTATTAATATCTTTGAGTTCATCCAGAGAATAGTACTAAATCTAGAAAAAACTTAGTAATAACAGTTTGAGATAACTGTAGAAAGTTTTTATTTTCACAAATATTCTCTTTATTTTGAAAATCTGCTATTATTTTGGTAATGAATTGTAAAGTAGAAAGGAAAAACTTTCTGTAAATTTTTTTGGCTATTGTTTCACTTGCAGTTTTCATTTTATATGAAAGTTTATTATTTTTTCAAATTTTAAAAATAAAGATTTTTATATATGTAATTTTATTTTATTATTAAAATAATAAGATTTTGGAGGTTGTAAAATATTGAAGTTTAGAAATTATTTTAGATTTTACAAATGAATTTGCACATAATATTTATATTAAAGAAATAAAAGATAATAAAATTGTTACTTAAATCAAATATAAAAATTATAAAATTTTACCTAAATTTATTAATTGTATAAAAAACTATTAATGATAATTAAGTTCTATTAAATGTACTTGATTTTATATTATAGAAATACAAACAAAAATTATAAATTGGGACAAACTTTAGAAATGAAGTCAAATTTAAAGAGAGACAAATAACATGAGGTGACATGTGTGTGTGTGTGTGTGAGAGAGAGAGAGAGAGAGAGAGAGAGAGAGAGAGAGGCCATGAGAGAGAGAGAGAGAGAGAGAGAGAGAGAGAGAGAGAGAGAGAGAGAGAGAGAGAGAGAGAGAGAGAGAGAAGGGGAAGAGGGTGAGAGACATGAGGTAGACATACATAGAGCATTTTAGAGATATATAAACATGAAGATGGTGTGTGTGTGTGTGTGTGTGTGTGTGTGTGTGTGAGTGAGTGAGTGAGTGAGTGAGAGAGAGAGAGAGAGAGAGAGAGAGAGAGAGAGAGAGAGAGAGAGAGAGAGAGAGAGAGAGAGAGAGAGAGATCACATGAGGTGATGTGGTAGAGAGAAAGAGTGATACAAGGGGGAGAGAGTGAGAGACATGAGGTAGAGATAGATAGATGTAGTGAAAAATAAGGAGGGAGAAAGAGCAGGGTGGGAGGGGGAGAGAGAGAGAGAGAGAGAGAGAGAGAGAGAGAGAGAGAGAGAGAGAGAGAGAGAGAGACGATTAGAGGGGGCAGGTGATGTAGATATATAGAAGGGGAGTAGGGAGAGATGAGCTAAATAAGAAAAAGAATATATAAGGCCCAAAAGAGATGTAGACAATGATGGGGAGAGGAATAGTATGAAGGATAGTGATAGACAATGACAATAGTTATGGAGGGAGAGATGTATATATGTAGAGAAAGAGATGGACAAAGAGAACAACGTCGGGGGAGTTGGGAGGGTATACATTATTGGGGGGGGGGGGGGGGGTTATTATAGAATGGGACATGTGAGAGAGAGTGTGATTACAATTAACCCTAACCCTAACCCTAACTCTAAATTAATTATAATTTAGAGTAATAATATTTATTAATTATAATTTTATTAGCTATAATATGATTAGTAACCCAAAAAATTATCTTAACAGCAATAATAACACAAACCCTAACTCTAACTCTAACTCTAACTAGATAATTCTAATTTTAACCCTAACCCTAACCCTAACCCTAACCCTAACTCTAACTCTAACTCTAACTCTAACTCTAACTCTAACTCTATCTCTAACTTTAATTCTCCCCCTAACCCTAACCTTAACCCTTTATAATCCTAAATCTAATGCTAATTCTAACCCTAACCCTAATTCTAATCCTAATCCTAGCCCTAACTCTTACCCTAACCCTAAATCTAATCAGGTAACTTATAACCTTAACCCTAATCTAACCTTGATCACAACTCTATCTCTAACTTTAACTCTAACTCTAACTTGAACCCTAACTCTAACTCTAATTCTAACTCTAACTCTTATATGAACACTAACACTAACACTACCTCTAATTTTAACTCTAACTCTAATTGTAACCCTAACCCTAATGCTAATCCTAACCATAACCCTAACACTAACCCTAACCTTAACCCTAATGCTAACCCTAACCATAACCCTAACACTAACTGTAACCCTAACTCTAACACTAATTCTAATCCTAAACTTAATTCTAACCCTAAATATAACCCTAACTCTAACTCTAACTCTAACTCCA
Source organism: Cupressus sempervirens (assembly GCA_028749045.1). Lineage (NCBI taxonomy): Eukaryota > Viridiplantae > Streptophyta > Pinopsida > Cupressales > Cupressaceae > Cupressus > Cupressus sempervirens. The sequence goes on from CM053786.1 coordinate 358,435,746, forward strand.
ACCCTTATTCGAACTCTAATTCTAACTCTACCTCTAACCCTAACCCTAACTCTTATTCTAACCCTAACACTAACCCTAACTATATTTGTAACCCTAATTCTAACCCTCACCCTAATTCTTACCCTTACCCTAACCCTAACTCTATCTATAATCTTAACTATATTTCTAACCCTAATTCTAACCCTAACCCTAATCCCAACTCTAACTCTAATTTTAAACCTAACCCTAACCCTAACTCTAACTCTAACCCTAACTGTAACTCTAACCGTAACAAGAACCCTAATTCTAATTCAAACCCTATCCCTTACCCTAATTTTCATCCTAATGCTAACCCTTACTTTAACTCCAACCCTAACCCTAACCTTAACACTAACACTAACCTTAATTCTAACCTTAACCCTAACCTTAACTCTAACACTAACCCTAACCCTAACTTTAACACTAACCTTAAACATAAACATTAATTTGTCCCTAACTCTAACCCTAAATCTAACCCTACCATAATTGGACTCTAACCATAACCCTAACCCTAACTTTAATCTTGGCTCAAAACTTTTCCCTAACCATAACTCTAGAACCTTAACCCTTACTCAAGCCCTAACCCTAACCCTAACCCTAACCCTAACCCTGGCCCTACTATAACCCTAACCCTAAACATAACCATAAGTCTAACCCTAACCTTAACCATGAGCATAGCTCTAACCCTAAACTTAACCATAAACATAACTCTATCCCTAACTCTAACCCTAAATCTAACTCTACCATAACTAGACTCTAACCCTAACCCTAATCCTAACTTTAATCCTAACTAAAACCCTAACCCTAACCTTAACCATGAGCATAAATCTAACCCTAAATCTAACACTACCATAATTGGACTCTAACCCTAACCCTAACCCTAACCCTTACTTTAATCTTGACTCAAACCCTAACCTTCACTCTAACCTTAACATTGACTCAAACCCTAACCCTAGCCTTACTATAACACTAACCCTAACCATAACCATAACTCTAACCCTAACCTTAACTATGACCATAACTCTAACCCTAATCTTAACCATAAACATAACTCTAATCCAAACCTTAACCATAACCATAACTCTAACCCTAACCTTAACCATAAACATAACTCTAACCCAAACCTTAACCATAACTCTAGCAATAACCATAACCGTAACTCTAACCCTAACCTTAACCATAACTCAAACCCTAACCTTAACTCCAGCCCTAACCCTAATGCTAACCCTAACCCTTATTCTATCCCTAAGGTTAACATTAATTGTAATGGTAACTTTGTCCCTAACCATATATCTATGTTTGACTATAGATAACATTTTACATTACAATATGCCAAAAAGAAAATTACTTTTTTAAAACCATAATCCTACCCCTAACTCTAACCCTAAATATAACCCTAACTGTAAATCTAACTCTACCATAATTAGACTCTAATCCTAACCTTAATCCTTAGTTTAACCTTCACTAAAATCGTAACCTAACCCTAACTCTAACCTTAACCCTAACTCAAAACTCTAACTCTAACCTTAACCCTTACTTTAATCTAGATGAAAACCATAGCCCTAACCCTAAGCTTAACCCTAACTCAAACCCTTACCCTAACCTTAACCCTGATGTAACTCTATATACAACCCTAACTCTAAGTATAAACCTAACCTTAACCATCACCCTAAAACTAACCCTTTCTCTACCCCTTTCTTTAACTCTAACCATAAATCTAATTTTAACCCTAACCCTAAGCCTAATTATAACCCTAATTTAAACTCGAACTCTAGCCCTTATTCGAGCTCCAATTCTAACTCTACCTCTAACTCAAACCGTAACTCTAATTCTAATCCTAACCCTAATTATATGTTTAACTTAAACCCTTATTCTTACCCTCGCCCTTTCCTTAACCCTAACCCTAACTCTAATTTTAACCCTAACTATATTTGTAACCCAAATTCTAACCCTAATCCTAACATTAACTCTTAACTCTAATTCTAAACCTAACCTTAACTATAACCCTAACAAGATTCATAATCCTAAAAATAACCCTAGCCCTAACCCTAATGCTAATCCTGACTCTAATTGTAACTCTATTCCTAACCGTAACTCTAACACTATCCATAACTCAAACCCTAACAATAGCCCCAACCCTAACACTAACCCTAACCCTAACTATAACTCTACTCTTCAATATAACATTTTACGTAACAATATGCTTAAAATAAAACTGAATTAAAGTGATGCAAATAAACACCATATATAGAATTAAAAAATAAAATATTCAAGAATAATTTTTATAGTAAGTTTATGTACTATTACATTTTTATAGTAAGTTTATACAATTGTATTTAAAAAGAAATAAATAATTCAGCACTTACCTTAAAAAGATAGAAAAAAATTTAAAAATACTTTTCCTATTGCGCCACAATTGCCACTAGCTTATATATACCTCTATATATATTACACCGAGAATAATCATTCTCGAGGCGCCTATTTTTATTTAATCCCAAAGTTATTTTAATTGAAGTTGGGATTTATGAAAATAAAAATAGGCGGCTCGAGAACGATTACTCTCGGTGTAATATATATAGAGGTATATATAAGCTAGTTATTAGTTCCTGTCTGCCCTACTGTATTCATTTGATGTAAACTTTTTTATATGATCAATTCATTCAATCAATAGAAATTAAGTATTAAATTTTATTAAACTAAAACTTAATAGTTATCTTTTTTAAATTTATTTTTCATAATTTTAAAATATTATTTTTCTCGGTTCTCATTGATTTCAATAATCAAAATTTTTTCCTCTAATTTTTTTTTTTTTTATAGCAATTTTGAATTTTAAGCTTTTTTGAAGTTCTAGATTTTTTACATTGCAAAATCTAGAACAAAGCTGATAGTAGCACACTGATGCACTTTCTTACATTGCAAAATCAAGAGATTTAATCTCTTTGTTGACAATATAACCTATAAATTATGTTAGCCCAGTTGGAATAACACCTTTAGCAATTAAAAAGTTTGATGAAATTAAAAAAGTGATTGGTAATACTTGAGAATTAAAGAAACCAACAAATGGAGTGATTACACAATAAGAAATTCCAGTGAGGATGCATGTTACAAATTGTCAACATCATTTAGTCTCAAAGATGTTCATACTGATGAACAATTTTGATAATATGTTTTGCAATCTTAAGGGAAGTCACAACAAGCCTTTTTTTAATCAGGAACATGTTAGGGGCCCACTCAATTTTTATCACATTTACTTTTATTTAAAAACAATTCTATTGTTCCTATTTATAATTATAAGAAAGAATAACAATAATACAAAGCATGAAAATAAAGAAAAAGAAGAACTCATGTTTTTGTCTATTGAGAACAACATAAGTAATGCATATTTATACATGAACTAAATCCAATTATTCTCCTATATATCTGGGAAAAAAATCTACATTTTGTTGTGACTAATTGACAACAAACTTAGCCTTATGGACAACAAACTAGAACTATGAATAGATCAACAGTTCTTTACAGACTCCCATTCAAACTAAAATTGTGACACACTTGTTGATTTATTCCAACACTCTTGGTTAATCAACAAGGGAATTATGAGACACTCCAAACATATCGCTACATTTTACAATCTTTATTTTTCCCAATCGCTTAGTGAATACATCAACCATGTTATCATTTGTGTTGCAATATTAATGCAACTCTATTTCTTGAGCATGATAAATTGGAATGTTGGCTAGCTTGATTGTACTTTGATTGTCACACTTGATTAGAGGAGGCCCCTCTTACTTTTGTCCCATATCTTAAAGAATTCTCCATAGCAAAATTGCTTCATAGGTAGCACTGCACAATGCTTTGTACTCATCTTTAGTAGATGTAAGAGAAATAGTTGGTTTCTTCTTGCTGGTCCAATAAACAACACATGATCCTATATTAAATGCATAACTAGTTGTTAATTTACGATCATCTGGATCTTCTGCCCAATTAGAATCAAAATGTCTTATCAACTCAACATTGAAATGGTTAGTATATATTCAATGTCAAATATATGGTGCCTTACAGGTATTGTATGACTCTTTTTTCCGCCTTCCAATGAACTTTAAGAGGAGTAGCCATGAATCACTAAGTATGTTGCTAGAATATGAAATATCAAGTCTTGTAGTGGTCAAGTAGTTTAGCCTTCCAACCATCTGTTGGAAGGATTTAATGGGAAACAAGATACTGAGAAGGGGGTTGAATCAGGATCTTAAACTTTTACTTACAAAACCAAATTACTAAATTCACACCTAATTCATCTCATATCTCAAATGTAACATAAAATTATAATGTTGAAAACATAACATCCATGAAAGAGTCAACACATATCACAAATGATTTGGTAACCTAGAAACACTTCAATGTGAAGGTAAAACTGGGGTGGGGATGAAACCCACAAATCTTCATTGTTGCAATAATAAAGTTAACTTGTTAGGGTTACACTATTTGATTATAATATATGATCTACCTTGTGAGGGGTCTACCCTATTAAAAGCTTCAAGACTATTAAGTCCTTCCTTGTTAAAGGATTTTACTCTTACAATTAAGTAAGGACTCTCAGTAGATTTACATAGATTTGTTAGGATCACTGAATTAAGAGATTTTCCTTGATTCAATCTAGTTAATAACTGATTCAGTACCAGATCCTTTGTGTTCTCTATAAGATGATTTTGGATCTCCTCTGTACAATATATTGATATGATCTCTTAATTGGATATCTCCATTTAGTCCTTCACTGCTTGGATTTCTTTATCTAATCTCCTTTCAAACTTATCCTTCTTTCTCTTTTTTGTTTTTGTTTGCTCCTTCACTTGCCCATTCATGCATTCATTCACACATGCATTCCTTCTCTTACTTCAATATATGATCCTAGGGTTAGAATCGTTCTTAAATAGACGTTCTTCAAAAGTTTTGGATCAAAATCAACAGTGTACAATTCATCTTCTTTTGACATTTCTTTCTAATTTTCTGATTGGTTGACTTTCTTTCCTTGGAATCATTACCTTCTATATAATGACGTGTAATATCCATTGTAACTATCTCTACAAATATTAAATATTATATAGAAGTCGACAAAAAAATGGTTTACATAGATGTTTGTGAAATTATAAACTCATATGACAAAACTGAGTTGCTTAGCATCTGAATGTTCAGACACTCAGTCATCGCTAACATTCATTCTGGCACTCGGCTTCTATGTACATGTTTCTTATTGTTTGCTTGGTGAAAACTACCTTTTAGTTTACTTGGTCTCCATTATGTTAGCTCAACTTATATATGTGCTTGGTCTCAATTGCCCAGTGCAAATGTTGTACCAAATTAACTACTTTTATAACACTAGTAGAAAATGTTGTACCAAGCAAGAGACAACACAACAAGGCATTACAATATTCCTATTCTTTGATACTAAATTAAACAAAAAGAAAAAGAATAAAAAGCATAGAAATAGAGAAAATTAAGAATTGTATGATTTTGTCTATTGAGAACTGTTGGTGTAAATAAGTATTTACTTATTACACTTACTTAAGTTTTACTTAGGTTAATGCATTATTTAATTATTTTGCATTATTTTATTATTATTTTAGGTGAGACACTTAGGATTTTGTGAACTCTCATTGAGTTACGCGACTCTAATTAGGCACATGGTGTCTACAACACAGGAGTATGCATCATTTACTTAGTTGTCATGGTGACAACACAGTTTTTCGCACTCCTCATTTAGCACATGTTGTCTACTCCACTGATTTCCACGCTACACCATTGTAGTCTTATCCTCACATCATCGCACTTATTCCCGTGCTTAATGGAGGATAATCCATATCTGGTGGACATGTGCCTGGTTGTATGACATGTCATGGTGCTAACTTCTAGGCATTCTAGAAGCTCTCCTGAGGCCTTTATATTCAGGCACTCCTAGTGTACTCAGAATATGTTGGTTTTATCCATTATTGAATGAATATCATCATTCTGATCATACTCTGCCTATTTTGGTCTACTGTGTGCTATTGTTGAGTTCTTTTGTTCTTGGGTGAATTCTGGCCTAAGCCAAATTCTTACAAGAACAACATAAGAAATACATATTTATACACAAACTATAGCCAACTACTCTCCAATAAAATTAGAAACAAATTCTACATCTAGTTGTGACTAATTGACATAAAACTTAGCCTTATTGAAAATAAACTAGAATTGTTGACAACAAACTAGAACTGTGAACAAATCACCAGTTCTTTACAGACTACTATTCAAACTAAAACTTTGACTCAAATGTTGATTTATTCCTATATTTATCTCTTAATTGAAGACATTGATTCATGGTCTTATTAATCAACACATTCCTATGTATGAAAAACCCCTAGGCCCAATTTCTACTTAATTTAATCTCCTACTTTCTTAGAAACAGAGTCCTTCATCACTCCTCTTGTTTTCTTTCTAAATAAAAAGGTAAAAAAGTCAAATGTTATAATGATACAAAATAAATGTACATCTAAGGTTCCAAATATTCCATTAGATAAATACTGCAATCAAATATAAATACATGAAAGCATGGAAATCTAAACAATATCTAACAAATACAAATATATGTCAAATTTTGAAGATTTTTTGAGATAATCTAATGACAAAAACTTATCTTACAAATAAAATTGTTTGAAACTAAACTTTTAAATAGTCAAAATAGGTAATCAAAATTTAAATTTAACACTATAATTATTAATGTTTCTCACAGTAAACATATTTAAAAATGTTTAGAAGATTTTTTAAATAAGTAATACGATTTTAAATTGTTAGAGTAATTATTTAGTTTCACTTATTAATTAGATCATCCTGATTTAGTTGATTAAGTGATTTATTACTCTAGTTCTTAAGCTTGCTTTTAGATGCATATAATTAATATTTTATATCAATTATATTGTGCAACCTAGCTTTTTTAGGCTTTAGGGCTTTCATTCACCTTGAAGGTTGAACTCTTGTAATTCTTTTTCAAGCATTCATTCAATCAATTTGGGAATACTTTTTCTCTCATCTTGTTGAGTTCTTACAGGCTCCACTTTTTTCTCCATTTTCTGGTTTCTCTTCAGCAGGTTATTTGCATGCAGGTGATCTTGCCAATTTATGAAGTTGGTTTTCACAACTTCTATTGCTGCTTCTTTGTTGAAGGATTTTTGAAGCCATGATTTGGAGTTAGAAACCCCAGCTTTTTTGAGGTTTTTTCTTCAATCGAGAGGAATAGCAATTTTTATAAGCATTTTGGGCCCAAATAGATGATGCCATTGGATCCGGAAGGCCGTTTACAGTCAGGATCCATATAAAATTTGTCTTTTTTGGCTTCCGTAGCATTACGCAAAATTTTTTTACCCCTTAGGAGACCGTATGGACACATTTATTGCAAATTTTCAAATTTTTTTTTTAAAAAAAATCATTTTGGGCTACTCTACCCAGCGGCCACCTGTGCGCCACCAGAGGCCCGCCTAGGCCCGGCCCGCTCGTAGCCACCGTCGGCGTGCCACTGCGGCTCGACCATTGCCCTTGCGGCCACCGTCTCGCCGCCCGCTCGCCACCCTTCAGGCGGTGCTGCTGGATCTCGCCGCCCCTGTGGCCACCACCACTAGTGGCCTTCACCCTCCTATGGCCTCGCCATCTCAGCGCAACCTGCATGGCTTTTTTGTGATTCAGCACCAGTCCGTGGCTGACATGTGGCACGGGTGCCACGTGGCCCCTGCCATGTCACTAGGTCGAGTTAGCACCGCCACGTGGCATTTTTTTGCTACCACAACATGCAAGCCATCAAATTTTTTGTAGTGAAATGTTGACATCAGCATGATGTCAGCATTGCATCAACACCTTCTTGCCTCTTCTTAAGGGTTTTTTTGACCTACTCGCGATTTTTTGGCTATATCTTGAGCATACGGAGGTCTTTTTCCAATCTGAAAGAAGCGCCGAAAAGCTGGTTCCGAGATGGAGATAGTGGTGTAGGATTTTTTTGGTTTTGATGTAGTTTAGCTTCTTGTTTTTGTAGTTAAAGTCCAAAGTTCTATTTTTAACTCTGACAAGCGTTTCTTGTGCGTCCCATCTCCGTTTTTTGAAAACGTGACATTTTTGGAAAGCTGGTTTTGTTTGCTTTTCAGAAATGATGTAATTTCTTCTAGATTCTACCCCATGCTCTTTCTATCATAATTTTGGCATTTTTTTCTCTATGATGGATATCTTAGGTATTTCAGGCCTGGGGATCATTTTTTTAGCATGAGATCTCTTCTTTTGGGTTGTACTATCTTTTGTATCAGCTTTTTTCCTATTTTGATCATTGTTGATATTCATTGTAAGCATATTTATGCAAACACACTAAGATAAAGTGCCACTCTTGCGTTTTAGGATCCTTTTCATCATTGTGGTTTGTTGTACTTGCACTATTTTATAAAGTGCCATGGGGGGATAGTTGTTTGCTGGTTTTGTGCCCTCTTCCTCTTCTTTTCTCATGCAGTGTCGATGACACGTGCCTTTATAGATGTCTGTACCCTACTCTCAATATGTTTGGTTCTTGTGTTGTGGGAGATTTTTGGCCCATCTTTTCAATTGCCTGTCACCTCACCCCGTCTGCATTAAGGGGGGGTTATATTGTTGGTTCTAATGCTTCCTTGGTTTGATGGTTCGTTGGAGTGAGCTATGTATTTAGTATTTGATCCTATATACTAGGCGATCATAGTGGCTAGCTACTTATGCATTTTGGTGAGATGGATCACCTACCATATAGACACTCTCGGTTCATGCCTTCTATTTCTATGGAGGATCTTCAAATCAGTAGTTTCTTTCTAACAAAGTTCGCGGCTTCTTCTGCTTTAGTGGTTTTCTTCATGATTTTCTCTTTGTTCCTATCTTCTGGAACATTCTTTCCTATTTCTTTTTGGAGAGGGGTTTTTCCCATTGGGTTTTCTCCTTTGTCTCCGATTTACAGAGATTTCCTTGTATTGGGTACCTGATCAGGCCTTGTTGTCGGGACCCACTTTTCCTGCTTTCATAACTTTGCTAGGTTAGCTTCCTCCCAAGCTTCGCTTAAGGGGGGTGTTAGAGTAATTATTTAGTTTCACTTATTAATTAGATCATCTTGATTTAGTTGATTAAGTGATTTATTACTCTAGTTCTTAAGCTTTCTTTTAGGTGCATACAATTAATATTTTATATTAATTATATTGTGCAACCTAGCTTTTTTAGGCTTTAGGGCTTTCATTCACCTTTAAGGTTGAGCTCTTGTAATTCTTTTTCAAGCATTCATTTAATCAATCTGGGAATACTTTTTCTCTCATCTTGTTGAGTTCTTACAGGCTCCGCTTTTTCCTCTGTTTTTTGGTTTCTCTCAACAGGTTATTTGCATGCAGGTGATCTTGGCAATCTGTGAAGTTGGTTTTCACAACTTCTATTGCTGCTTCTTTGTTGAAGAATTTTTTTAAAGCCACGATTCAAAGTTAGAAACCCCAGCTTTTTTGAGGTTTTTTCTTCAATCGAGAGGAAGAGTGATTTTTCAGAGCATTTTGGGCCCAAATGGATGATGCCATTGGATCCGAAAGGTTTTTTACAGTCAGGATCCATATAAAATTTATCTTTTTTGGCTTCCGTAGCATCAGGAAAATTTTTTTTGCCCCTTGGGAGGTTGTACATACGCATTTATTGCGATTTTTCAAATTTTTTTAAAAAAAATTTTATTTTGGGCCGCTCTGCCCAGCGGCCACCCCTCGGCCACCCGCACGCCACCAGAGGCCCACTTGCGCCCGGCCTACCCATGGCCACCGTCGGTGCGCCATTGCAACCTAGCCACTACCCTTGCAACCATCGTCTTGCCGCCCGCCTGCCATCCTTCAGGCGGCACCGTCGGATCCCGCCACTGCCACCTATGGCCTCCGCCCTCCTGCAGCCTTGCCATCTCAGCTCAACCCGCTCAAAGGAGTAGACATGAGGATCTTGAAAAGGAATCCTCAAAGCAGGTGTGCTGACACTATCATGAAAGAGGAGATGAATGTCCTCGATGGAATCCGCAACAAGTGCTCCTGAAGGCTCGATGAGTGGAGCTGGAGAGTCCGACAGAGTTGAAGAAGAAAAGACTTCAACACAATTAGGTGTAGTGATCTCAGGAACAATATAACATAAAATATATTTTTCTTATTTGAATTGTTTAAGTTCATAGTACAATTTTTTTGGTCTGGTCTATACTATAAATTACTTTAACATTTCTTTTGCTTACTCACTCTCTCTATATGTGTCGACTACCAATAAATAAACTATTATCAAATATAGCATGCAAAGTAATATTAAAACATCTACACATGAAACTAATACTTTGAGACCATCATTATATGTGGAAACCCAATTTGGAAGAAACCACCAAGTAACATGCTACCAATTTTTCACTCTTTTGAAGTGAGCACGATTAAGAGCCAACCCTATTAAAGGTTATACAAAACACTTTTAAATATGACATAGTTAAAGGATTTAATCACCCTATTAGGATTGGCCTTGTTAGAGGACTCTACAACATTCCATTAGAATGTCACCTTGATAAAATGATTTACAAAATGATTGTTAGGTTAACCTTGATTAAAAGGATTTTTGACTAATACAATGGTTAGAAAGTAACATTAGGTTTGATCTATAAAGTACAACTCACTTTGCAAATTCATATTTCCATTCACTCATCTACTGGTTCATTGAATGGCTCCATTGAAATCTTCATCATCGATCTTCTTGGCATCTCCTTAAGCAATCACTTCTTCACAACCTCTTCAAAATTCACTTCTATTGTTAATGTTATCCTCTTCACAAATTTTCCTTAAGGTTTCACTAAAAAATGAACCAACCCTTGGAATTCATTCCTTATGCCTCCTTAAATAGAAAATTTTAATCTTTTTCTACTTAAACGTCATTGTTGATCTTAGGATTAGGTCAGATTCAATGAGTCCTTCCATCCTTTTTTTCTCCTTCTTGTTCTACAAACTTCTAATCAAATCCTTTCCTTTGATTGCATTAAAAACTCTCCTTGTGGATCAAATATACCAACTCATCAATCCTTATCTTCCATGCACTTTGACTAATTCAAAATTCCAACCATGTTAGCCTCAAAATCAAATCTTTCTCAAACTATAAGTTTTTTTTGTCACTCGACAATCACTGTGTTCTTTAGCTTGGTCATCACTATGTAGCTTGACAATCACTATACTTTCTCACTTACCATAATTAGGCTTGCTCAACCAATACTACACTCACTCGTTTCTATGCTTCTTCATAAATTTTCTTGACAATAACTGACACTCCATTGACTATTGAACAATGATACTCAGTCAATCTATTCCTTATGACTTGTTTCAACTCTTAGCTTTATCCAACTGTCTTCTACACTGCATGTATTGATTGAACAAAAAATTATATTTTCAAGTGTTGATCTCTAAGCCTATGTTCTCTATTAGTGTCCAAACACTTAGTCATTTAATAGGAAAGGATGAGTGGTCATCAGTGTGACCGAGTCATCTAGTGAAGACTGAGAAAATATAAGGACTTGTTTATTTTACATTACATGCTGAGAAAGTCAATAATTGTCAAGCACCCTACTTAAGACTGAGTGCATATGCAAGCTGAGCTAATATAGTAGAGATTGAGTAAATTAAAAAGATAGTTTTGGCTGAGAAAATAGAGAAGAACATGTATATAGAAGTCAAGTGCCAATATGAATGTTAGTGATGATTAAGTGTCAGCACATTCACATGTCAAGTAGTTTAATTTTGTCATATGCGTTCTTAATTCCATAAACAACTATGTATATCATTTTGGTTGACTTCTATATGATATTTAATGTTTGTAGAGACAGTTAAGATGGAGATTACACATCATTGCATAAGGAATGCAAATCAACCAATCAAAAAAATAGAAAGAAGTGGAAAAAGAAGATGAATTATAAACCATTAATTGGGATCTAGAACTTTCAAAAAATAATAATTTAAGGAAGATTCTAACCCTAGAATCTGTGTGTGTGTGTGTGTGTGTGTGTGTGTGTGTGTGATGAGAAGATAAGGATGTGAATATAGAGAGATAGTATGCATGGATGAATGAAAGTGTGAATTTTCAAGTGAAGAAGTGACCAAGGATAGAACAAAGAAAGAAAGGCTATGTCTAGAATCAGATCAGACAAAGAAAATCCAAGAAGTGAAGGATTGAAAGAAGATATTAGATTGAGAGATCAAATTAGGTCATTGTACAGAGGAGATCCAAAATATATCTTGCAGAGAAAATCAATGGTTAGTTATTGAATCAATTTTAGCAAGATTGAATTAGGAAAAATCTATCAACCTAGTGATCTTAATAGGTCTATGTAAATCTCCTAATAGAGTCCTTACTTAATTGTAAGTGTGAAATCCTTTAACAAGGAAAGACTTAATAATCTTGAAGCTTTTAATAGAGCAGACCCCTCAGAGGGTAGATCATATATTATGATCAAACATTGTAACCCTAACAGGTTAACTTTATTGTTGTAATAGTGAAGATTTATGGGTTTCATCCTTACCCTATTTTTACCTTCACATTGAAGTGTATCTACATTACCAAATCATTTGTGTTATGTGTTTAATATTTCATGGATGTGATGTATTCATCTACTATCAAGCATTACCATTTTAATGTTATATCCAAGCTAGGAGATTAATTAGGTGTGAATTTGGTAATTTGGTTTTGTAAGTAAAAGTTTAAGATCCTGATTCACCCCCCCTCTCAGTACCTTGTTTTCCATTTAATCCTTCCAACAATTGGTATCAAATCTCAATTCTCTTAGAAGAAATCTAATAGCTTGAGATGATCAAATCATGGAGATGTTGAAATACAAGTTGGGAAAAATCATTGAGAACTAGATGATTGAAATATAGATCATATTGCAAAAAATTGAAGGAGTAAGAGAAGCATTAAGGAAGTCAATAAGAAAAAGGAACGAGATAGAAATTCAACAAAATGATACACTAAATGAAGAAGTAGACATAGAAGGACTACTTGACAGTGGAAAGATTGATGATAACAATGAAATAATAACAAAACTATTGGAGAAGAAAAATATATTGAGAAAAGAGGCAAAAGAACTCAAGAGAGAACATGAAACTTAATCATTAAGACTATATGGAGTAATTGAGAAAAATAAGAAAGATGAAGAAGATAGAGTTATGGCTGAGGAAGACAAAAGACATATGGCAACTAGATTTGAAGAGAGATCATTTGAAGTATAGAAGCTCACAAATAATTAGTTGGATATGATAAATCAATTGATAATTGCTACTCAGGAAGAAAATAGAAAGGACATGGGGATCACAAACCTAAGGTCATAAAATGAGCAACTAAGAAATGAAAAGGATGTTGACATTCTAGTCATGTTTGTTATTAGTGACATACACTTATTCAGATTATAAGTTCATACCGAGCATATTGTATAGTTAACAATGTTAACCAAGAATTTTAGTTGTTGCCGAGTTTCATAGTATTCTTCGAGTCACTAGTGCAAACCAAGCTCAAGACTACTTGGAAGTGATCAGTATGGACTGAGATTCTACATATATTGAGTGCATGATGATGCTAAGCATTGATAGTGGATGCTAAGTATCAAAACCTCACCAAGTCAGTCTTCAGAGCCCGAGTTTCTACACTTTGGCCGACTTTATAATATTTGTGTAAACTTGTATTGTGGCTGACTTTGTAATTATGTAATTGGATTGATATATATGTAATGTATTGTATCACATCCAAATGTATATAAGGAACTAATGTAATCATAAAGAAAGGCAGAAGAGAAATTACAAAGGCTACAATAGTATAAGAAGTAGAAAAGATTCATCTATCATTGCAAGGTGATTTGTACACTAAGAGAAATCTCATTCAACAAACCAGTTATAGATCAGAGATCAGCTACTATTTCATCTTAACAGGTGGATCAGTTAAATCCTTTAACAAGGTAGACCTAATAGTCTTATGAAAATCTCTTTACTGAGTGCATACTTCATTTTATGTTTTTAATTCCTTTTGAAAGGTGGACCTAGCAGTCCTTATTGCTCCTAACAGGGAAGATCATCAGAAGTGATCAATGTAAGCCTTAATAGGCCAACTTTGAACTACAATACTAAAGCATGTGGATATCATCCCCAACCTAATTTTTGGGTCACCAAATCTTGTGTTAAAGTGTTGTGTATGCTTTCATGCTTTTTTAGTTTCTCATGCATGAAGTTAGATTAGAATTCATTTAAAGGAGTAATAGCTAATTGGGATAAAAGTTTTAGAAGTTACTAATTCACCCCTCCCCTCTTAGTAACTTAGGTTGCCATAATATTTCCAATAATTGGTATAAGACCATTGTGGTTCTTAGTGAATAGTTTAACAACTTGAGAAAAAATTAAAGGCAATGGAGGTATTCAGAAATGATAAAGCTATTGACAATGAAAAGCTAGATTTGGAATTGGCCATTGGACAACTCAAGAAAGCAAAAGAGCAACTCTCCCAATCCCTAAAAATGAGAAACAATCTTGCAATCCAAATGAATGATTCACTCTACATTGAAGAAAGAATTGAAGACATCTATTCAAGCAATTCAGATGAAATTGATGAAGCAATCAAAGTACTATTGGAGAAAAATAGTACTCTTGAATGAGAAGTAAGAAAACTAAGAAGAGAGCAAGAAATTTAGTTAGTAAGATTATATGAAGTCATGGAAGAGAAAAAAGAGATAAGAGAAGAGATAGAAGGAAAGAACAATGAAATTCAACACCTATCCCTTTAGCAAGCATACTTCATTGATCAACTCACTAATGCAAATGAAGAAATCATGAACCTGAGATCGAAGAATGATCTAAACATTTAAAGACAAACCAATGAAAGAATGATGAAATACCAAGCAGACATGAATCAGTTGAATGAGAAAAGTCACTTTAGATAAAAAGGGAAAGCATGAATCGGATACATAGAAGAAGGAGAATCATCCAAGAAAGGAGCTCAAAGGAACCAAAAACCTACTTGCAGTCATTGTGGAAAGATAGATCATACTTCAAATAAATGTTGGAACAATAGGAAAGCAAAATTCAATGGAAAATGCTACAATTGTAATTAGCATGGTCATAGAGAAAATGAATGCAATGAGAAACCAAAATTTGAAGGCAAATGTCACAAATGTAAGAAGAATGGGCACAAGACATCAGAATGCAAAACCAAGATATTGAATCCAATAGAACAAATTGTGAAATATATATTTGGTTGGGACTATAACACTTGGTGCAAATGTCATTACTGTGGAGAATTTGGTCACATTGGAATGAATTGTGTAAAGAATCACATAAGGAAAAGAGATACTACCAAAAGATGTTTCATTTGTATAGAACTTGGTCATCTTGCCAAGAACTGTATGAATACTAAAAGAATAGAAGATGAAAAGGAGGCAAAAGCTGATAACATCAAAAAATGAATGAGACAACAATGGGTTCCAAAGTCTATCGAGAATGCAAGTCTGAGCAATGATGATCAAGTCATTCAAGAGTTGGGTGACTCCATCATTTCCACTTGATTGCTCAAAAGAGAACTGGAACTAGGCTACTAAAGAAGACATCTAAATTAGTTCTAGTTGACAGGACAAAAGATCCATATCAGCATTCAAGATGCAAAGGGATCACCAAGTAAGAGGTACCAATTACTATCGAGTTACCTTCCTTACTAAATGAGGTCGGGTCACAAACTCTATTGAGCGAGGTCACGAGTAACTAAGTTTTATATGGTTACTAAATGATGGAAGACTCTATCAAGTAATCACTACAAGCAAAGTGGATGACAGTCTGTCAATTTGATCTAACCTTTGTACTAGGCATTTATGGAAAAATTTGATATAAGGAATGAAATTGAAGTCATTTTTACCATAAATTTTCAAGAGTTATTTGTGTAGAATGATCTTCAAGAGCATTCAAGCAATTTGAGCAAATTGTTACCAAAAGTTTTTGAATTCTCTCAAACCCTACGAAGTGAAGATGGTAGCTACCAAAAACAAAGTGAAATGAGGATCACACATGTTGGTTCATGGTGTACAATGGAAGGCATTAGATTTTAAGCTCACTCCTATAGTCGCTAAAACCCTAGATACAAGTGGAGTGCAATCACAAATCCCTCCCAAGGTACTTTTGATCAATGACATCCATTCTCATTTTAAATGTGCAATTCAAGATATATGCACACTAGAAATTGATGAATGTTTAAAGGAGTTATGCATTGATGGAATTTTGAAACTCGAGCATCAACATCTTGAGGCTAAAGGTTTAACCCATATTCTTCACATGCCCCATGATTTCTAGGGGAAATGGATTAAGTTTATCCTCAGTCATGTGCACAATGGATAGTTGTGGTTGGAGAAACCAATTTTGATTACCAAGAAGATGATCCATAGGATCACTAGTCTCCTAATGTTGGTGAAAGCTAAAATGAGTAAAACCGTAGGTCAGGTCGAATTAGAGAAGAAAACCCTAGTCGAGTGGGATGGTAGGGAAATGAAAATAAGCAGTTTCACTAGCATGGAATTGAAGTTTTGTATTCATGTCATTGCACACAAGATCTACAGTTCGAGCAGGTTGAATAGTGTGTCGTGTGAAGCAGTTGACCTAGCATACAAGGTAGTCAAAAATAACCTATCTCTTGACCTTTCCAAGCTATAGTTGAATCAATTCAACAAAAAAATGGAGATCATCAGGACATTAAAGAACAATCCATGTAAGTTTGGCTCTCTATTGACATGTTTATTCTTTTATGTTTAGAAATTCTTTCCATCAAAAGGTATTGTTGTTTGGAGGAAAGATGTGCTAGTACTCTATTAGATTAATGAATACATTGTTGAGATGGGAGAAAATTATGCCAGTATTATGGATAATTATTTTGATGCATTCAAGGAGAAAATGAATAACATATACCAGATTCCCAAGAAACTAGTTGAGGATTATAAGGATGATGTTTGTTTTATGGTGGATAGTGATAAGGTATACATTTAGGCAGTTAGGCCTAGAATTACATGGGTGAAACCTATAGGATATGAGGTAAATATTGATGAAACAAAAGATATAATTGAGGTACTAATAAATGAGCAAGTTGACCCTAAAGCTATATATTTTGGTACATGTGATGAGGCTAAGGCCAAAATAAAACTAGAGATTAAGCTTCCTCAGGATATTTACAAAGGCAAGAAAAGGATTTCCAATTTGAAAAAAATTTCTACTCTCCTATTGACAAGGGAAAAGGTGAAGATGAAGAAGCAAAGGATGAAGAATCAGAGGAAGAGGAGCCACTGAAGAAGAAGGGCAAGGTAATCATTACTAAGCCTACCAAGACAACCACTATAGTATTCACTAAGAGATCCTCTAGGAAGAAAGCAGAAAAAGAAGGGGGAGACATAATTTTCAAGAGATCTCCACCCACATTTGAAGAAAGGATGAAAGTATTGGAATAAGGTTCTAAAATAACAAACTTCAAGGCATTAAATTATGAAACCAAAACAACTAATGAGCAGAAGCAGATTGAAGACATGTTGATATCAAAGATGAGTAAGTGGAAATATTCATTTGATTAGCTTACTCAAAAAATTCCCAATGCTCTAATGGATAAGATTAAGCCAAGATGGGAACAAAAAATAAAAGCCACAAAGGACATTCATGAACAAAATGTTAGTGTAAATAATTATAATTTACACTTTACTTAAGTTTACTTAGCATAAATGCATTATATTATTATTTATTAGGTTAGACACCTAGGAGTTTTCGTACTCATATGAGTTTTCTTGTTGACAACACATGAGTAAGAAAATCTAATTCATTACATGGTGCCCATGACACTGGATTATGAATAAACAATTGAGTTGTCATGTAGACAACACAGTTGTTTGCACTATTATTCTAGCACATGTTGTCTACAACATAATTGTACATGTTACACATTTCTAGGATTATCCTCTCATCATTGCACTAAATCCTAGTCTTAATGGAGGATAATCCACAACTGGTGGACATGTGCCTGGTTGTATGACTTATGATGTTGCTAACTCTTAGACATTCTAGATGCATCATAGAGGCCTTTATATATAGGCACCTCTAGTGTACAATTGTATCAAATTCATATCAATTACATTGAATTGAATATCATATTGTTATTCTGATCATACTATGTTGGTCTTTTGTGCTAGTTATTGTGCTTATTGGTCTTGGGTGAATTTTGCACTAAGGCAAATTCTTACGTGGTATCATATCTATACCAAATTCTTACATTATATCAAAGCCATAGGAGCGTCATTTCATAGCCATTGGAGATCGATCTTGCTTCACCTCTTTGAGGACACCTTGACTTAGATCTAGAGTGTCTCCAGATATTGGGAGCATCTAGAGCCAAAGCAGACCTCACCATTGCATCCAGAGTGTCGATTCAATGAAAATTGACTATAAATTTGCCTATGCTAGGCTATAGTTGAATTTGAAGCAAATTTTTTTTGCAAATCGACACTCAAAGGCCTGATTTAGAAATTTGGTATAATCATTTCAGATCTCTAAATTTAATTTTCAAATCTGCATATTTTATTATTTCAGTCTCTGTAATTTCTTTGCATTATTTTTTAGATCTACGTATTTTGTTTTGAAATTTTTTGGCCATAAGGCCTGTAGAGGAGAGATTTTTTGTAGGTGAAGATTGGAACTTACTGGTGCCAATAAGACATTTGCATCATCTTTAGAAGGTCAAAAGACTGCCAAATCAACTTTTGTTTCACCAAAATCGGACATCTGAGCTGAAATTTAGAGTCATTGTAATTACACTATCTATAAAGTGCCAAGTCATACATTAAGGGGGGTTGATTGATTATTTTTGCATTTTGGGGGGTGCATACATACATTAATCTCAAGGAGTTTTGTTTCACATGTTGGCATGGAGTTAAACCCCCATTGACAAAAAGGAACTATAAAAAATGGAGTGTTGCACTCATTGATCATCTAAGAAGAGAGCATAAGGAAGTATTCCCTTATTTATATTCCAATGAACTAATCTCTTCAGTTGATGAACAACCACCTATTAATAGACTTTTAGATATCATTATATTCAGTATCAGTTCTGATTGTTGGCATATCATTAAAAATCTCATTCACCCTTATGATATTTGGATGACTCATTGGAAAGCATATGGAAATCCAACGGTTCCTCCTTTTCTAGAAGACATTCTATCTTTAGTCACTTTAGCTATGGTTCCTTCAACTCTAGATGAGACCACACATTCTGATACTCCTATTGCTACTACTAATGTAGTTCTAGCCACAAATACTCCCGATTTAGTACAATAGGACATACCATGTCTTCCTACTTCAACTTCATGGGATGACTTCCTTCCAAACATTGCAGGGTTGTTCATGGAGTCTCACATTGAAGATGTGGGAGATGTCATCAAGGACCTCAATATTCTCTTTGTTGAGGAGACTTCTTCACTCGTTGTGAGGGTAAACTCTGACCCTCAAACACTTGATTATTCTAACATGCTTGTGGTTTCTTTACAACAGATGGAGAAAGACTCTTTCACTTATGAGTAGTCATATCAGTCTGTGGAGATTGTATTCTAGTTTCCTCAGACATCCTATTTTTTGAGGATTCTTCCTATCAGTTAGGGAGTATTCTCTACTACACCTATGCCACCATTTCTTCCTACAGGGAGGACCATCATTCAGCTTTCATGGTGTAGCTTCTTCAGTCATCAAGAAACTTCTATCATGGGTGTAAATTCATCATTGAGGGGAGGTAACATTGCTTCTCTTCCTCCATCTTCCTATTTGAATGCTTCATTGTCTTTGGAGGTTGATTCAGGTTCATACATGGACATGCTTCCTTGTTTGCCACCTTCTTGTGGACATTCACTAGATTGGTTCATGGCATCTTCATTCATCAAGGACTTTTTCACATTTGAGTAGACTTCAAAGGAAGCATCCACTGCATACTACATCTAGATCCCTTTTCCATCTTTCTATCCATAGTGGGAAGCACACTTGCACCTATACTTGGTGTATCTTCTTCCTAGAGGGAGAAACATTGTTTGTCAGTATTGGATTTTCTTCTGTCTTTAGACACTTATTATTATGAGATCCTTCACTAAGGGTGGTGGGGTGGGGGGGGGATTCATCAAGGGATTCTCTATTGTATATGCATGATGTATGTCATAATGGGGGGGGTGTTCTTGATTACTCCATCCATTCATGCACATTTATTTTTTGTACTTTTCTCTCTTTTTGGGGGAGGCTTTTTCCCATGAGGTTTTCCCTCTTTCTCCATTTTTAGAGAGATTTCATGCATTTCAGCATTGCATTATATTTGGGTACCTAACATGGCCTAGTAGGTAGGATCCATTATGCATTTCATCTTATCTTTTGTAAGCTTAAGTGCATTCCCCTAAGTTGCACTTAAGGGGGGTGTTAATGTAAATAATTATTATTTACGGTTTACTTAAGTTTACTTAGGATAAATGTATTATTTTATTATTTATTAGGTTAGACACCTATGATTTTGCATACTCATACGAGTTGTCTTGTTGACAACATAAGAGTAAGAAACTCTAATTCAGCACACGGTGTCTACAACACTGGAGTATGCATAAACAACCAAGTTGTCATGTAGACAACATAGTTGTTCACACTATTATTCTAGCACATGTTGTCTATAACATAATTGTACATGCTACACTTTTGAAGTTTTATCATCTCATCATCGCCCTAACTCTTGTGCCTAATGGAGGATAGCCCACACCTAGGGGACATGTTCCTAGTTGTATGACTTATCATGTTGCTAACTCATAGACATTCTAGATGTATCATAGAGGCTTCATTTTCAAGCACCTCTAGTGTACAATTGTATCAAATTCATATCAATTACATTGAATTGAATATCATATTGTTATTTTTTATCATACTTTATTGGTCTTTTGTGCTAGTTATTGTGCTTCTTGGTCTTGGGTGTATTTTTCCCTAAGGCAAATTCTTACATGGTATCAGAGCTATACCAAATTCTTACACAGACCATACGACAACTTATGCCAAATTTGACTGACAAGGAAGTGAAAGAATCTTTCAAGAAAAATGAATAAAATTTGACTTTAAGATTCAATACTTGTCTTATTTTGTTGAATGAAATAGAGCATGTTGTGAAGAATGCAACAAATGCATGGAAGAATATCTATCTTCTTCACAAACCAAGTGATATTCTGGTTAGTATAAGTGACAAGGATGATGAAGATGATCAAGAAAATGATGAAGAAATAGATGATGAAGAAGTAACACATTTTGATAATGAGGATGATGAAGATGAATAAGATCAAGAGGCTACCAAGGAAGGTACACAAGATTTTGAGGAAACGAACCTAGTTAGGATTGTTGCAGCAATTATTGCCTCACTTCCTCACTCTCCAAGAAAAACATTGACAACACCAAGCACATAGATAGTCTCAGTAGGATTGATTATGTCTAGCATTGTAAGCACAAGTGTCCAATCAATCTTTGCACCAATTCAACTCAGCACATCATTAACTGAAGTACCAAGTACTTCATCTACCAAGCTGCAACTTCTACCCTCTACATCAATTTTGGCTACAACAGGTATTATTTCTACTAGTATTTCTAAAATGAGTGTAGTATCAATTTTTATAGTGATTCCTACTATTTCTACTATTATTTCCATTCCGAGTACACATGCATTAAGTGCAAGGATAGTTGAGACCAAGCCTCAACTGAGCACAATATTTTTGGGTAAAGGAAAAGAAAAGGAGGAGGAAATAGATCTTGATGAGGAGATTGCCATTCCAAATTGGGACATCTCCAATCTTACTCTAGATCAGATGCAAACCTTTGGTGAAATTCTTCAAAAGAAAGCTAACTGCTGCAGTAGCAGAGCAAAAAATATGATAAGTAATGTTTTACATTGTGTGTGTGTTTTAAATTTAAATGTTTTCAATAATGTCCTACATGTGGTGGCATACCTGGAGTAGCAATTCGATGAGCTCTCCAGATATAGCCACCTAGGACCAGGTGTGTGGATTTTAAAATTAGAATAGTTATTTTAATTCATAGTTGTGCTAAATAATTAAAGATAATTCCATCAAATACTAGTGACAGATAATAGGCAATTACAAGAATACCCATGATTGCTGCATGGTATTGATGGTAAAGCATCTTTCAGATTCCTATTCTTAGTAGTTACAAGAATATCCATGATTGCTGCATGGTATTGATGGTAAAGCATCTTTTAGATTCCTATTCTTAGCAGTTACAAGAATATCCATGATTGCTACATGGTATTGATGGTAAAGCATCTTTCAGATTCCTATTCTTAGATGGAAAAGAAAACGTTTTTATTACTACTGGATAGCAAGGCCAGTCAGACTTTGGTTATTAAAAAGCCAATCTTTTATGTAAAAAAAGGATTCGAACTTGGGGAGGAATGAGAAGTTTTATGTCTCCTTTAGTCTCCTGCATTTTTTTTTTCAAGATTATGGTTCTACTGTTATGCTTCATATATTTCTCATGGCAATCAGTTTAGGGAATAACAATTGCAGAAAAATGTACTCCGATGCGGGGTCAATATCTTGGATTTGAACCATTGGATTTCTCTCAAATTTTTATATGTTGTTTGAAACCTAGTTACACCAAATATCAACGGTTAGATTGAGTAAATCCTTTCTGGTTCGAAAGTTATTCATGTTTGAGTGTAGGTCTATCCAAAGGCAGCAAGAAGATATTTTGGGGGATTTTATTTGCAAAGTTTTGTTTATTGAATCTGATTTTAGTGTGTGATCCTAAAGGTTGTAGATGCCCCTTTAAGCAACTCAGTTGAGTGACTGATTCCTCCTAAATTTTCCAAGGTGTGGCTCTGCATCATTTTTGGTATCAGAGCTTGAGAGTTGTAGGTTGTGAAGTTATATGTTGAACCCCCCTCATCAAGATTCTTCGATAGGGTCAAACAAGATGGTGACTAATGCAAAGTTAGTGAAGAAAGTCGAGGAGCAAGAAGAACTTCTCCAGAAAGAGAATAGAGAGTTGAAGGGGATAGTGGCAGAATTAGCCAGTAAGTTGGAATATATGCAGAATGTAGTTGAGAAGAAAGAACTAAAAGAAAAAATGGAAGAAGAGGAAGATGTACCTGATAGTGAAGAAGAGGAAGACGTACCTGATGAAATATATGAGAACGAGAAGCCATTTTTTAAAGCTTTAAAGGCTTTGGGAGAAAAATCTATTGAGTTACCGATGTTTACAGGAAAGATGGATGTTGAATTAGTATTGGAATGGATTGAAGCTCTAGAGAATCATTTTGAATGTGAGAAAGTTTCAGAATCACAACAAGTTAAATTAGCTAAATCTAGAATGAAGGGAGCAACCCTTACATGGTGGAATTTTGTGCAAGAAGAAAGGGTAAAAGAGGATAAAAGGAAGATTTGTTCATGGAAGAAGATGGTGTCAATGATAAGAGAGACGTATCTCCTTGAAGACTATGAGGTACAGTTGCATCAGAAGAGGCAGAATCTCAGACAAAGGGATATGGATGTCTGTACTTATACAGAAGAATTTCAGAAGTTAAGTCTAAGGTCAAAATTTGCAGAACCTAAGAGTATCAAGGTAGCAAGATACCTAAATGGTTTGAGGATGAACATACAAGAAGAGTTGCAGTTGCTGAGTCCTAACACCGTAGCTAAGTGCTATCAGCTAGCTTTGAAGGTGGAAGAGAAAATCAAAAGGAGACAAGAAAATAACAACAGAGGCAGAGGAAGGCAGCCATTTAGAGGAAGAGGTACATTTAGAGGAAGAAGTCCAAATTTTCAACCATAATCAGAGCTGCATAATGAAGTTAACAAGTTTGATAATTTCAAAGGAAGTTTTAGAGGCAGAAGACCAAATTTTAGAGGAAGATCACCAGGAAGGATGAATGGACCAATAAGATGCTACAACTGTAATCAGGAAGGTCATATGGCACACAAATGTCCAACAAAAGCAAGCTCTAGTACTCATGGCGAAAAGAGAATACACCTGGCACAAGAAGTGGATTTACAAGAAGATTCAGAAAGTTATGGTTATCCAGAAAAGGGGGAAGAACTTATGATGAGAAGAACACTGTTGAAAATGCCTATCAAAGAAGAACCACCACAAAGGAAGTCCATTTTTAGAACTACCTGTAAATCTGGAGGAAAAGTTTGTAAGGTAAAGGTAGACTCTGGTTCTACAAAATTTTTTGTGTCTCTTGAAATGGTGGAAAAGTTAAAGCTACCAAGAATACAACACCCGTATCCTTACAAAGTATCTTGGTTAAATAAAGGACAATAGACTATAGTAGAAGAGCAAGCTTGGGTGGAATTTCAGATTGGAGCCTATAAAGATAGATTATTGTTTGATATTGTTAATATGGATGCATGCCATTTACTTTTTGGCAGACCATAGCAATATGATCTCAAAGGACATCACGATGGAGTGAAGAATATGTATACCATTACAAAAAATGGAAAGGTCATTGAATTGATACCTTTAGTTGAGCCAAGTCAAGAAGAATCAAAAGCCGCAGAAGCCAAAGTTATGGTGATGGGTAAGAAAGAATTTCTGAAAGAGGTGAAAGGAAAGAAGTGTCCACTCTTTGCACTGGTTCCTGTACTCAAAAATAAATTACAAAATGATGCTGAAAATCAGACTGAGGAAGAAAATTCAGAGATGGAGTCTTCAAACTTGAAGGTGGAAGTGACAGAAAAGAAGAAGGAAAAGGTGCTTGAAGAAGTGGAACCAATTCTAGACAAGTACAAAGAAATTATAGCTGATGGAATACCAAGAAGTCTCCCACCAGTGCGAGAAATCAGTCATTGTATTGTTCTCATACCAGGATCAACATTACCCAACAAGGCGGCATATAAGCTAACACCACAACAAAATGAAGAAATGGCAAGACAAATTGAAGAGTTGCTCGAGGCTGGTTTGATTGGTAAAAGTTTAAGCCCATGCGTAGTACCTGCAGTCCTAGCACCAAAAAAAGAAGGAACATGAAGACTATGCACAGATTCAAGAGCACTGAACAAGATCACTATAAGGTACAGATTTCCAATGCCTAGAATAGAAGATTTACTGGATTGTTTAGGGAAAGCAAGATACTTTTCAAAGATTGATTTGAAAAGCGGGTATCATCAGATAGGAATTAGGCTAGGAGATGAATGGAAAACAAAATTTAAGACAAATGAGGGATTATATGAATGGAAGGTAATGCCATTTGGATTGTCTGACACTCCTAGTACGTTTATGAGGCTGATGAATGAAGTTTTGAAGGATTTTACAAGAAAGTTTGTGATAGTGTATCTAGATGACATTTTGGTTTTCAGCAAAATAAAAGAGGAGCATTTGAAACACATAGATTTGGTGTTGAGAAGGTTACAAGAGGAAAAGTTAATGATCAATATGGAGAAATGTAGTTTTATGCGAGAGGAACTAACATACCTTGGCTTTGTGATCTCAAAAGGAACACTCAAGATGGATCAAGATAAGGTAAGTGCAATTCTTTCATGGCCAACTCCTAGAACTATTGCAACAGTTAGAAGTTTTCATGGGTTAGCCAATTTCTATAGAAATTTTATCAGAAATTTCAGTTTGATTTGTGCACCTATTTTGAATACTATAAAAGGAGGGCAGAAGTGTAAATTTCTTTGGACAGCTGAAGCCAATAAAGCCTTTGAACTTCTTAAGCAAAAAGTGGCCCAACAACCAGTCCTTGCATTTCCTGATTTTAATAAAGTCTTTCAGATAGAATGTGATGCAAGCAACATAGCCATAGGAGGTGTTCTTAGTCAAGAGGACAGACCTGTAGCCTTTTTCAGTGAGAAGCTCAATGAAGCCAAACAGAGATATTCATCATACGATTTGGAAATGTATGCCCTTGTTCAAACCCTGAAGAAATGGAGACACTATTTGCTACCCAAGGAATTCATTGTATACATAGATAACCAAGCACTTAGTTTCATAAACAGTCAAGAGAAATTGAATCATAGGCACATGAAACGGGTAGAGACATTGCAAGCATTCACATTTTCTATTAAGCATAAGAAGGGGGTAACAAATAAGGTTGTTGATGCATTGAGCAGGAGAACTTTAACTATGTCACAAATTCAGTTGGAAACTACAAGCATTTCAAATCTGAAAGGTATGTATGTTGATGATGTTGATTGCAAGGACATCTATCAGGGATGCATTAATTTGGATGAGAGGTACAATAGTGAATATTCTGATTTTATGCTTCAAGAAGGATTATTGTTCAAGGGAGGAAAACTTTGCATCCCAAAGTGTTCAATGAGAGATAATATCATATAGGAGAAACATAGTGGAGCATTATCTGGTCATTTTGGACTAGATAAGACCTTAGAGCTGGTTCGTAGAAACTATTTTTGGCCAAAGTTACAAAAGGATGTCAGGAAATTTGTGGAAGAATGCAACATTTGTCAAAAAAGTAAAGGTAAAAGTACCAACGTAGGATTGTATCAGCCCTTACCTATTCCTTCACGACCATGGGAAAGTATTAGTATGGATTTTGTTATGGGATTACCAAGAACTCAGAAGGGGTTTGATAGCATTTTTGTTGTTGTGGATAGGTTCAGTAAAATGTCACATTTCTTACCATGTAAATCCACCAAAGATGCATCATACATTGCAGATTTATTCTTCAAGGAGATAGTGCGAATTCATGGATTACCACTGAATATTGTTTCAAACAGAGATGGCAGATTTGTGGGTCATTTTTGGAGGACCCTTTGGAAGAAACTTGGCACAAATTTATCTTTTTCATCTGCATATCACCCACAAATCGATGGCCAAACAAAAGTTGTCAACAAATCTTTGGGAAACTTATTAAGGTGCCTTACAAAACAACATGGAGAAAAGTGGGATTTCGTACTTGCTCAGGCTGAATTCTCATACAATGATACAGTGAATAGAAGTACAGGGAAATCTCCATTTCAGATTGTGTATGGTACACATCCAAGAGGAATTCTCGAGTTGAGGGAACTTCCAAATACTTTTCCAAGTAGTTCACATGCTGAAGAATTTGCTAAAGCTATTAAAGAGGTCCAAGATCAAGTCAAGTTGCAGCTACAGAATTCAAATCAGAAGTACAAAGAAGTTACTGATCAGAAAAGAAGAGAAGTACAATTTGAAGTTGGTGATTTAGTATGGGCATATTTGAAGAAAGAAAGGTTACCCCAAACGAAGAATACAAAGTTACTACCTAAGAAGGTTGGTCCTTGTCAAATTCTGGAAAAATATGGACATAATGCATACAAAATTCAGTTACCTATAGACATTGGTATTTCACCCATATTCAATGTTTGTGATCTCACACGATACAAAGGTTCTGAAACACAAGCCGTACATGAAGATTCAGTAACAAAAGATCTACAACAAGTACCTAAATCAGCACCACCTCAATTGGAGAAAATCCTAGATACAAAAATAAAGAAGACTCATAGACGACAATACACTCAGTATTTAGTCAAATGGAAGAACAAACCAGTGATAGAGGCTATCTGGATGGATGAGAAACAAATCAACAAGTATGGTTCATCCGTTCAAGATCTCATCTCAAGTGGACTTGAGATTCTTTCTACAGGGGAGTATGCTGCAGTAGCAGAGCGGAAAATATGATAAGTAATGTTTTACATTTTGTGTTTTTTTTAAATTTAAATGTTTTCAATAATGTCCTACATATGGTGGCATACCTGGAGTAGCAATTCGATGAGCTCTCTAGATATAGCCACCTAGGACTAGGTGTGTGGATTTTAAAATTAGAATAGTTATTTTAATTCATAGTTGTGCTAAATAATTAAAGAGAATTCCATCAAATACTGGTGACAGATAATAGGCAGTTACAAGAATACCCATGATTGCTGCATGGTATTGATGGTAAAGCATCTTTCAGATTCCTATTCTTAGTAGTTACAAGAATATCCATGATTGCTGCATGGTATTGATGGTAAAGCATCTTTCAAATTCCTATTCTTAGTAGTTACAAGAATATCCATGATTGCTGCATGGTATTGATGGTAAAGCATCTTTCAAATTCCTATTCTTAGTAGTTACAAGAATATCCATGATTGCTGCATGGTATGGATGGTAAAGCATCTTTCAGATTCCTATTCTTAGATGGAAAAGAAAATGTTTTTATTACTACTGGACAACAAGGCCAGTCAGACTTTGGTTATTAAAAGCCAATCTTTTATGTAAAAAAAGGATTTGAACTTGGGGAGGAATGGGAAGTTTTATGTCTCCTTTGGTCTCCTGCATTTTTTTTTCAAGATTATGGTTCTACTGTTATGCTTCATATATTTCTCATGGCAATCAGTTTAGGGAATAACAATTGCAGAAAAATGTACTCTGATGCGGGGTCAATATCTTGGGTTTGAACCGTTGGATTTCTCTCAAATTCTTATATATTGTTTGA
Source organism: Cupressus sempervirens (assembly GCA_028749045.1). NCBI lineage: Eukaryota > Viridiplantae > Streptophyta > Pinopsida > Cupressales > Cupressaceae > Cupressus > Cupressus sempervirens. The sequence continues at coordinate 358,464,291 of CM053786.1, forward strand.
AACCTAGTTATGCCAAATATCAATGGTTGGATTGAGTAAATCTTTTCTGGTTCGAAAGTTATTCATGTCTGAGTGCAGGTCTATCCGAAGGCAGCAAGAAGATATTTTGGGGGATTTTATTTTCAAAGTTTTGTTTATTGAATCTGATTTTAGTGTGTGATCCTGAAGGTTGTAGATGCCCCTTGAAGCAACTCAGTTGAGTGACTGATTCCTCCTAAGTTTTCCAAGGTGTGGCTCTGCATCACTAACCAACGAAGGCTAAGAGAAGAAAGAAATAAGGAGTTCAAGATCATTAAGGATGCAAAGAACATTCTAACAGAGGCTATAGGTATAGAGGTTGATACTTCTCAACCAATTTTGTATCAATTGGAAGAGAAAATCTAGAAATACAATGAAGATCTAAATGGACAAGATAAATTATTGTAGAGAGCAGATAATTTTTTTGAGAATAAGGTGTTAGAACTTATTGCTCAACAAATTTCCATTCACCAAGTATAGTTATCTCCTATTTTGAGTTCTCTAGAAACCTTTTGTATTACTCTATTATTACTTTTTGCCAAATTATGTAGCACATCTATTTTATCAAAAGAAATAAAATACAAATTATCTAGAATTGATGAAGATCTGAAGCCAAGTGCACAACAATTGCAGCTTGACCCGAGTTCTAGCTTTGCTCACTTCAACAGAATCAAATTTTTAATAGACATGCAGGCAAAGCTACTCAGAGAAGAGGCCAAAATCATATCAACCCTAGTAGATATCTAGAATATGATTCTCCCTAACATGGATGCACTGCAGAAGCATATTGCATATTCAAAAACCCTCATCCATGATAATAATTTCTCTATTGCAGACCATATGATTGAACTATTAGTAGAAGTGTAGGTGGCATTGCACACATGCAGGGTCTTGCAAGAGAACTGGGACAAGACCTTGGCACTCATACTAAAGGTACATTTAGACTTCTTGTCTCATTTTTACATTACTATGTAAATACATATAGTATAAATCTTTGGCATTAATGTCAAAAAAGGGGAGAAAATATAGAAGTCATAAGGAGGAAATATAGAAGTTATAAGGAGAAGCCTTAAAGAAAACGGGGGAGAAAGATGTAAATAGATAGGGGGAGAAGATTGTAAGAAGGATGTAAAGAAAATGTATATTGCATGTATAGTATACTATATATTATACTATGGAGGAGCATTACCATGTATAGAAATGTATCCTTTACAAAACCATTTTTGAAAAATCTCAAAAATAGTATACTCTATTGAGTTGGAGATATAAGGTGATGGATAATTTAGTTTTGACTGATAAGTGTTTTTGTCACTAATGCCAAAGAGAAAGATTGTTGACATTCTAGTCATTTTTTTTATTAGTGACATACACTTATTTAGATTGTAAGTTCATATTGAGCATATTGTACAATTAACAGTGTTAACCAAGAATTTTAGTTATTGCGAAGTTTCACTGTATTCGTCGAGTCACCAGTGGATACTGAGTTCAAGATTACTTGGAAGTGATCAGTATGGACCAAGCTTCTACATCTACTGAGTGCATAATGATGCCGAGCATTGACAGTGGATGTGGAGTATTAGAACCACATCGAGTCAGTCTTTAGAACTCAAGTTTCTATACTTTGGCCGACTTTGCAATATTTGTGTAAACTTGTATTGTGGCTGACTTTGTAATTATGTAATTGAATTGATATATATGTAATATATTGTATCACATCCAAATGTATATAAGGAAGTAATTTAATCATAAAGAAGGGCAAAAGAGAAAATTACAAAGTTTACAATAGTATAAGGAGTAACAATGATTCATCTATCACAACAAGGTGATTTGTACACTAAGAGGAATCTCATTTAGAAAACTAGTTGCAAATAAGAAATCAACTATTGTTTCATCCTAACAAGTAGATCAATCAAATCCTTTAACAAGGTAGACCTAGAAATCTTATGTAAATCTCTTTACTGAGTGCATACTTCATTGTATGTTTGTAAATCCTTTTGCAAGGTGGACCTACTAGTCCTTATTGCTCCTAATAGGGCAAATCATCAGAAGTAATCATTGTAAGCCTTAATAGGCCAACTTTATACTACAACACTAAAGCTTGTGGATACCATCCGCACCCTAATTTTACTTTCTATTTGGAAGGTTTTTGGGTCACCAAATCTTGTGTTAAAGTGTTGTGTATGCTTTCATGTTTTTCATTTTCTCATGCATGAAGTTAGATTAGAATTCATTTAAAGGAGTAATAGCTAATTGGGATAAAAGTTTTAGAAGATACTAATTCACCCCTCCCCTCTCAATAACTTAGCTTCTCATAATATTTTCAATAAAGGAAATTCTAGAAAGGGTGAACAAACAAAGTGAAGGTATAAGATATTGAGAAGAATTGATGGGATCACCTAGGTCAATAAAAGACACTTCTAGACTAGGATACAATAGCTACTTTTCATCTATACAAGAAGGACAATCATCAAAGAGTGGAGAACAAAGAAATGCAAGATCCAAAGGAAAGCCTACATGTCATCATTGTGGTGAACTTAGAAACACAACTAATATTTGCAGAAGAAAAAATGGTATGAAAACTTCTAAACCTAATTCTATTGGAAATTTTTCTATATGCAAGAAGGTAGGACATCAAGCACATAAATGAAGATCAAAGAAAAGTGATTCATTCACTACATTTAAAGGATATTGTTATAACTGTGAGAAATATGGACATAGAGATCATGAGAGTAGATACAAGATAAAATCTAATTGGACACTTTAGAAACAAGCACATGCACCAATACAAGGAAATTCCTATGATTGGGATTACAACACATTGTATAATTGTCACTATTGTGAAGAGTATGGACACATTCCATATAATTGCATTAAAACACATTTTAGATGAAATTACAAGAAGTGGCCGAATGGAGAAATAGTATGTTTCAGTTGAACTCAATGTTGGACATACTAGTAGAAATTGCAGAACTAGAGCAACAACATAAAACAATGGAAATGATAAAGTTGAGGAAAAGAAATCATGGATAGAGATAGTGAAAGCTAGAAGAAGTGGAGCAAACAAAGTTGAGATCACACAATCAATTGGATTAGGTGATCATGCCATATCTAACTAAATGAAGAAGGTATGCATGAACTATATAATCAATGATATATTTTACATCATTTCCTGACATAGATGTGCTAGAAGTTCATATTTGCATAAGTAAAGATGCATTGAGAACAAATCCATAGGAAGGAAAGTGAAAGAGAGTAATTTATTATATAGAGTACTGAGCATCAGTGATCTAGTGTATATTGACTGAACATTGCAGTATGGACCAAGTAGTCAACTGAATTGATGTGTTGATTGAATGAACTAGTGTTGGCTGAGTAAGATAACCTAGATTGATAAAGTATGAAGACCGAGCCAACTATCATACACCTACCAAGTATGAAGACATTTATTGTAGACCTACAATTGAAATTTGAAGGTATTTATTAATTTTGAGCATGCATTTATATTCACCAAGTGATTTCAGAGCTCACAAGTGATTTAAAGGTCATTTCAACAATGAAGCAAGCAAATGACAATGCAGTATTGGAAAATTTGATAACATATGTACATGATACTTTTATTTCCAAGTAAATTATTTTTGAAGATATAATAGAAGAATTTGTTTTTCAAAACCCTAGATCAAATGACATCATCAAGAGAAATGTTGAAGGATAGCAATGATCAAATTATGAGGAACGATCAATGTCCTCCACTAGATTTTAGGAACAATGTAATTACTAAGAAGATTGAAGATGATATTGGCACCTTGTCACCAATTCCACCCAAAATTTTGACTATTTTGTATGTAAGATCCTACAATCTGTGAAAAGTATGAGAGATTGGATATTTTGAGATTAGGGAAGCTTATGAGAAGCTATGCAACAATGGAGTCTTGAAAGATGAAAATAAAATAGTTTCTAAAAAAGGGCTTACCTGTGCCCTAGGTTTTCCAAAAGATTTCAAGGTTGATTGGATAAAATTTGTGTTAAGAAAAATCTATGATATGAAGATGTGGTTAGAAGGTGAACCAATCCAAATAAATAAGGCCATAATACACCAAATCACTAGTTACCACACCTTGGATCAACCAAAGAGTATAAGGAGCACAGTAAGGAGTGAAATTGAGAAATTGATCAAGACAAAGTGAAATGGTAGAGGGATGTCAATTGATGGGATTGAAGATCATGTGATTGAATTTTTAGTTTGTGTGATAGTACACAAATTTTACCAATCCAATACATTGAAGAGTCTCCCTTGCATTTTAGTAGATTTGGGGTACAAGATTATCAAGAAGGATCATGTTTATGACCTTGCCGAGATGCAACTGCAACAACTGATAGAGAACCTAGAAGAAATAAGGAAAGTGAAGAATACATCATGTAAGTTTAGATCTTTGCTAGTATGTATATTTTTCTATGTACAAAACTCATTCCCTATGCTTAGAATAGTAGCATGGGATAGAAGTTGACCTGGTATGGAGTAGATAAATGATTTGATTAATAGGCTAGGAGAAATTTTTGAAGCTATAATGGATAACTATTTTGAGGAATTCAAAATAAAGATGAGAAACAAAATTGTATGAATTTGGTATAGCTCTCATACCATGTAAGAATTTGCCTAAGGAAAGAATGAAATGCCAACATCTAGAAGCTCAAGAGATAGCACAAGTGAGACAATATATGATCAAATGAGAATGGATTAATCAGATAATTGGATGAATACATCATGGAAGTGCTTTGTATGTAAAGGCAATTGATATGTCTAGGAGTCATACAAGAGATAAGCATAATAAGTAAACACATGTCCACCAAGAGTGGATTATCCTCCATTGTGCATGAATGTACGTGCAACAATGAGAGGATAAGAATACAAGGGTATATCTCATAAAGAGATGTAGTAGACAATATATGCTCAATTGGAGTGCAAACTATTGTGTTGTCAACTTGACAACTCATATGAATATGAAAACTCCTAGGTGTCTACATGACAACTAATATGAAAATGCATTAACCTAAGTAAACTTAAGTAAAGCATAAATAGTAAATAATTATTTACACCAACACCCCCCCTTAAGTGAGACTTAAGGAAGTTTACTTAAGCTCACAAAACCTAGATAATAATGCAAGTTGAGTCCCAACTACTAGGCCATTTTAGGGACCCATGTACAATATGCAAGTGCAAATGATATGCAATGTAATCTCTCATAAAGTAGAGAAATAGGGAAAGCCACATGGGAAAAACCCCCCTCCAAAAAGAGAGAAGTATAATAAAAGATAATGAGAGAGAAGAAGACCTCATGTGAGGAAAAGATCCCCCCATAATGGAGAAGAAGTGGAAGAGAGAACAAGTAGCCTTCCCTCGATGTAGAGTGTACACCTATGGTAGATGCTCTAGTCTTGATGTAGAAACTCTTCCATGAGTGTAGAACAAAATTCCTCCCCTTAGGAAGAATTAGAACCAAAGGTTTATCAATGAACCCTCTCCCATGTGTAGGAAGAAACCTAAAAAAGTATAAAATCTGTTAATCCTACTCAAGTGTCCCCATGTCAATACTAAAAGGTGCCTCCTCTAGATCACGTGTATTATGCCACTCTACTGAAAAGAAAAATTAGGCTCAACTAAGGATGAATATAGAACATGTATCATAGGCTCAAACATCTCCTCTATAGAGAAAGTAACATCCTCCAACTACTATATCAAAGTATCCATCATCATGTCAACCTCAAAAGAATGATCAAGTAGATAAAGAAGATGGGGGTCAGAGTTTTTCCTCGCAAAAACAAAAAGAGGATCAAATTCACCAAAGAGAAGATGAATTTCATCAATAGCGTCTCCCAAATCTGCAATGTCAGACTTGAAAAACAAATTGGAAATATTTGTCAAGTAGTCATCCCATGGAACTGAGTCTTGAAGACAATACATATCCTATTGTACTAAATCACCTGAATCCATGGCTATGTGAATACAAGTATCATCAGGAACAATAGTAGATGGAATATTAGTAGGAAGAGAATAAATGGAAGGCTCAAGAACTTGATCATATGTGACAACAACTAAGTTCAAGTAGCCAAAGTTCTCCTCAAAATGTGAATTATCACTAGAAATGCGATCAAAATATATTGAAAAATCACTATCATCATCATGACCAAAGTTTGAGAAGTAGTATAGCTGAGAGGCATGATCAACCACCCCTGTAGAAATGCTTTGTCTAGTCTCCAAGTCTCTAATAAAAACTAAATTAGGTGTGAATTCCACAATCCATCTTCTATCTCCATGAGTGAGCTAATAGATGGAAAGAAGATTATGACTTAGGTGAGGTACAGACAACACATTTTTGAAGTATCCCTCCCCTTTATCAATAGTGCCTTTCCCAATAACATTCACATAAGTATGATTTCCAATCAAGATGGGTGGAGTATGACAAGGACCAATTGATGAGAACATAGACTGTGAAGATACCATATGATGAGAAGCCCCCTGAATCTTGACTTCAAGTAGCTACTAAGGCTTGACCATTTCCCATGTGATCCTTTTCTTTATCAAAATCTATATGTGAAGAAGAGGGTGAAGTAGTCATTCTTAAAGGTAGACTAATTTGATTATTCTTGAGTTCATCAATTTCCTTCTTGTAATAATGATGTTCTTCATGTCCATTCTTCTTGCAATATGCACAAGTAAGAAACTCCTTCTTGGATGATTTATGCTTATTGTTGGAGTTTTCTTGTGGTGATGAGGTTGAGTGTTCTTTCTCTTGTGAATTTTGTTTCCATGATTTTTGCTTCTTGTTAGACCCTTTTCCTTGATTCCCTTTACTAGCCACCAATGCTTTGGACTTTGAAGACTTGAGAATCCGCATGCTCATCAAGTTTTATTGTTCTACCATAAACAATTCTGTGAAGGAATCAAATGAAGGCATGGTGTAGGAAGAACCTAAGGTCCACTTATGAGTGTTGAAGCTCGAAATAAATTATGCATACTCTGTAGGAAGTTTTCTCATAAAATTAGAGATCAATTTTTCATCCTCCATGGAAATTCCACAATGCTTAACCATTGGCCTTAGCTCATGTGCCTTGGTCATATAGTCTTGAATTGTGTCAAACTCTTTTGGATCTAATGACATGAGATTTTTACCAAGTTCAAAACCCCTGGCTTTTTCTACTTTTGCATTCAAGCTAGCAAACTTATCCCATGCTTCCTTTACTATTTTACAATGATCAATATGGAAGATAAGATCTTCATGTACATACTTCCTCAAAGTACCAATAGAAACCTTATTGTTGTGATTCCATTCATTTATTTTATCAAGATCAGACGGTGAAACTGTGGTTCCATTAACATAATCAATTATACATTTTCCATCATTTTACTCCATGTTCTAATTTTCCATGTAGCATAATTATGTGGAGTTAAAAGTGGAAACCTAGGAGAACCCATGATGCAAAATAAAAGAACTCAAGAGAAAGAGAAGTGCAAACACTCAAGACACACCCACAAATCATTCAATCAAAGAACCCCCCAAAATGGATGATTTTGGCAATTTATACTTAGCGCGTGTATAATTTCCACTTATCAAAATGAACCAAAGTGGACTCCTATTATTTATGGTTATAATAGAAAATATGAAGTTTTATATGACTCATAAAGATAAGACACAAGATCTCCTAAGGATCTAATTAATTACAAGTGCCAAAAATAGGCCAAAAATGACCAAATGTTAAAAGTACTAAGTCTACTCAAAATTTCTCCAAACTGAAACTAGATCTGGAAACTAAACAAAAAACCATGCACTTTCAAAAAAAATAGCACCTGAATATGTGTCTGTATGAGCCCAAACGAAGCCTTTGAAGTCGCAAAAATTAGGATTTGCAATTTTTAGACAAATTTAGGAACAAGGATTACAAACAACCTGCAACAATGTGTAGATCATGAAATTCTACCCCAAAACAAAACAATTACTTGAGAAAAGGAGTCTGTATGAGAGAGATATTACTGTTTGAAAATCACCTCTATAATTATTTTTCTTGAATTGCCGCCATCGCACCTCCAAAAATCAAATGACTCTAGATTTCACCTCAGATGTCTGATTTTGATGAAAAAAAGTTGATTTAGGGGTTTTTTGATCTTCTGAATGTGATACCAATATTTGATTTGCACCAACAATCTCCAATCTTGACCTGCAAAAAAAAACTCTCTAATGGCTATGTAATGAAACTCCTATAGCTTTGATATCATGTAAGAATTTGGTATAATTCTGATACCATGTAAGAATTTTCCTAAGGCAAGAATGAAATGCCAAGATCTAGAAGCTCAATAGATAGTACAAGAGAGACAATATATAATCAAATGAGAATAGATTAATCAAATAATTGGATGAATATGTACATCATAGAAGTGTCTCGAATATAAAGACAACTGATATGTCTAGGAGTCATAAAAGAGATAAACATAACATCTAAGCACATATCCACCAAGAGTGGATTATCCTTCATTGTGCATGAACGCATGTGCAACAATAAGAGGATGAGAATAGAAAGATGTATCTTGTAAAGAGATGTAGTTGACAATATGTGCTCAATTTGAGTGCAAACTAGTGTATTGTCAACATGAAAACTAATATGAATATGCAAACTCCTAAGTGTCCACATGACAACTAATATGAAAATGCATTAACCTAAGTAAACTTAAGTAAAATGTAAATAGTAAATACTTATTTACGCCAACAAAAATAATGATCCCTAAGTTGGTCATACATAAGTATTATGACAAGATAATTTTTGTGGTAGACACAAATTTTTTCACACTCAGGTAGTAATACCAAGGATTACATGGTTAAGGCCTATTCCTTATGAAGTTAATGTTGATGAGGTTACTATTGGAAATATAAGAGGAGTAACTAAGAGGGGAGGGACAAATCAGTTACCACTAAAATAAATCCCAAATTCCTTAGATGTTAGTAAGAAAAGATAATCTCTAAAAATGGAACTCTAGTGATGCTTGGTAAACACATTGTAAATACTGAGAATTCTTGGTACACACTTAACATGTAAATCTTAAGATCTTATCTATGATTATCTTTACTTTAATTTAGTTGCAAACACATAAAAGAAATAACATGAACACATATGAAACCAAAATTTAATGTGGAAACTCAATTTGGGGAAAACCACCAATTGCAACTAGTTACTAATTTTCACTCTTCTAAAGTGAGCCATGTTAGGAGCCAACTCTAATAAAGCTTGTTAGAGGTCTTTAGAAAATTCAATACAATTGTCACCTTGTTAAAGGATTTACAAATAGCTATTAAGCCAACTTTGTTAAGAGATTTAGATCACTACTACAATGGTTAGAGAGTAACAATGACATGACCTAATTTGGATGCAATTGAATTGCTAATTACAGATCTCAATTTTGGCTTGTATACTTGATCCTTCTTGATCAAATATATCTTTTCAGCTTCTCAAGGATATGTTTATCCTTCTAATTCACTTCCTCTTAGCATCATCAAATCTTCAATTATCTTCCATGCATTCACACACTTTCTAACCCTCAAATTGACCTTTTATTTATATCATTCATATTGTCAAGTCGGCTCAAATACAACTTAAAAAAATTAACATTCATCTTCTCAGTCGGCTAGAACTAATAGATAAATAAATTTAACTCAATATGCCAAAATAAGAAAATACTTCATTAGCCAACCCTGTTCAGTAGACACTAACTTAGAAATGATTTTCTTGTGTTAACCAAGTGAACTCGGTCAACATTGCATACTTGCAAAGTTCCTTTGGTAACTATGTGAGCTCAGTTAGCACTGGTTCCATCCAACATTTCTTTTATTGACTGAGTGAGCTCGATTAACACTAATCTTCTGCAAAGTTTCCTTTGGCACCTAAGTGAACTTGGTAGACATTGCCTTTAGAACTGGGAAAACTTTGGATTGCTCGATAGACATAGAAAAATGTCTTCAATTCTCCAGTGAGCTTGGCATACACTAACTAGTAATGATATGACATTTTACGTAACATCAAAAGACAATAAATAATTAATCAATTGTTTCAACAATCTCCCTCTTTGGCATTGATGGAAACACAACATGTCATAATACATTAAAATTTTTAGAGCAAGAATAAACTAAGGAAATACCCTTAGTTTTATTTTTATTCTCATCCATAAGAACTCCCTCTATCAGTGTGATTTCTTTCTGCTTCCAGTTTCTCCCTCTGTTAGAAAACTTCTTTTGATAGAAAATTCTGCCAAGTTCATTCTCCCTTATTGACATCTCTTTACAAAATTTCTATGAGATATGATAGAAAACTTCTCCCTCTTTGACATCTCATGTCAAAGACAATGTTTAGTGAATATTAATGTAGCTCAAGTACTAATTCATTTGCAATATGCCCTTGTCAATACTACACCAACTAATTGATGTTCAACATGCTTTGGTTGATGCACCACTAAAATTCATTTAGTGAGCTTCAGATAGGGGAATGACTCCTAGCTTACCTCTTAGATACATAAATGCATCCTTAGGTAATGGCTTGGTGAACATGTCTACAATTTTCTCTTTAGTATTTATATATTCCAATTTGACTTCTTTATCTTGCACCAATTCTCTCAAGAAATGATATTTTATGGCAATGTTTTTATTTTTTTATTCATCACTGGATTCTTTGCTATATTGATTTCACTAGTGTTATCACAGTATATGACTACTAGATCCTTGATTTCTATCTTCATACTTGTCAATATTTGTTTGAACCAAACAATATTAGAACAATTGACTACTGTAGCCATATATTCTACCTCTGCTATGGACTAAGAGATACTATTCAATTTCTTGCTTGTCCAAGAGACTAGTCTTTTACCAAGAAAGAATGCTCCACTACTAGTGCTTTTTCTATCATCAATACTTCCTCCCAATCAACATCTGTGAATGCTTTTAAGTCCAAATTACCTCCTATTTTGTACCATAAACCATAGTCTTTAGTACCTTTCAGATATCTCATGATTCTCTTAATTTCCATCATGTGATTTTCTTTGGGATTTTTCGAGAATCTTGCCACCATACTGATTGCCAATGCAATATCAGGCCTTGTATGCACTACATACTGTAATTTTCCAATCATTGATTTATATGTGGTCTGATCTACCTCTTTAGAATCATCATTTTTGGAAAGTTTATGTCCATTAGACATAGGGGTTCCAACTGGTCTTAAATCTTCCATTCCAAATTTCTTTAATATCTCCTTGATATATTTAGATTGAGTAATGTAGAACCATCTTTTTTTTGTTGAATCTACAATCCAACAAAGAATTTTATCTCACAAAACATAGACATCTCAAATTCTTTACTCACTTCTTTTGAAAATGCCTTGCACAAGTCATTATTTTTTGTGAATAAAGTATCATCAACAAATATTTCTGCCAACACAATCTTTTTGTCTCGTCCTTCTTTGATATACAAACTACTATTATCATTTTAAAAAAAAAAACCAATATGTACTAAGTAGTTATGAAGTCTTTCATACCAAGATTTTGGGAGCTCGCTTGAGACCATATAATTCTTTGTGTAATTTGTAGACTATGTCCTTTTTTCTAGGATCTACAAAACCTTCAGGCTATTTAATGTAGAATTTCTCATCAAGAATTCCATTGAAGAATGTAGATTTTACATACATTTGATAAACTTTAAATCCTATATGAGCCATATATGTAGTAAAGTTCTAACACCTTCTAATCTTGCAATAGGAGAAAATTTTTCACCATAGTCAATACCTTCTTCTTGAGAATAGCCTTTACATACCAACCTTGCTTTATTTCTGAAAATTTTTCCATCTTCATTCAACTTGTTTCTAAATACCCACTTTGTGCCAATTACATTTTATCCTTTGGTCTAGGAACAAGAGTCCAATTTTTATTCTTCTCTATTTGTTCTATTTCTTCATTCATTGCTTCAATCCAACTTTCATTATCTAAAGCATCTTTAACATTTTTGGGTTCAAATTTAGCAAGTAAACATGTACCTTTCAATTTTCTTCTTGTCATTATTTCATCTAATTTATCTCCAATGGTCTGATCAGGTGCATGATGCCTTCTGACATATCTTGATAATATAGGTTCTTTGAATTTGGAATGAGTTTCACTAATTTCATCATGAAATTTAGTATCAAGCTCAGATCCCATTATCTATGACTCGGATCCATCAGACTTAGTTTCCTCTTGAAGTAGGTCGGTAACCTCTAACTACGACTTGGGTCGATTAGATTATGACTTGGGTTGCACTATCTATAGCTCAATAACTATTGGAGATTTTAGGGACTCTAGAGGTGAAGCCTCCTTTCTTCCAGATAGGTTTGGTACGGTATCAGGTTTATAGTAAACAAATCTTGTATAATCCTTTGACTCTTTGTTGCTTTCTTCTTCACTCTTTTCTGCAAACTCATCAATTCTCACATGTACACACTTTCCATGATTTTATGAGTAGATAAATTCAAACATTTATAAGCTTTACTTCTGTAAGAATATCTTAGGAATATACCTTCATCACCTTTGACATAAAATTTTCTTTTTCGAGATTCTCTCAAGATATAACATTTGCTACCAAATACTTTCAAGTAACTTACATTAGATTTGTAGCCATACCATAGTTCATAAGGAGTTTGGTTTGAGTCTTTCTTCCATTGCACATAGGTTAAGGTATGAACTATTGTACTGATAACTTCCTTCTAGTATTTGATTGCAACATTCTTTTCTATCATCAATATTCTTGCACAATCCCTTATGGATTTGTTCCTTCTCTTAGTTATACCATTATGCTCTAGTGTACTAGGAGCTGATAGTTATCTTTTAATTCCTTTTTCAGTGTAGAATTTATTAAATTCATTAGAGATGAATTCACCACCTCTATCTGATCTTAAACATTTCAAATTTTTCCCAATTTCTTTTTCTACTCTTGCCAAATATCACTTGAATTTTTGAAAAGTTTTTGATTTTCTTTTAGATACATTACAATCATCATTCTAGAATGAACAAAAAGAATGAAAAAAATTGTCTCCACTATAACTCTCTATTCTAATAGGTCCACATAAGTCTATATGCACAAGCTCTAAGAGTTCTTTAGAATGATAGTTCTTTCTTTTGAAACTAGTCTTTTCCATCTTACCAATTTGACAATTCTTGCATAGACCCATATAAGGTTTTCTCAAGATAGGAATAACTCTTACTCTTTTATGTTTTCTTATCTTAACCAGATTATCAAAATTTACATGACATAATCTTTTGTGCCATAACCAAATTTCTTCTACTTGAGCAAGAAAACATGAACTTTCACTGAGATCAAGATAAAATAGGTTACCTTTTGTTTGTTTTCCAGATCCAACTATATTTCCTTTTCCATCCAGCAATTTGGCCTTCCTAATTCATAAATTCTACCTTGAATTCAATGTTATTTAATTGTGCCACACTTAGTAGATTATGCTTTAGTCCTTCAACCCAATAAGCATTATCACATACAAGTTCATTGGTCAAAGAGATACAACCTTTTCCTTTTATGAAACAAGGTTCATTGTTTCCAAATGTTACACTACCACCATCATAGTATTCTATATGTTCAAACTTTATTTTGTCTCTAGTCATATGATGTGAACAACCACTATCAATAATCCATGTATCATTTTTGCTAACATGAGAGATAAGTGCCATTTTATCTCCTTCATCATCAAATTCATCTTTTACAACAATATATACCATTTCATCTTCACTGTTATTAGAATCTTTAGCCATAAAACAATATTTCTTACCTATCTTTGTATTCTTTGTAGTTTTTGAATTCCTTCTTGCCTTTGTACTTATTAATTTTCTTTGCATCCTTTATTTCTTTGTTTGGGCACCTAGCAGCAATGTGACCAACTTCTTCACAAGAAAAACATATTAAAGGAATCTTACGTTTGTATTTTCCTCTTCCTTTTGAATATTTCTTTGCAAGTGGGGGTTCAACAACTTCAAGATCATTGTTAGAACTTTCTTCTATTTCATCTTCACTTCGTGATTGATTGACCTTTGATTTCTTACTCTTTTTCTTGAGTGAGAGTTTTGCTTCAAATGCTGACTCAATACCTTTGGAACTAGGAGCATAGTTATCATAGTTATCCAACTCAAAATCTATCAATCTTCCAACTAGAGCATCCAAAGTTATATTTCTATTTGGATCACATCTCATCTCTTTAATAGTAGACACTCTAATTGCATAGATAGGAAGAAGGGTTTTGAGTACTTTGCTTACAACTATTTTGTCATCAATGTCTCCTCCAGATGCTTTGATTTCACTCACACTTGTTTTGATTCTTTCCACATATTTTGCAATGTTTTCATCTGCTCTCATTTTCATCTAATCAAATTGACCTTTGAGACTTTTTTCTTTAGCTCTTCTTACATTGTCATCTCCTCCATAAATGTCTTTCAGTTTGATCCACGTTGCATAAGCTGGTTTACAATCTTTTACTTCATCAAATTCAGTATAACTAAGAGTAGATGCAATATCAATCATCATGATGTTATGATTTTTCTTCATAGCAATGTCTTCAATTGATAATGTTTCAATGGGAGTTGTGTATTCAACATCAAGATACTTACAACCTGAATCATTGATAGTGGCTAGATGTAACCTCATAAGTCCTTGCCATGCTACAAAGTTGTCTCAGTTTAACTTGGGAATCTCTCTTCTGTAAGACATCTTGATCTTTAGGTTAGGTCCTTGAAACTTTCTCTACAAGCACCAAAAGCTCTGATACCAATTGCTATAAGTATAAGAGGAGTAATTGAGAGGGGAGGGGAAAATTAGTTACCATTAAAATAAATTTGAGATCCCTTAGATGTAAGTAAGAAAAGATAATCCCTAAAAATAAACTTTGTTGATGCTTGGTAAACACACTAAAAATGTTGTAACTTGGTAAATACTGAGAATTCTTGGCACACACTTAACACGTAAATCTTAAGATGTTATCTATGATTATCTTTACTTCAATTTATAGTTGCAAACACCTAAAATAAATAGCATGAACACATATGACACCAAGATCTAATGTGGAAACCCAATTTGGGAAAAACCACCAAATGCCATTAGTTACTAATTTTCACTCTTTTGAAGTGAGCTCTATTAGGATCCAACCCTAATAAAGGTTACAAAACACACTACTAGGTGTGACTTTGTTAAAGGATTTAATCACCCTATTAGGAGTGGCCTTGTTAGAGGTCTTTAGATAATTCAATAGAACTAACACCTTGTTAAAGGATTTACAAATAGTTGTTAAGCTTACTCTATTAAGAGATTTAGATCCCTACTACAATGGTTAGAGTAACAATGACATGACCTTATTTGGATGCAACTAAATTGCTGATTACAGATCTCAATTCTGGTTTGTATACTTGATCCTTCTTGATTGAATATATCTTTTCAGCTTCTCAATAATTTTTTTCTTATCCTTCTAATTCACTTCATCTTAGAATCATCAAATCTTCAATTATCTTCCATGCATTCACATACTTTCTAACCCTCAACTTGACTTTTAATTTATATCCTTCATGTTGTCAAGTTGGCTCAAATACAACTTAGAATAATTGATATTCATCTTCTCAGTCGGCTAGAACCAATAGATAAATTGATTGAACTTAATATGCTAAAATGAGAAAATCTTTTATTAGCTTACCCTACTCAGTAGACACTAACTCAAAAATAATTTTCCTATGTTAACCAAGTGAACTTTGTCAACACTACATACTTGCAAAGTTCCTTTGGTATCTGCATGAGCTCGGTTAACACTAGTCCCATTCAACATTTCCTTCATTAACTGAGTGAGCTCAGTTAACACTCATCTTCACCAAATTTTCCTTTGGAACCTGAGTGAACTCGATAGACACTACCTTCAGAACTAGGAAAACTTTGGATTGCTAGGTAGACACAGGAAATCGTCTTCAATGCTCAAGTGAGCTTGGCATACACTAACTAGTAATGATATGACATTTGTGTAACATCAAAAGATAATACACAATTAATCAATTGTTTCAACAATTACAATAGTAGTAACTACAATTCTGATTGAAGATGTTGATGCAAATGCCAAGCAATTTGGCACATATAAGACCATAATGGTATAACTATTTGCAAAGGTTAGAATGCCTAAAATTGAAAAGAAAAGAAAGAGGAATATTTTTGAGGATAAAGACAATGAAGAAGGGGAAGGATCAGAACAACTTGCTAAGGGCGTTGAAGGAAAATGAAAGGAATTGGTTATGGCTAATTCCAAGGAAACAAAGTGGAGGAAAGTAATAATTGTTGATCCTAAGGTAAAAGCTAATCTTAGCAGAGATGTGCAGAACGACGTCACACCTCATAAGCCAAAAGTAAATATTATAGCAAGATCAAAGACAACTTAGCCCCTGCTATGGAAACAAAAGGAAGTCCATCAAAGAAGAGACCAACCAATTCACCAAAGATGAATATACAAGAGAGGCTAAGGAGGAAATTGATCATAGCACAATAGGAAGAGGAAGATGAAGAGATTGAGTCTAATAAACCTAAAAAATTGTAAATAGTGAAAAGACTCCCTCTAATGACTGTAGATTGGGTATGTGAAAGGGTTAGTGAATCCAGAAATTTTGTAAGATTCAAAGATATTACTTACGATTCTTTGAATAACGATGATCAAGTTAAGCTTGAAGAAGCTATGATTGATAATACGATCAAATTTAGATGTACACCCTTGGAACTGGGAAATGGATTCCTAGTGAGCTTGTATAAATAGATAGATGCTAAATGGAAGTGGGTACTATCCATGGATAAACAAATAAGAGAAACTACATTGGCACAATTTATGCTAGATTTAGGGAAGACACACATGTCTATAGCCCTTAAAGACTCTATGAAGAAACTTATGCCAACATATAGGGCATACAAAATTTTGAAGAATAAATCTCATGAAGTTGAGAAGTATGACATTCAAGTGTGGAAATAAGTATTTGGAGTACTTATCCAACAATAGAGACTAGAGAAGGAAGAGATGCAATTGAATTTTAAGATCCATATAAGGAAGAGGTTGCTAAACTAATAGAAGAAATCAAGCAACTTGTGAAATAGTGTGAACAATAGGAGTTTTTTACCATCAAAGATGTATCTGACACACATCCATAAAATATAAATTTACTAACTAAGGAGGAGATGCAAAGTCTAATGGAAGACACAACTCTACCTTGCATAAATCTAGTTTTGTTACAAGTCATAGATTATCCAAAGATTGAAAATGTAAAGACTGATAATGTAGAGACTACATCAGTTGTAGAGGATACAAGTGTCAAGAAATAGGGCAAGGATATTATTGTATTTTAATAATTAACTTGTATGCCTATTATTCAACAAGAGGTGAAGATAGATAAGATCAAGGACATAGAGTTGGCAGTAGAGGAGAAGACACCAAAAGGGCAAGAAGCTTCACAAGCTCTTGTACAACTATTGAGTGAAAAGACTATAACACCATTGGTTGAGACACAAGTACAACTAGTGGCACCTACTTCAGAGAAACAACAACAAGGATTGAGATCAAGTGAAAGGGGGGAACAACTCCATATATCACTACCCACTGATACACCCTCACATTCTAAAATTTTGACTCAATTAGAAGAAGAGGCAGATGAGTCAGTAAGTCTAGGAGGTATTTACTTTACCCATATATGACTTGAACAACATGACACTATAGAAAATGAAGGAGTTACAAACCTTGTTGAGATGTGAGGAAAAACAAGAACAACTCAAGAGAGAGCATAAAAAGAAACAAGTATTACATATTGTTAAGGATATTTTGGTGGATGCATTTGGCATATCTGATTTAGATAATCAACATCCAATTTGGATCAACTAGTGTACATAGTTGATAACATTCAAGTAGCAGATGTAGAGACCAACAATAAATTGATGCAGTGGTTAGAGAGGAGATTTGAGTATACAATTTTGGTGAAAGTCTCTCATAAAATTGTAAATAGACAAGTAGAGCTTTCCAAATTAGTCACAAAATTAGAAGAAATTTTGAAGACTATTCATTCATTGTACATGAAGTTGTGTGACATTGAGGTTTTTACATTAGAAAATCAAAATTCCATTGATTTATTACATGTTGATACAAGGGAAAGTGCTATTTCATTAGGCAAGAATGCAAGTTCAAGCTCACTCTCATACAATAATTTGACAATTAGTAAGAAAATGTTAGCTGAGATCATTGATAGAGATAGTAAAATAAGGAATAAGTTGATATTAATCCAATTCCAGTTGTTACCACATTTGGAAATAATTCAGAGAGAAGTTACTATAGCACATACTATTTTGAAGAAAGACACATTTTTCACATATTGAAGGTGTAATTTCTCTAGTTGCCAAGGTAGAAATTCAATTTCAAGTTTTGGAGAACACATAAGACCAATGGAATAAAGGCCATGTAGAAATTTTGGCCAGCCATATATAAATTTTTGATAAGGACAAGCTAACCCCAACAACCGCAAGCCATCAGTGATAAAAACAAGGTCAAAAAATTAATATTATGGGGAAATAAGATAAGCATTAGAGCAACAATCAAGGGGAAATACATCATATCAAGAAGAAAAAAGTGGAAGCAATGAGCATAACACAAGTGAAGTCATTAGATGTCACATCATCAAAAAATTTCAAAGATTCCAATCAAAGTCTCAAGGGGAGTATGTTTGAATCAAATGACTATTCATGATAAATTATTTTTGCCACTAATGTGAAAGGGGGAGATTGTTGATCTCTAAACCTATGTTGTCTATTAATGTCCAAAAACTTAGTCATTTACTAGGCAAGGATGAACACTCATCACTATGACCAAATCATCTAGTGAAAGTCTATAAAATATAAGGACTCATTTATTTTTCTTTACATGTTGAGCAAGTCAATGATTGCTGAGCATTCTAGTTAAGATTGAATGCATATGTAAGCCAAGCTATTATAGTAGAGACTGAGTAAATTGAAAAGACAATTTTTTTCAGAGAAAATAGAGAAGAACATGTATATTGAAGTTGAGTGCTAGTTTGAATGTTATTGATGACTGAGTGTCAGGACATTTATATGCCAAGAAATTTAGTTTTGTCATATGAGTTTGTAATTGCACAAACAACTATGTAAATCATTTTGGCCAACTTTTATATGATATTTAATATTTGCAGAGATAGTTAAGATGGAGATTACGCTACATTGTAGAAGGTAATGATCCCAAGGAATGCAAATCAACCAATCAAAAAATTAGAAAGAAATGATAAAAGAAGATGAATTGTAAACCATTGATTGGGATTTGGAACTTTTAAAGAACATCTATTTTAGGAGGATTCTAAGCCTAGAATCAATGTGTGTGACGAGAAGATAAGGATGCAAATATAGAGAGATGGTATGCGTGGAAGAATGAAAGTGTGAATGCACAAGTGAAGAAGCGATCAAGGATAGAGCATAGAAACAAAGGCTAAGTCTTGAATTAGATTAGACAAGGGAAATCCAAGCAGTGAAGGACTAAAAGCAGATATCAGATTGAGAGATCAAATCAAGTCATTATGTCTATTCTTGTGAAGAACTTTATTGTATAATTGCATATTAGGGTAGTGGGCTCTTCTTGTATACATTGTATTTGATCTACCAACTCCTAACAGGGTTGAGGCTTCTAACAAGGCATAGTCCTCAAACAAGGACTCGAGACACTATATGTAATTAATAGATTCCTAATAGGGTCAATATCCTTAACATGATTTTTTGTTTAGTGGATCATCTAGTCAGTATCATTGTCATTGAGGTTTTCCCTTGGCTAGGGTTTCCTTAGTTAACAAATAATGGTGTTATGAGTTCTCTATGTACATGGATATATTTACTATTTAGCATTATTGGTTTACTTTCATATACAAGTTATAAAGTAATTAACAATATTTAATTTTTGGCAAAAGTTTGTAGAATACTGATTCAACCCTTCACCCCCCCACCTCAGTATTATCTATTTCTAACAATTGGTATCAGAGCACAGTTACTCTGAAGAAGTTTAATAGCTTGAGTAAGATCCCTATAGATATGGAACAATTGAAGAAAAGACTTACAAAAGCTCTTGAAAGGATTAGCCTTCTTACAGAAGAAAATGATAACCTAAAAGATAGACACGAAGATGCAAAACTCTACATTGGCAAACTAAAAGACAAGATTGATGATTTGAAATATGGAAAGAAATCATTTACGTAGACTAGTGACAATGATGAAGTAGAAAATGTCAAGAAAGAAAATGAGATCTTGAAACATGAATTGAAAATTATTGAACTTAAGTTGAGCCTTAAGAAAGATGCTAGTAAGAGTGAACCTGATCTAAAATATGAGGATGCAAACCTTGGATCCTAGTTGAGTCAAGTAACATCTAAATTAGATACTATCAAGATTGAGCATGCAAAATTAGAAAAATACAACATCATTGTGAAAGGAGAATTGACACAAGCTAAGCAATAGCTTGAGAAACTTTTTTCCAGTAGTGAGAAGATTAATGAAAAAATATTTTACAAGAGACCTTCTTATGATAAGATGGGACTTGGATATCTTATTGAAGAGAAATCTACCAATAAAGTTGAAATTAGAAGAGAACCAAATCTAGTTATTGATTCCCCTAAAGAACTTGATCCGAGTAAGGTAGAATCAAGCACAACTACTGCAGTATCAACAGAGATTAAATTAGTTGATTTGTTAGCAAAACATGATGAACCTAAGAAAATAGAGAAATTTGATAAACCTAATTAAGAAAGATGAACCACCCAAGGAAGTAAGGCATGAATTTAGAGGTTAATGTTTCATATGCAACAAATTTGGTCATATGAAAAGAGATTGCACAGGTAAGTCTTTTAATCCTATTAATAATTATTGTTGTTATAATTGTCATGGTTATGGACATAAAGCTGTAGATTGTAAGAATCCTAAGTTTAATGGTAGTAATTCAAATAGTAGAGTGTTTAGGAACACTAACCCTTCTAGTACTGAAAGAAGGAGATCACAAAGAAGATCCAATGATGTAGAAAGACCTAATGGAGAAAAGAACTAGTTTGTTTGTTACAAATGTAACAATCCTAGACATATTGCAAGAAATTGCAGAGCACCTAAAAGTTAGAATGGAATCAATCAAAGAAGAAATGCACCTGTATGTCAGTTATGTAATAACTTTAGACACACATCAAGATATTGCAAAATGGACAGAAGAAATTTCAATAGAAATGCCAACTCTAGAAGGAACAACAATAGAAATGACAAAAAGAATGGAAATGACAGTGATAACAGTTAGAAGGAAGTAGTCAAGGAAAATGTTGATGAATTCAAAGAGGCATTTGTGAAAGCTAAGGATCTAGAAATATCTTATACAGTTTTGGAGGAACAATATTTTGATGCACCTGAAACATTTAAGTTACAAATTGTTTGTGACTCATCCTACCTAAATTAAATAGTTTCAAAAGAGGTAGAGCACCAGTTGGTCAAAATTGATGTTCAAGAGTGACTTGGAAGTTGACAGTTAATAGGAGGTAGTTGACATAGAGAGGAAGTTATGGTCAAGTGCACAAGCTTAGATCACAGTAAGCAGGAATTCAGGAAACCAAGTTTACTAGAAAATAGAGACAATATTTGAGTTTGTGGCATATACGCATTTACTGCGCAATCCAATTTGAAATGATTTAAGGATCACAAACAAAATTGTGTGTACTATTTGTTCATGCAAAGTGTTTGCAATGAATTGAAGAGTGATTTGACTTTGATTTCAAGTGAGGAAAGAACTTCTTGAAGCACAAAGTTTTAGAAGCCCTAAAACATGATTTTAAGGTATTTTATGGAGCTAAAACTAGGTTTTCAGTGCATACAGTTGAATTATAATGGCTAGTCAGACAATTTATAGTGTGAGTGAAAGGCCATAGTATGTATTCAAGAAAAATCCATTTGTTTCACTTATGTATGACCCGTTAGGGAAATTTTTGCAAGTTTTAAAGAATGTGGTTCATGTTGAAGACATCAGAAGCTATATACATATTAAAATTGAGAGCACAAGGATGGTCTGCCTCACAATAGGTGTATCATAGTCATGCTCTAGGCCATGCTTAGGAATAATATATTCAAACTAAGGACTATTTTTGCCACTATGAGGTGCATTTAATCTTGTCAACCCAAGGACACATACTTGAAATGGTTGGCATAGTATGTGCATTAAGTCTCTTAATGAGTCACTAACCTTATGCTGCAGGAAAGTAAAATGCAAGAAATAGAACTTACACTATTGCTATAGGAAACTAACACACTTAACTCTATGAATAATAGAAATATAATGAAAGGCTAACAAATATTTCAACTTAGTTCATCCACTATAACTATTCTCACATATACTGCAAGAGCATTCATGAAGTGTGATGCTATAGGAAGGAACTTACAAATTCTACTTACAATACTAAGAACGCTTGGAAATAAATCTATACTAACATAATCTAATCCACCTTCCAAGTGGGCTCCCTTGGTCAGCTTCAACTAAACTAGTAACACAAGATAGAAGCCAAAAACTTATTTCGTTACATTTCATAAATTCATTGCATAACACAGAGAACTGTAAAAACACAACTCACTATAAAAGTTAACAGTCTATTCTCATAAACACTTTCTTTCAACTAGCTAAACTAACACACTTGGGCCAATTCCTATATATAGGATATTGATACTTATTCCCATAATAGAAAAGTAAATAACCTAGCTATAAATCTGTAGGACAGAAAGAAGGAAAATAACAACTCAAGGCGAGAAGAAGAGATAATGGCTTAAGGTGGGAATACTAAAGTCTAAACATCTGCTTGCCATAGGAATACATATAGAGAATGCAATAATTCTTGATAGCTCCTCCATACTCACTGCAGTGTCCTTTGGAACCATTATGACTTTCCTCCACCATGGCTACACCTTAGCATTCTTTTCTCCTTGAATGTTGTTGGCGCTCATCTTTGAATTCTTCCAATCATCTTTCAGCTTCATTGCTAATAGGTTAGTTATAATATAGAGATAACTATAAATAAGAAATTTCAAATTAAATTCAAATATAAGAACACACATTTTGATAATTAGATGAAATACTCCATAATATATATAATACTAGCAAAAGATGGCATATTATCTACCCATAAGTTTATCATAGGTTTTGGTAAACATAGGTCCACAAATGTTTTGACAAAAATAAAATAGAGTGTCAACAATTTTTTTTAAAACTATCATGAAATAAAGGCAATATTTGGCCTAATCATCTATCCCCTACTAAACTAATGCTTGTCCTCAAGCATTGCACTTTCTTGTTAATGACCCAAACTCTCCAATCTTAGTCCTTGCTTTCCTATTTCTCTTGAAGGTATAGTAAAATCCTCTTGTTCTTTCCAACACTTCCCTTCTGTGATCTTCTTGTAGCTTGTCGAGTCTATCAACATTAATGTCATATAAAGGCCACAGGAGCATTGGAGGTTGCATGGTTAGGGGACACCACAATTCTAGTCTAGCTTGTTTCTCTAACTCTAGATACTTTGGAATCCTATGAAGTGCTACCTGCAAGTTGATGGAACTATGTGGTTCTAACATTTTAAGTGACTCGGGCAATCTGGCCCATCTACTTCCAACACTAGTCATAGCTCTCTCAAAGGAAAAATAGGGTAAGTTCTCATAATCAACATAGGCTTTGGTTCTTGCAGCAAAGATTTTATCCCTTACTTCTAGATTCTTCTTTCCATAAGTTAATGTAAACCAATCCCTGAGAACTTCATCTGGCTTTCTACTCTCGGCTCTTAAAGGTAAGGGCTTTTTTCTTTCCTGATCTTTGTAATTATTCAACTTTCTATCATAGTTTTCTTCATTGGACATTGAGGACATGAGGGCTCTTAAATGTATATCCCCTATATAGAGTAAGGGATTCCATTGAGTCTCTAAAGGGATAAAAAAATTATGAACATATAATTCACAAACCAAATTTTGCTGCCAGGGTGGTAGAGTCTGATATAATCCATAGAATTCTTGTGCTGATTTGAACTCTGCATTAATATCCTTAAGAGTTAACATTAGTTGAAACAAAAGAAAATTTTCTTTTAAATAGAGAGCATAAAATCTTGGTGGTGGTCTACAAGAAAGTGCTTGATCAACCAACTTGAGGGCATGATCCATCCGTTGCTTTTGACTTGCTAATTGTTCCTTTAAATCTGTGATTTCTTCACCTTGAGATGCTATGACTTTATTCATCCTTTTCCCTTCTTCTTCCCATAAGGTCTCAGCAAACATATGTTGTCCAAACAACTAAAAAAGGAGTTTATGTAGTGTAATAGAACCACTATCTTCTTCATGATTTATTTTCCTCTTCCTCTATTCCTTCCATAAATGTTCTAAAAAACCAGTAATCCATGTTGATTTATGAGGAACTAGGGCAGTGTTTGGATAGTCTTTCTCAAGAACGGTTTCATCTTTACTACTTGAAATATCTGATTGACCTACTGGGGTATCATTTGGATTTTCTTTGATTTCATCCCTACACTCCTCAATAGTATTTTTAGGAATTCTTGTAATTTTAGGATGGGGAGGAGAGTGATGAGAGAAAATTTGCACAGGGGATTCCTTAGTAGATGTTTTAGACAAAGTAGAATCTTTAGAAACTTGTCCTCTCATCCTAGGGCTTCTCCTTATGGGGGCTTCTTCTTGTATCATAGCCTTTTGTCTATCTTTCCCTTTGGGTGTCTCTACTATAGGAGTAGTTGCTGCAAGACTTTTCTTAGTTCTCTTTTGTCTCACAACTATAGGGTTTGGTTCTTCCTTTTCCTGAATAGAGATTTGTTCTTACAATTTTTATTTTTTCTTATGTTGTCCAAACAACTAAAAAAGGAGTTTATGTAGTGTAATAGAACCACTATCTTCTTCATTATTTATTTTCCTCTTCCTCTATTCCTTCCATAAATGTTCTAAAAAACCAGTAATCCATGTTGATTTATGGGGAACTAGGGCAGTGTTTGGATAGTCTTTCTCAAGAACGGTTTCATCTTTACTACTTGAAATATCTGATTGACCTATTGGGGTATCATTTGGATTTTCTTTGATTTCATCCCTACATTCCTCAATAGGATTTTTAGGAATGCTTGTAATTTTAGGATGGGGAGGAGAGTGATGAGAGAAAATTTGCACAGGGGATTCCTTAGTAGATGTTTTAGACAAAGTAGAATCTTTAGAAACTTTCCCTCTCATCATAGGGCTTCTCCTTATGGGGGTTTCTTCTTGTATCATAGCCTTTTGTCTACCTTTCCCTTTGGGTGTCTCTACTACAGGAGTAGTTGCTGTAGGACTTTTCTTAGTTCTCTTTTGTCTCACAACTATAGGGTTTGGTTCTTCCTTTTCCTGAACAGAGATTTCTTCTTACAATTTTTATTTCCTCTTTGCTCTGCTAGAAGTAGGTTTTTGGGTTTCTTGAACAGGTAAAGGTACAGTCTCTTGAACATTGATAGTTTCTTGCACATTTTCTTGGGTATTTTCAGCTTCAACCTCTTGGGTATTTTGTTTAGTAGGCTCATTGGTGGGGACTACATTTTTCTGACTGGGCTGTTCACTAGGGGCAGCTTGAGGTTGTAGAGTTTTGGCTTGTACAAATTCATCCCATGTCATAGGAGACACATCCCTAAGTGGCATTTTTATCAATAATTTAATTCGAGCATGGTGGGTAATGAAATTATCTTTTCCTTTTTGAGTTTCTTCCGCACTAATACATTATATTGTACAAGAAATTTAGAAAGTTTACTAAAAGATTATGCCTTATACAACTAAGTAATTTGAAATGATGTGCATGTAAGTATGAGAATCACCCTTCACATGTAAGGTACTTGATAATATGCATGGCTAATTCATTGTATCACGACAGTAGTGACATTCTCTTGCAACCTTACTTTGTAATGTCCATTTGAGGATCAATTGGTCTAGTAAATTGAGCTTTTGCTTACCTCACATCATGTGTACTGTGATAATGTTCTCCAATTGTAGGCAACCCAGTTACTTTAGCAATGCATTCCTCTATTGCAATCACTATTAAACCCCAAATGGAAGCTTCACCTTCATCAAATGTCCTTGTGAATTTTGCAGCAGCTTCCTCATCAAATGCAGTCAAACTCAGGAAATACCCTAACCATTTGCATGTATTAAACCTTCTCACAGCCTCAACATCTGAGAGCAACACAATTTATTCCACTAGTTCTCTCCTTTGCAATTGTCCACCCATTTTCTTAACACTTTCTCTATCTGCTTTGTTTTCTCTCTTTTGAATACAAGCTGGTTTGTTGTTTTACAGACTCAACTCAAATTTTTTTATTTTTTCAGGTAATTAATGTCATAACAAATTATTATGCACAATAATATGGCTTTAATGAAGGTAAATCATGAATATGTGTGAGAATCATTCAAAAATGGGGTTCAGATCACATAAAATTTAAACACAAGTCACATCACAGCCTGACAATAAAATCATTCAAAAATAAGGGTACGACACCTCA
The DNA here is from genome assembly GCA_028749045.1 of Cupressus sempervirens. Lineage (NCBI taxonomy): Eukaryota > Viridiplantae > Streptophyta > Pinopsida > Cupressales > Cupressaceae > Cupressus > Cupressus sempervirens. The sequence continues at coordinate 358,490,938 of CM053786.1, forward strand.
CTTGTGTACTTATGGCAATTAAATTCCATCAATGAAGGAAATATGAAGATTTCAAAGAATATTTACTAATAAATAAAAATGCCATTAGATATTAGTGACCTTCCTTGCCCCTTGATAAATATGGACAAGTGTCCACACTTGTCAAACCTAGTATGGGTAAGGGACTAACATAACACTGCCATCATATAAAGAATGCAATATTAAATATATTTAACGAAATTTTTGGACTATAAATGAATTATAATTTGAAAACCTTATACCTGTTAAATGATCATCACACATACCAAAAGGGTGGCATAATTGATATAAGCAACAACATCCGTCAGCATTTCGTGGGGTTTATTGAAAACATGAGAAATTGATGATGTGGAATGTGGGTGGATGGAAGGTAAAGAAATGAGATGAGGCAGATGGGTGGAAGGTAAAGAGATGCGATGGAATGACAAAGTGAATGACAAAGTGAACCTTATGTGGACATAAATTTTTTATTATGAGCTAGTTTTCCTAACAAAGCCGCTCATAGGATGACTCCTACTGAAACCGAGGAGCTAAACAGACAAGTTCAAGAGCTATTGAGGAAGGGGTTGATTTGAGACAGCTTGAGTCCATGTGCAATACCTATAGTACTAGCACCAAAGAAGGATGGAGAGTGGAGAATGTGCATAGACTCTTGCACTATAAACATAATAACCATCAAGTATCGGTTCCCTCTACCAAGAATGGATGATCTTATGGACTGCTTGAGTAGAGCTTAGTACTTCACAAAGATAGATCTCAAGAGTGGCTATCACCAGATATGGATACAAGAGGGAGATGAGTGGAAGACTACGTTCAATACCAAGGAGGGTCTATATGAGTGGTTAGTCATGCCCTTTGGACTGACCAACACGCCAAGCACCTTCATGCAGTTTATGATGAGGTACTAAAGAAATTCTTGGAAAAATTTGTTATTGTCTATTTGGATGATATTTTAATTTTTGAAAAGACTTTGGATGAACATTTATTGCACATTCGTAGTATCCTTGAAAGGTTGAGGAAAGAGAAACATGTTGATTAATTTGAAGAAGTGTAGCTTTGTAAAGAAAGAGTTAGTCTACATGGGGTTTGTTGTATCATCTGAGGGTCTCAAAATGGATCCAAAGAAGGTGAAAGCCATCTTAGAATGGCCTACTCCAGGGTCTACTACTAAGGTGAGATCATTTCATGGTTTGGTTAGTTTTTACAGGAAGTTCATTAAGAATTTCACTGGCATATGTGCACCCCTGACTGAAACAATAACGGGGGATAGGAAAGAGTTCAAGTGGAATACAACAGCTACATGGAGTTTTGAATTGTTGAAGAAGAAGGTGACAGAACAACCTATATTGGCACTTCATAATTTTAGTAAAATATTATAGGTAGATTGTGATGCTAGTGGCAGTGTTATTGGGGTTGTATTGAGCCAAGAAGGTAAGCTTATTGCATATTTTGGTAAAAAATTGAATGATGCAAAGAAGTATTCTGTTTATGATCAAGAGTTCTATGTAATCATTCAGGCCTTAAAGAAATGGAGGCATTATTTATTGCCAAAAGAATTTGTCTTGTGTGCTAATCAGCAAGCATTGCAATACCTAAATAGCCAAGGTAAATTGAACCAAAGACATTTGAAGTGGGTAGAGTTTATGCATACCTATACATTTATGTTGAAACATAGAAGTGAGAGGTCTAATAGGGTTGTAGATACATTGAGTAGGAGACAATTGTTTCTGGTAGTAATGCAGGTTGAAGTAGTTGGGTTTGATGAACTCAAGAATCTGTATCCTGAGGATCCTAATTTTTCTGAAGCATGGAAGGCTTGTAAAGAACCTATTACTATAGACAGAACTAGGTGGCTAGGTTATTTGATTTAGGATGGTATGTTGTTCAAGAGCAATCAATTGTGCATCCTGAGGAGTTCCATGAGGGAAAATTTGATCAAGGAGAAACACAGTGGGGGGATGGCAGGACACTTTGGTCGAGATAAGACCATTTGCATTCTTAGAGAACATTATTTTTGGCCTCAAATGTCATAGGATGTGAAGAAGTTTGTTCAGAGTTGTCAAGTATGTCAAGTAGCCAAAGGATTTAGTCACAATATTGAACTCTATCAGCCATTGCCTATTCCATTGAAGCCATGGGAGGACATAAATATGGATTTTGTTCATGGATTACCGAGGACACAAAGGGGTGATGACTTAGTATTTGTGGTGGTTGATAGGTTCTCCAAGATGAAAAATTTCATTCCATGCTACAAGACTCATGATGCTATACATATTGTAGATTTTTTTTTTTTAGAGAGGTGGTGAGACTACATGGTCTCCCAAAGAGTATTGTTTTTGATAGAGATACTAAATTTGTGGGGCATTTCTGAAGGACTTCATGGAAGAAGTTGAGGATGGAATTGAAGTTTAGCTCTACACATCATCTACAAATTGATGGATAGACAGAAGTGGTAAATAGAAGTCTAGGCAATTTGTTGAGGTTTTTAGTGGGAGATAAGCCCAAGGGATGGGATTTGATTCTACCACAAGCAGAATTTTCTTACAATAATTTTGTAAATGGGAGTACTAGTAGATCACCATTCCAAATTATGTATGGCAGTAGCCCAAGGACTGCACCATAATTAAGGAAGATGGAGCAAGCAGAGAAGACAAGTGCCAAGGCAGAAGAATTTGTTGAACATGTCAAGAGCCTATGTGAGGAGGTCCATGCACACATTACCAAGATGAATCAATAGTATAAAGCTAGGTCAGATCAAAGGAGACATAAGGAATTTCAAGTAGGGGATCTAGTTATGGTACACTTACAAAAGGAACAGTTTCCAGTGGGTATTTACAACAAGCTGAAGATGAAGAAATTTGGCCCCTACAAAATTTTGAAGAAACGTGACTCAAAAAATTTATATGAGGTGGAGTTTCCAAATGGGATTCACATTTCTCCTATCTTCAAGATTGCAAACTTAACAAAATATCATGATGATGGTACAGCTGAGGGGTTGATGTTGGAGCCATGTCCAATTCCTACTTTTAAGAAGGAGGAGATAGAAGAGATTCTGGATAGTCACGTGGGTAAGAGTACCAAAAATAGGTAGTATGAGGAGTACCTAGTGAAGTGGAAAGGACAACCAATAGAAGACTCCACTTGGATATTAGTGGTGAAGGTTTCCCATTTGGGTTTTCCTCTACCAACCATAAAGTGACAGGGTCACTTTTCAACCTACCTTGGTTGTCTGATGCAGGAGCATCTAGTGGTGTAAGGGAAATCCTGTATCACCCAAAAATATGCTTAGAGATAGTTTCTGTTTAATGTGTTTTCATTTCTAGATACCCATTTGGGTCAAATAAAGGTTCCAACTCTCACAGTTCCACTATTAGTTTTTTGAGTTAGAGTTTTTAAGCACCTTGGGATACATGTAAATGTAAAAAAATGAGTTATTTTGTGATTGAGACAAAATTATGATGAGTTAGAGGGTTTACGTTGGAAAGATTATTATACTTGTAATTTAAAACACTCCAGAAAAAGAATCAAGTCAAAAGGCTTTATAGTTAGAAAGTTATAGCAATTTTAAATTTCCTAGAGACCTCCTAAGAGCACTTCAAAATTAGATTTGAGGCATTAACTGGCCTTGTATAGGGCCAAAAATGGGGGATGAGAAAAGGTAGTCCATAGGGCTATAAAGCACTTTGAGATCTTTCTGGAAATGTAAATAGTTCGTCAATTGGAGTCCCAGTTCAAAAGTTATATCTTCTAGAAGTTGGACTACTATTTCTAGATTCTTCTAATTTTACACCGACTTCTAACATGACTTTTGAAACCTTCTATTTAGGTGGTGGATGCCAATTGGCATTTTCTAGAATATATTCATAACCCTAAACCATTCGGGGCTTATTTAAGAACACCTTTGGCATTGTAAAGGCAGTTCTCAGTGGAGTTAGAGAGAAGGTACTGTGTGAAGGATTTCTTTCTCTAGAATCATACTATTGTAAGCCCATAGGGAATTTTTCATTGATAATAATATTTCCCTTTTCTTGTGTGTTCATTCTAGTCTTTGGTTATGTCTCCATCACCTCTGCTTGTCCATTAGCTTGAGGGTGATAAGGAATGGATTTCTAGTGCCTGATGTTATACTGTTTCATCAACTCTAAGATCATATTAGAGGTAAATTACACACCTTGGTTAGTAACTAGCTCTTTGGGTACACCATAGTGAGTAAAAATTTCCTCATACAAAAATTCAGCAACTTTTCCATCATGAGCATGATTTATGCCCTTGACTTCAACCCATTTTGTTAGGTAATCAGTGCACACAAAAATATAGGATTTCCCATTAGATGGAGGATCAATTGGACCAATGAAGTCCATGCCCCATTTGTCAAATAGTGTTAACACCATCTAAGGGTTAAGAGACATTTCATCTATTCTTGTTGGTCAGCCCATCCTTTGACACGTAACACACTTTCGTGTATAGTTGGCTACATCTTGGTGAAGTGTAGGCCAATAATAACCAGTTGTTAAGATTTTCAAGGCCGTTCTTTTTACGGCAAAGTGTTCTCCACATGGTTCATTATGACATGCATGTAGAATATCATATGTCTCATCCTCTCTCACACAGCTTCTCATAACTTGATCAGGTCCAGTGTAAAACAAGAGATTATCTATCTAGGAGAAACAAAAACTTTTCTCTACAAGCAGCTTCTTTTGCTTGTAAGAAAAATGTCTTGGTATTTTATTAACTACAATGTAATTAGCAATGTCTGCATACCATGAAGTTTGAACAGCAATATGAAATAAATGCTCATTCAAAAATGCATCATCTACCAAATTAGTGTCAACATCATCATGATGGATTCTTGATAAATAATCAACTACAACATTGAATTTTTCTAGCTTATCAACAATAGTTATATCAAATTCTTGCAACAACAGTAACCATCTTGCTAATCTGCCAGTTATAGCAGGTTTATTCTTGAGATATTTAATTGCTGCATGATCAGTATGAACAAATATGGAATAGCTAGTTATGTAATGCCAAAATTTGTTCAGGGCATAAACTATTGCTACCAGTTCTTTTTTTTGTCATTGTGTAGTTTAATTCTTGTCCATGAAGGCTCTTGCTAATATAATAGATTGCATTTTCAAGATTTTGGGATTTTTGTGCTAGGAATGCACCTATTGCATAATAAAAGGCATCTATATATATGTGAAAAGGTAAATTCCAATCAGGGCCTTGTAAAACTGGGGTTGTAGTCAGAAGTTTCTTAAGTTGTAGGAAGGCTTCATCACATTCGGATGTCCAACTAAATTCGGCTTCTTTTGTGAGTAACTTATACAAGGGACTAGCTATTTTGCTGAAATCTTTTATGAAATGTCTATAATATACAACATGACCTAGAAAATATCTTACATCTTTTGATTTTGTAGGTATGGGCAATGTTTGAATTACCTCTATCTTAGTTGGATCCACTTGTATTCGTGCAGCTGATATGAAATGACCAAGTACAACACCTTCTTGCATGAGCATGAAACACTTTTCACTATTAAGTGCCAAATTATGTTCTTGACACCTTACCAAAACCTTATCAAGATTCATCATTGCTTCCTTAAAAGTGACTCCAAATGTTGTGAAATCATCCATATATATTTCCATTCAATCATGTGATATATTAACAAAAATGCTAATAACTGCTCGTTGGAAAGTTGCAAGAGCATTACATAAATCAAATGGTAAAATAGAGAATGAAAAAGTACCCCATCAACATGTAAATGTGGTTTTGTCTTGATCTTCAAGAGCAATACTAATTTGGTTATAACCACTATACCCATCTAGAAAATAAAAATAATTCTTTCTAGCTAGAGTGTTTAGAACTTGGTCTATAAATGGTAAAGGAAAGTGATCCTTTTTGGTGGCCTTGTTCAATTCTTTGTAATCTACAAAAAATTCTCCATTTTCCTCCCCTTTTAGGCATATGACCAGGGGTGACACCCATCTACTATTAGATATAGGATAAATAAAACCAGGATCAAGAAATTTTTGCAATTTAGTTTTAACAATCTCTCCAAATCTTGGATTTATCCTTCTCTAGGGTTGACGAAGTAGTAGACAACATTAATTGATGTATATCCTATGAGTGCATAGTGTAGGACTCAACCCTTTCATATCACTATAGTCCCATGCAAAGGCCTTTTCATTCCTTTGAAGCAATTCTATTAATTTTTCCATCTGTGTGGGTGTTAATTTGGGATTAACATGGAGATTATGTCCTTTAGTTAGTTCATCAATAGTGGTGGCCTCTATCATAGTAGCTTCAAAGATTGTACTTGCTTCTAATTCACATGGTAAGAGTGGATGAAGAATATTAGATTCTTTGAGAAAAGTACAATTCTTATCACATTCTTCATATGTGATTAATTCCAACATAGAACTTTCAAATACATCTTTTTTCTACCACAGAATTGTTAGTAACGATATTCTGAAGTACTGAATCTTCCTCTTGTAGTTTTAGAAAAGATTGTCTATGCAACATCATGAGCTGTACTATAGAATTTAACTCTTCTTCTTCATCCCTTAATTTTAGCCAAACAGATGTGCTCAAATTTGATAATGGTTGGGTTGGAGGATATAAATTGAATTTCTTTGTTGCTTGGCCATTTGATATGGTCATATTCCCTGATCTACAACTTATATTTGCATCAGTTGTGGCTAACCATGGTTGGCTTAGGATGATAGGTAACCATATAGATTAACTTTGGGGGATAAAATCATGAAGTTTGCACGATGTTCTAGAGAATCTAAGGTTACAACTATGTTTTCTATCATCCCATCAAGGGTGATAGTAGAACTATCTGCAAGTTGTAGAATTGTTGGTGTAGCCCTTAGACCTTCTATTTTCAACTTCTTCATAGTGTCCTTGTTCATGACATTTATAGCAGTGCCAAAATCTATTAAAGTATTTTTAACAAACAAACCATTTATATTGACATTCACTACTGGACTTCCTGGATTAGAATATTTTGGTGTGATCAATTTTCATAACACGATGTTAGCCAATTGTCCCATAACATGGACTATGGTGGGGTCCTTTTTCTTCCTTCCAGACTTCTTTAGGCAAGCATCTCTAATGGATTTTCCATAAATTGGAACATCCTCAATGGCTTGAAATAGGGGTATTTGGAAATGTATGTTTTTCAACTGGTCAACAATATCAAAAGGTTATTCCTCTGCTTGTATAGGTTTGGTTTGTAAATTTTTTTCTAGAAAAGGAGGTTCCATTACTGGTTGAGTTTGGGTTGACATGGTAACATTGGTTGGGTCAATTGTTTTAGAAACTGGGGGTTCTAATGCTGTAGGAGGGTTTGGCATTTTAGTTATAATAGGCGGCTTAGGTGCTGGTAAAGTTATACTAGATCTTAGATGTATATCTGCAACACCCAAAGCATAAGTAGGTTACTACTAAGCATCAACACTATACATGGGCTACTGTGGTTGTTGGCTATTTGGGTTTGATTGAGGTTGTGCAAGTAACTATGTCTACTTTTGAGGTCCATGATTTGTAGGTGGTGGCATTAGATAGGTTGTTGAACTAGAGGTGGTAATTGTGGAGTACTAGTATTTTGGTTAGGCCATTTTTGAGATCCCCTCCATTGGTTCGTGGACTGCCAATTCCCTTGGGGTGGTTGGCATTGGTTCTACTAGTTTTGCCAGTAGTTTTGTTGGTTTTTCCATTGGTTACTCTATTGGTTAGGCTAGTGTGGTTGAAAATTCTAAGGCCATTAGGATTGTTGTGGATTGTTTTGCCCAATATTGTTCCAATTAGGTTGATATTGTGGAGGACCTTGGGAATTATAGCTTTGCAGTTAATTACCATATGAATTTGAATTTTGCAAAGGGTCTTGAGGCATAGCTTGATATTGGGCCCATGGTCAGCATTGAGCAACAAAGAATACTTGCTCATCATCTCCATCTATCTTGATGTACTCAGTTGGAAGATGCTAGTTCTCCATGCTTGTGACTAGTTTGCATTGGCAATCCTTCTTTTGCTTCTAAAAATGAGGGTAGTATTCAGCTAGTTGTAGCTCATCTTTTGCATACTTCTTTTTTGTAGTCATTGTGTCTAGATGTGTAGCAACATCATCGATGATGTCTTGTTTGAAATTTGACAATAGGTTAGATATCTCAAGCTTTAAAATACCTTGACTAATTCCTTTAGTGACTGTGGAATGAAGTCCTGAACTTTTCTTCATGGTTAACCTTGAACACTTCTGATAGATCTTTTTGAGGTCTTCCCAAGAAGCTTAATAGACATGACCACCAACCATCAAGTCTAGTGCTTCTAGACAGTTATCAGTCACACCTCTTAGAAAGACTAGCTTTTGTGAATCCTTGGACAAAACATGCTGAGGGTTCTTCTGTAGTGTATATAAGAAACATGAAACATAGTCTTCCAATATTTTTTCCTCCTTCTAAGATATCTTGAAGACATCATCTCCTCTTGAACCAGATGCTTTGCAATACTCTTTGTCCTTATCTAGAAATAGATTTTGCATTTCATCCCAACTTCCTACTATATTGTCTCCTAAGCCCATGAACCATAGTAGAGCGGACTCTTTCAATGTTGCTAGAAATAATTTGAGCTTGTGGGAATCAGTGTTGTAGTCAAAACTATGACAAAGTATATCAAACTCAAACAAGAAAGTATCAGGGTCTTCAATTGCAAGGCCATAGAACTTTGGAAGGGCAACTGTAGGTATATTCTTGAGATTATTAGTATTTATAAGGCTTGGGAGAGGAAATGGAAAAGTAGGTTGTGCCATTACTAGAGGTATTAGATTATGAGGTTTCTATTGAAAAGGGACATTGGGTACTGGATGATTAATAATTGGTGGATTTAGAGTAGTGTTATCAAGAAAATTGGCCAAAACTTCAGTAAAAGGTTGAAGACCACTTGTATCTATTGGTTTAGCTCTTGATGATGATGCTGTGGGAAAAATAAGGCTTGCATCTTCAAAAGGAAACTCAAGTTCTTCTTATTCAATTTCTTTGTTCAAATTAATAGACTCTCGTGGAAGAAATTTGCCATATTCATCTCATCATCTTCCTCTTTGATGCATGCAATTAAACTTTTCACACTGGTGAAAGAAGCTTCAAAACTAGAAATTTCTAAAAAAAAAACTTTATCTAAGAACTATGACTCAAAAATGCTCCTAGCTTGACACCATCCCTGACAATAGCGCCAAAAATAGTTTGCCTCATAATAGGTGTATCATAGTTATGATCTGGGCCATGCTTAGGAATAATATATTCAAACTAAGGAATATTTTTCCCACTATGAGGTGCATTTAATCTTGTCAACCCAGGGACATATACTTGAAATGGTTGGCACAGTATGTGCACTAGGTCTCTTAATGAGTCACTAAGATTATGTTGGAGGAAAGTAAAATGTAAGGAAAATAACTTACACTATTACTGCAAGAAAATAACACACTTAACTCTATGAATACTTAAAATATAATGAAAGGCTAACAAATATTCTAACTCAGTTCATCCACTATAACTATTCTCACATATGCTGCAGGAACGTTCACAAAGTGTGAGGCTATAGGAAGGAACTTACAACTTCTACTTGCAATACTAAGAATTCTTCTAAATAAATATATACTAACCTAATCTAATCCACCTTCCAAGTGGCCCCCCTTGATTAGCTTCAACTAAACTACTAACACAAGATAGAAGCCAAAAACTTATTTAATTACATTTCAAAAATTCATTACATAACACAGAGAACTATAAAAACACAACTCACTATAAAAGTTAACAGTCTGTTCTCATAAACCCTTTCTTCTAACTAGCTAAAATAACATGCTTGGGTTGATTCCTATATAAAGGACATCAACACTTATTCCCATAATAGAAAAGTAAATAACCTAGCTATAAATCTGCAGGAGAGAAAGAAGGAAAATAACAACTCAAGGTGGGAAGAAGAGATAACAGCTTAAGGCAGGAATAATAAAGTCTAAACATCTGCTCGCCATAGGAATAAATGTAGAGAATGTAGTAAGTCTTGATAGCTCCTCCATACTGACTACCATGTCCTTTGGAACTGTTATGACTTTCCTCCACCATGGCTACACCTTAACATTCTTTTCTCCTTGAATGTTGTTGGCGCTCATGTTTGAATTGTTCCAATCATCTTTTCGCTTCATTTCTAACAGGTTAGTTATAATACAAATATAATTGCAAATAAGCATTTTCAAATTAAATTCAAATATAAGAACACATATTTTTATAATTATATGAAATACTGCATAATATATATAATACTAGAAAAATATGGCATAGTATCTAACCATAGGTCCACAAATGTTTTGATAAAAATAAAATAGAGTATCAACAAAGTGTTTTAAAACTATCATGAAATAAAGGCAATATTTGGCCTCATTAAAGGACTTAGGGACTATGTGTAATAGTGACTTATCCTTGAAGTCTGAGTATGCGTACCTGAGTGAGTTGAATTTGGTAAAGTATATGTTTTATATGGAGTTTGACAACATGGTTGGACCTAAATTATTCTAAGTAGGATACATGATGATATTTTTTGGTTAGGTGATGCACAAGTGCAACTAGTAAAGATAAGAAGTGAACAACCTAGGAGGTAGCCAGAGGTGGAAACTCCTATTGCACAGAGGAAATTAGAGAGATTTGTGAAGGCTAAGAAAGAACCTACACCATCCACCAAGAAAAGGGTCAAGCAAACCACCAACGAACCTAGAAAGAGAAGGAAGATAGTGCAAGTCAATGATTTTAAAGAATCTGAGGATGAAGCTGAAGATAGGCCAGTGGAGCAAGAGGCTCAGCAAGGCAGAACTCCAACAGGAAAGAAAGCAAGGAAACCAAAGGTAGAAAACGTTAACATACAAATTATTAATGATGACGATCTTGTACATTTGAAAAAATATTATAGTTTGTATAATAATATGGATAGAAGGCAATTATAGAATGCCATAGTAAGGAATATGATACTATAGAATAAGAAGTTTCATAGTATACATAATAATATTCTAGAAGATCTGCTTAATATATTATTAAATAGAAAGAAGAGAGTGTTGGAAGAAGACATCAACTTGAGAATAACAATGATCAAAAAGTTGTGGTAAGCCATCTCCAAAGAGGACTTTGGTAGAATTTTGAAGGGTATTGAGCCCTTGTTGATCATATCACTGTTGATAGTACACATAGCATTGTGGATGTGAAGGAGAATATATTTATAGCTTTTGGCCAAACCATTATTGACAATATCACAACATATACCATCTCTGATGATGAGGAAGAGAAAAATAAGAAAGAGGCTAAGGAAAAGAGGAAAGAAGAAGAAAAGAGGAAGGAGGGAAAGGAAAAGCTAGAATAGGTAGAAAATAAAAGAAAACAAGAGGAATAGGTAAGGAAGAAAGAAAAAGAAGAGAACAGAAAGAAGGAAGAAAAAAATAAGAAGAAAGAAGAAGAAGAGGAAAAGAAGAAAGTTAAAGAAGCAGTTGAGAAGTTGGAGGAAGAAAAGAAGAAGGCTAAGGAAGAAAAGAAAATTTAAGTTAAACCCACACCATTTCTTACTCCTATAGTAGTAGTAGCAACAATAATAGTAGCAATGGAATATGATGATGATGATGAGCAGAAGGGTTTGATAGGCTCACTAAGGAAATTGTTTGAGAATAATAAATTGGTAAAGTCTTTGGAGAAGACACTAGCTGAATTCTTGGATTGAATGTAAAAGTGAGTTACCACAACTATAGCCATTCAAGGAAATGGTGAAATTTTTTGATGAGGATTTGACAACTTTATCTGAGGTAGCATCAACACAAGCTTAGGGAAAGCATGATGCAACATTATTTGACACAGTGTGCACAAATGTGAGAAATGATTTAAATGCACTAGATGTAAGCATCAAGGAATTTAGGAAACACATTGATGAATTAAATAAGTTTTATGGATAGTGTACATTGTCATAAAAGTACATAATATAATTTGAGAGTTAGATAAAGGGTAAGATGAGTGGACTTGAAACACTCACTGCAAAAGTACAGCTCCCTAAGATTAGTATTGAAGGATGTGGAACAAAAGTGGAGAAGATCCATAGTATGGTCAGTAGCTTGGAATTAACTAAGGAGAAGGCAACAAAAAGGTTCTCTAGTCTTAAAGAATCCTTGTATCCAAAGATCAGTATTTTGCAGAGGCAACTAGTGGAATTTCTTTCAGCAAAGACTTCCAATGACAAGTTTTACTATAATGAATTGAGTGTAGTTGAAGTGGCATCCTATACACTATGCACACTACTCAGTATCCTTGATACAATGAATGAGAAATGGAAGAAGGAAGTGGATAGACTAAAACTCGTTTATGCATATTGTCTTTCCAGAATAAAAAGTTGATCAACAGTAGACCACCCAATTTTTGGATAAAATTTTTTGACACCTTTTCCATTGATGTCAAAGGTAGAGTAATATGTAAATGAAAATAGTATGTATGTATTGCATATGTAAGGGGGAGTACACTTATGTATCAATGTAAAGGAGTGATAAGGAATGTAATGATCCATCAAAACATGAATAAAATTGTTATATTTTGAAGGCAATTTAGTGTAGTTACTTTTATTTGTTTTTGTTATGTATGCCATCATTTTGGGACTTAGCCAATTTTCCCAAATCTTGCCATCAATTCCAAAAGGGGAGATTATTGGGAATATGGTAAAATAGATATCTTCAAAGTTATTATTTATGGCAACATGTATTCAATATTTCATTTATGCATTTAGAGTTAGAAAATTGTCTAAGTGTTAGACAGTTTGCAACAATACAAAGAAATATGTTGTGTATGAATGACACATTGAGAGCTAGCTTATGCATAGTTGAGGAAATCTATATGACAATGTCATGATGATATATACCAGTGCATGGATGTGTACAAAAAATATGACATGAGTTATGATTGAAATACCAATATGGGTATTTAACATAACATAACTGAGCATAGAAATGAATTGAGTTGTACGACTTAAAGAATTATTTTGGTAACAAAATAATTACTAAGTCATGATGAGTTGACTTTGTGGATGTTATTTCATAAGTTATTTTATATTATGTCATGCATGTGAACACATGAAAGCTGATTGAGGAAATATTTGCTAATATACAAGGTATAAATAAAGATCTTATATTGTGAAGGTAAGTGTGTGACATATGTGTGATCTATGTGATATTAGTGATTGATGTGAAGTTAATGAGATGATATGTGAATTATATTTTATGTATTCTTAGAATAAGTATTAATTACAAAAGTGAGAAAGTATTGTATGTATATCTATTCTTCTAAAGAACTTTATTGTATAAATGCATGTTAGGGAAATGGGTTCTTCTTGCATACATTGTATTTGATCTACCAACTCCTAACAGGGTTGAGGCTTCTAATAAGGTCTAGTCCTCTAACAAGGACTTGAGAGACTATGTACTTCATAGACTCCTAATAGGGTCAATATCCTTAACAAGATTCTTTTGTTTAGTGGATCATCTAGTGGGTATCATGCCCACTGGGGTTTTCCCTTGGAAAAGGTTTCCCTAGTTAACAAATAATGGTGTTATAAGTTCTCTATGTGCGTGGTTATATTTACTATTCAAAATTATTGGTTTACTTTCATATACAAGTTATAGATTAATTAACAATATTCAGTTGTGGGCAAAAGTTTGTAGAATACTAATTCATCCCCCCCTGCCCTTCTCAGTATTATCTATTTCTAACAATTCTTATAATGTAAACATTGTGATAAAAAATAATAAAATAAAGCTAATTATATAAAAAATGACTCTCTAAATGGTGCTAAGTAAGTCACCACCTTTTTTAAATATAAATTAGTTGGTGCATGAGCCTTGATATGATTTAAAACAAAAAAAAAAAGATAAGAAGAGATAACCCATGTGATGATCTCAGAGTCACTAGGAATTCTAAAAATGTAAGCTTAGCCTTCTCTAGGTGTTTCTGCGAGTTGAATTGTCGCCAAAGTGTGTTTCCAACAAATAGAATGCTCAAAAATAAAAATTAGCATTTAACTAATGGCGTACTGCTTCATCTTCAAAATTGTTAGCGCACCTCTGAGTTTCACACACTTTTTGAAAATGGCATTGTTGTCATAAATGCTTGCACCCCTTTCCTAAAGTCTTACCTAAAGGAATCCTTGTATAACATGGAAACATTCTCTAAAGTGTGGGAATTTCTAACTTAAGATTGAGTCTTTAGAGAAGGCTGACTTCCTTACTATTAGGATGCACCTAACTATTTCTTGAGAGGAAAAGGAAAAAGGAATGCATGAAAGTAGAATATCTAATCTAATCTAAGAGCGGGTGATACACCAAATAGTATGTTCAACATTATCTCTACCAAAGAATGCATAGTTCATCAATATAACCTCAAAGTATATAGATTCAATCTTTGCTTAATGCAAAAACCATATGTAGATCAAAACCAAAAGAATACTATAAGGAAGATACTTCATTTTATGTCATTCAAAAGCCAAGTAGATACAATCACATACTTGAGAAATGAAGTTAATACATTAACACAAAGGCAAGAAGGTATTGCACTATATATTAATGGAGGAAAGATCTACAATAGAAGAATATATTAACTCAGAGGAAAAGAAAATTACAATAGCAGAGCATAGACATACAATGCTACAAAATTAGAGAAAAGATTGACCCTAAGAAGAGTTACAAAATATACTTTTATAGTACAAGAATAACACAAATAGCTTCTACCCTAAGGAAAAATACAACAATCGTATTCAAGGTTGCAGAGAATAGTCACTGTAAATCTTGGAATGATTTGATCATGGCACACATCCAGATGTAGGAAAATTACTTATTCACCACACATCCAGATGTAGGAAAATTACTTATTCACCAAATAAAACCTTGAGAAGATAGAAATGATGAACATTATCATTTTGACTGATTAGATGGACCAACAAGCGGTGATGGAGTGTCTCTTTACATTTATTAGACTTGGGGAATGATGAAAATTGTTGAAGGAGATTGAAAAGATCAGATCTGCCATCAGAGAGTTGCTTCCTTTATTATTAGCATGCAAAGTTAGCCATGTCATCGATCAACTGGAGTCAATCCTCAAGTTTTGCCACATGGACTAGTTATATTCTATCTTTCATGTTTGGCCCATGACTACAATTGATCATGACTTCACAACCCTCTATCTCTAGTATCTATGTTACCTTGTAAAACTGCAAAAAACCAGATCACTGCTTCATAACTTGTCCTTAACTTCTTTGCCTAACTACTGCAATTAGGAAACAACATAAAACTAGCATCTCACATAATCACCACTTAATATCCAACTAACATTAGATGCTCGTGATCATGTGAAACTATGATCCAAACTATCAACACATCATTTGCATCATTGTAGCTTGATTCTTTAACCCATCACTGACCCCAACAACCATGTGCACAAGGTGACTTGTGACTTTTCCATCTTGACCATGGTTAACACTAAACCCTTCATAATCATGCGAATGAGGAAGGGTTGTGACATCAAAACTTAGACTTGGAGTTAAGATCATAACCCTATGATCGAGCCATAAAGAGAGACCGTAACATCACCACTCATAATTGGATGTTAGCCTTCTAAATCATGAAGCTATGCTAACTACTGAAAAGACTATATCACACATTTGCACCTCCTCCGGTGGTTAAGCCATAGACTATAGAAACTAGGCAATGAAGGATAGTCTCACAATCATGACTTGAATATCCAAGGGAAAATGACACAAAAAACTTGAACTTAGAAAAATAAGGGATAGGCCAAAGTTTAAATACATCTTTTATCACATTCAATCATTTGAATATTTGAAAAGATGTGACCATTGGCCATGTTCAATAGAAAAAATTATTTTTTTGGTGTTATGGAAAAAATGTGGCTAACAATTTTGGTGACTCAGAGGGGATACTAGCCTACTATGTATATGACTAGTGATCTTAAGCATCCATTGGGCTATGGAGTCATAAAAATTGAGATCTTGTGTATTGTCTCAAACTTAGAATGCCTTCTTGGCTTGGCTCTATCAACATCCCACTTGAGAATGAGATCTCCTTCTCTAAAAATCCTAGATGTAACCTTTTTGTCAAAACTTCTTTTGACTTGCTACTGACGTTCCTCAAGTGTATGCATAGCTTGTTGCCTTTTTTCTTCTAATTCAACCAATTCTGCTAACCTAATTATTATGGGATCATTTTCCTCTAGCTCTAATTGATGAGCCAGCTCAAGGGAGGGGAATTCCAATGAAATAGGAACCCTATATTCCCTTCCATAAACTAGCATAAAAGCTGAATTCCCAAATTCTCTCTTGGCTATAATTCTATCAACCGAAAGGTTTATCTCCAACTTGGCATGCCAATTCCTCTTATTGTCTTTAATTTTCATCCTCATGATCCTGATGAGATTCTTATTAGAGGATTCAGCCAAGCTATTTTCTTGGGAATAATAATTTGAGGAAGTATGCAAATATATCCCATATTCTAGAGCCCAAGAACATATGTGAGCTCTAACAAAATATTTTGAAACCATCAACAATTCCATCCAAAAATTAAACTACTTAGGCCTTTGTTCCATCCTTCAAAGCTACTACTTCAATCCATCTTGTGAAATAGTCTGTGGCTACCAAGATCCATTTATGACCAACACTAGAGGGTGGATTTTTTGGACCAATGAAATCCAAACCCCATTTGGCAAAAGGTTGGTCAAATTGAATGGGATGGAGGGGAAGGGAAACTGATCTTTTCTTTCCTAAGAAGAAAGAACATTTCTCACACTTTATTACCCACTTATGGTAGTCATTAAATGGGGTGGGCCAATAATAAATAGCTCTCATTATCTTCATCATAGTGACTCTGGATGAGAAATCACTACCAACAAGACCATCATGAAATTCCTTTTATATACATTTAAGAAGGACTCCATCAGAATCCTTTATGAATAATACTCCATCCACCAAGAGATAGGGAATAGTTTGCAATCTAAATATTCTCCTCTCTGCTCTGTCTAGGCCTTAGGGGCATCTTCCTTTTTCAAGAAGGCGATTATGTCCTACAACCAATCAATCTGATCTCCATCCTCCAATAGTTTCTCATTTTGGATCAAGAGGGCAGCCTCTTCATGTGTCTCACAAGATGAAGCCATAGGCTCACACAATCTCTTACCTCTTACCAACTTGGTAATCTTAATATCAATATCATATTCTATGACTCTAGTAATCCATCTAGCTTTCTTTTCATTGATATCCTTGTTCAAGAGGAAATCCTTTAAACTTGCATGTGGAACTAAAAGTTTGGCCTTTTTGTGAAACAAGAGATGTCTAATTTTTTTTTGAGAGCCCTCACGATAGAAAGGACTTGTTTCTCTACATAGTTGTATCTTTCCTCATAATCATTAAGATCTTCACTAAAGAAATCAATGGGCTATTCCAATTTTTCATCATTTAACTGTGTAAGAACAACTGAAATGCTTGACCTTCCTCAAAGGGAGTAGAGGATGAAATCTCTATCAAATTTGAGGTTGATAAGAGTAGGGGTTGATGCAATTGACTACTTGATTCCTTAAAAACTAGCCTTTCCCTCTTTGGTTCAAGTGAACACCAGGTTCTTCTTTAACATAACTATTAGAGGTTTTACCATAGAAACAAGGTCAAGGATGAACCTCCTTATGAAGTTGATCCTACCAAGGAAACTTTGCAATCCTTTCTTATGGGTGGGAAGTGGGAGAGAAAGAATTGCTTCTACCCTCTTTGTATTTATTTTTAACCCATTTTGTGACACAATATGCCCTAAGAGCTTTCCTTGGTTCATAAAAACACACTTCTTGGGGTTAAGGGACACACCATACACTTTGCATTTTTCAAATAGTTGTCTCAGATGATCAAAATGATATACTACATGCTTTGAAAAGAAAATTATATCATCCAGATACACTAGCACAAATTTTTCCAACATACGCTAGAAGGCCATATCCATTGCCTTTTGAAACATGACACCTACATTGTTTAGTCCAAAAGGCATCTTACAATAAGCATAGGGTGCCCCAATTAGTAGTGAAAGCAATGTTATATCTGTTAGACTCCTATACTAACACCTAATTATAGCCTAAAAAACTATCTAAGAAAGAAAACCTTTCTAAACCATTAATCTTGGATAGGACTTGTTCCATGGAGGGAAGGGGGTGGTGATCTTTAAGAGAAGCCCTATTAAGGTCTCTAAAGTCTACACATAATCTAATCTGCCTAGTATTCTTCCTAATAGGAATAAGGTTAGCTATCCATAAGAAGTGCTTGATAGGGAAAATAAACCTCTATAAACCTTGATAATGTTTTTATCATTAGTGGTTCAATCTTATGATTAACTGGCCTATGCTTCTACCTAATAGGCTTGGAGTTACTATTTAAATCTATGGTATGCTAAGATAATTTTGGGTCAAAACCTTTTAGGTCTTCATATGTCCAAGTAATAACATTATTGAATTTTGAATATAATTTAATGAAGACCTTTTGTTCAATATTAGTGCATACCTTTTCCAAGTTCAGAGTCCTTCCATTAGTAATAGTGATATATGTATGATTATCCTTGCTTGTAGATAGATTTGAACCCTTGCCCTTTACTTGATCATTAGAGTTGAAAATGCCCTCCTAGGTGACTAGACCTTTAGGTAATCTATTGGAGTTTAAGTTCAAAATCTAATCCCCATACTAACTTTTGATCTTAGAATGATTCTTAGCAGAGAACTCTACTACATTTTGCAATAAATTTACAATTTGTATATCACAATAAAAAACCTGCTAATTTGTGCAATTATCAGGAATAACAGGTCTTACAACAATTTTGATATATTTCTCCTTTTCATTAGCAACATGTTCTAGTATATCATAAGAAGCACCAACTGTTGCAAGCCTGTCAGCATGTTTATTTTCTCTTCTAGGGACACTCTAGATGTTCAATGCTTGGAAGCCTTCAAGAAAATCCCAAACTCTATGCTTGTATGATTTTAGGAGGTTGTTCTTTGTAATATTCTTGCCTCTTATTTGACTAATGACAAACTGACTATCCCCATATGCCTTCAAGGATTTGATTCCTCTCCTTTGGGCTAGTTGAAGACCTTGGATCAGAGCTTCATCCTCTATTCCATTATTAGTGCAACTGAATTGGAGCCTATACAAAAAAAGAATATTTCTCCAATTTAGGAGAAATGAACATGACACCAGCCCTTGAACCATTCTTATTTCTTGAGCTATTGACAAAAATTCTCCACAATCCATCAATATTCTATTTCTTCCTTATGAGATTAGGATTAGGAGCATCCCTCTTTGATATGCAATATGTGCCAAGGTGATAGGAAGAGGGGATGAACTAATTGCTTGTTCATGCTTCTAGTCTGCCATTGAGACCTAAGGTGACTTCCAAGTTCACAAAATGAATCTATATAATTCCTCTTATGTAGAGATCCCCCAATCCTATGCTCCACTCTTCTATCTTGCAAAATCCTCTTCTTGCCACTTGTTGGGTTCTCATACTAGGTGGAGAACACTCTAGGTTTCTAATTGATCTAGTTTTTCCTTGGCTAGTTCTTACACACCACTTGTAGGGTTATGGAGATTGTGAAAGACCTCCAAAAACATTTCTTTTATGGCACAAGGTAACTCTATGCACTTACCCTTCTTACCGATTCCATATTTTTCCCCTAAAATAGGGCTACAAGAAAAGAGCCCCAATTAGCCCTCTTGTACCTAGAAATTAGGGATTTCTTCAAATTTCTTCCACCAAGAAATTTAAGCTTTCTTCAAAGACTCCCATTTATTTAATTAGCACTTTCATATTTTCAAGGTTTTGATCCTCATAAAGGTTGTACAGTACCTCTATAAAAACTGAGGATTTTAAGGGTTTCTTAACATTTACAAGGCCAATCTACTGTTTGGATTGGTTTGGTGCTTTAAGAGATTTTTAGCACTTTTTCCTTCTTCCTAGGGAGCCTTCACTCACTCCCCTTCACTCTCCTTACCTACTCTATTGGTGATCTTCACAACCTTGCTATCTTGGAGCTCTGTAATGTCAATGTTCCCTAGCCAGGAATGCACTGGTTCACCTAGGGAAGGAGCTCAAAAATACTTGCATGGCTTTTAAGGGCCCTTCCTTCTATAAGAAAGGAGTACATATAGTACCCTCACTATCTCTTGGAGGCCATACTATTTCTATGGTGGGACAATGAGTTACATCATCCCCAATGCCAATTGCCTAGTTCATAATAATGAACTGGCAAGAACAAAAAGATTTACAAAATAGTAAAAGAAATACACACACAACTACCTTATTGAAACAAAACTGCTCTAAACAAATCTAATTACAATGCCAAATGGTTATAGTAACTTATTTAGCATAGTAACATGTCCAATTCTCTTTGTTTGTCTTTCTTCATTTAAAATCCACCTAACAATATACAGTCCATACATTGACTCACAAGTTCTAGTAACTTTAGGGTTTAGCAGGCTTATATATTGCCTCTTAGGACTTTTACCCTCATAATTTGGGCTTCCATCAGCGTTCACCATGTTTGGAAGAATTTTTATAAAGTTTATTAGCAATTTTGCAAAGTTATAACTTTTATGTTTCCATCTATTTGACATCTTTTCTTGCAAAATTGGCTATCTCTTAGCTTTTCAATGCTAGAGACCCTTCCCTAGGCTAGAGACCTATTCTAGGACTTCAATGACAAGGAATATCTTAAACTTAAGGTGACTTATGATTTCATGACAATTAATACCTTTATTCCAAGGCCATTTATGACTTCCTATCCCCTAGCCAATGTTGCCAAAACACACAACTAGGCCCTCAGACCTTTATTCTAATTACAAAGCTCTCTTAGAGCATAACACCAAAAAATTTCTATTGTTGAGGGCCCTATGCCTCAAGGTGCATCTGCATCATACTCCCCACCAAAGAAGCTAAGTCCCCTCTAGAAATAAAAGGTGGAGATATATGCCTTGAAGTTTGAACTAATTATCAAAAATCCATGTAGCCTTTGAGTTTGGCTTACCTTTCCACTTGATAAGGTGTTCTTTTTATATTCCATGCCTGGTCTTTGTATGAACCTAAGAGTCCAATATCTTCTTTCCTTGGAGCCTGGGCTTAGGGGGAAGAGCTATTTTCTAAGCATCCTTATGAGATTCCTTCACATTCTGATCTACCTCAATAAGAGGTCCCTTGTACTTAACCAAATTTGCCACATTGAAGATGGGGGAAATAGCTAGATCATCTAGAAGCCCAAATTTATAAGCATTCTACCCATACTAGGCCAGTATAGGACATTATCCAAGTCTTCTCATTTGCAACTTTGTTGAAGTTCCTTTTTCCATCCTTGGACTATATTACTTGATCATGCACCTCCTTCATAGATTGGCTGAAATCTTTAGCATAACCACAATTAGGTACTTGACCATCTAGACTTCTCAATTCAAGGTGTATCCCATCGAAAATTTGAAAGGGACTCTTGATAGTAGTCCTATTAATGATATCATTATAGGCAAGCTTAGCTTGGTGAAGGACTAAAACCCATGTCAAATCATATTCTTTGGTTAAGCATATCAATAAATTTCCAAGTGTCCTATTGACCACCTCAATCTGACCATCAATTTGAGGATGGTAGGCTAAACTAAATGCTAGATAGGTACCTAACCTTTTCCATAAGGATCTCCAAAAGTATCCCATAAATTTGTTACCCCTATCAAATACAATGTTGTTTGGAAAGCCATGAATCCTCACAACTTTCTTAAAAAACAAATAAGCAATATGACTTCCATCATGGGTGACCTTACATGGAATTAAATGACTCATTTTTCTTAATCTATCCACTTCCACATAGATTCTATCAAAACCACTCTTTGTTCTAGGTAAACCAACCACAAAATCCATACTTACACATTCCCATGGTCTGTTTGGTATAGGCAGAGGCTGATAAAGTCCTACATTTGTAGAAGTGCCCTTTTTCCTTTGACATATGATGCATTTCTCAACATAAGCTCTGACATTTCTTTGCATTTTAGGCCAATATTAGTATCTATGAACTAATTCCAAGGTCTTGGTTAAGCCAAAATGGCCACTTAAATTCCCATTATATTTTTCTTGAATGAGGTTCTCCCTCATGGATCCTTTTGGTACACACAATTTCCATTTGAAGAGTAGCTCATTCTACAATGTATATTTTGCAAACTCACCATGAAAGTGATTTAAGTTCTCTTGATACACCTTGTATGCTACTGCAAAGTCTCCATCAGTTTGGTAGAGTTGCTTGAAGTTATTAAATCCTATGCTCCTTACTTGCTACTACAAAGTCTCCATCAGTTTGGTAGAGTCGCTTGAAGTTATTAAATCCTATGCTCCTTACTTGGATTTCTTGAACAATGAGTAGCCTTCTACTTAAGGAATTTTCTACTTTATTAAGTTGCCCCTTCTTGTGCTTTATGGTGAAGGTATAAGACTAAAAATACTCCACCCACTTGACATGTCTATGGCTCAGTTTGTCTTTGGAGTTGAGAAAACTCAAAGCTTGATTGTCAGTGAACACTACAAAATCCTTGGGAAAAATATAATGCCTCCATTTCTAAGGGATTGAAGAATTGCATAGAGTTCTAAATCATAGGAAGAGTACTTTTGTTTTGTTGCATTTATCTTTTCACTAAAGAAAGCCACTGGTCTAGTTCTTTGACTTAAAACTCCTCCCACTGCTATATTTCTAGCATCAATTCCACAAAAAAATGTTCATTAAAAGTAAGTAACCTTAGCATATGCTTAGTAACTACCTCTTTCTTCGATGTCTCAAATTCCTTTTTTTTTGCTAGTGTCCACACAAATTTGGTCTTTATTCCACCCCTAATAGTATTCATCATGGGGGCACATATCCCACTAAAGTTCCTAATGAACTTTCTATAGTAGTGAGCTAGGCCATGGAAACTCCTCACTTCACTGGCATTCCTAGGAGTTGGCCAACTTAGTATTGTTACAACTTTAGTCTCATGCATTTTAAGATCTCCTTGAGATAGAACAAAGCCTAAATAGACTAGTTCGCACTTCATGAAATCACACTTGTCTATATTGATGGTGGGGTGTTCCTCTTTTAACTTAGATAATACAATCTTAATATGCTCTAAATGTTCCTCTTTACTCATATTGTAAATGAATATATCATCTAAGTAGACTACCACAAACTTACCTGTGAAGTCTTTCAACACCTCATTCATGAGCCTCATGAATGTACTTGGAGCAGTGGAGAGGCCAAATGGCATGACTAGCCATTCATAGAGTCCTTCAATGGCTTTAAAATTTGTTGTCCACTCATCTCCCTCTTTTATTCTTATTTGATGATAGCCACTTTTAAGGTCTATCATAGTGCAGTAGTTAGCCCCTCCCAGGCAATGCATTAGGTCCCCAATCCTTGGTATGGGAAACCTATACCAAATTTTGATCTTGTTAATGGCTCTGGAGTCTATGCACAATCTCCATGTTCCTCCTCTCTTTGGTGCCAAAATAGTAGGCAAAACACATGGGTTGATGCTCTTCCTTAGTAACACTTGATCCATCTATTCTTGTACTTGCTTTACAACTTCCCTATTCTACTTAGGAGTCAACTTGTAAGGTGCCTTGTTTGGTAGAGATGCCCCTGGGACCAAATCTATTTGATGGCTGATTACTCTTTGAGGTGGCAGGAGTACAAGTGATCCATTTGATATAATGCTCGTGAATTCCTTCAAAATCTCCTGCACCTCATGAGGTATGTCCTCCTTCTTTTTCTCTCTTTCCTCCTTGGGTTTCACCATAATAGCATAACCCACTCCTTCTTATTTGTCAAGAGTCTTTAAAAACTCTTTCCCCTTCAACATCAGCAAATTAGGTCCACTTTCTTGGTTGTCTAATTCAAATAGTGAATAAATTTTATAACTCACTCCATCCTTCTTAAAAGTGTAAGAGTTGAGCTCACCATTGTGTATGGCTTTTCTATCAAACTGGCATGGCCTGCCTAGTAATAGGTGATAGGAATCCATGGGTAGAACATCACATAAAATATTTTCTTTATATCCTCCTATGGTGAACTCAATCCATTCTTTCTCATTCACCAAAACATGTTGCTCCTTGTTTAACCAAGTGACTTTGTAAGGAGTGCTATGAGGTATTTTTGGATTCTTGAGCTTAGTGATGGCCTCTTTTGAAATTATGTTATCAGTAGACCCTGAGTCCATGATAACTTTGTATACCTTCTCCATGATCTTACAACTCACCCTAAAGAGTGACCTTCTTTTCTTGAGCTCTCCTTTAACTATTTCCTTAGTTAGAATCCTCTTTATCATTAAATTCTCACCACTCTCTGAATCCAATTGGATATCAAGTGACTTTAGACTTGAAGCATCTTCATGCATGTATGCCACTTTCTTTTCACCTTGTGATGTTGATCCATTTTTAGGACACCTCTCTAAATCCAATTGGATATCAAGTGACTTTAGACTTGAAGCATCTTCATGCATGTATGCCACTTTGTTTTCACCTTGTGATGTTGATCCCTTTTCAGGACACCTATAGGCAGGGTTCCCCAATTGCTAAGAGTGGTAACACTTCATAGTAGCAAAGTAAGATGGTCCCCTTCCTCCTAGTAACCTACCTTTGCCTCCAAATCTTCTACATTTTCTTGAATCACCTCTTTGATTTGTTTCTCCACTTTGTTCAGTTAGCTTTGACTCACTTTGGGACCTGCTGTCATTACTTTTGCCTCCATAGCTTGCCCTGTGTCATTTTCTATCTCCACCTCTTCCTCTAGTCTTTGACATATGGTAGCATTGATAGATTTCTTTAGGGGTGACAAGATTCATATATTATTGTATGGAAAAATTGAGCCCATTCAAATACCTTGCCAATCTAATGCTTTCATCTTCCACCACCTTGGACCTCAAGCATAATTTTTGGAATTCTTTAGTGTAAGAGTGTACATCTATCTCTTTTTGCCTAAGATTCTACCTTCTCCTATGCATTTATATCTAATAATCTTTAGGGATATAAACTTGCCTAATTTTAGCCACCATTCCTTTCTAAGTGACAATGGGACTTTTCCCTTCTTTTTCCCTTTCTATTTGAACAAACTTCCACCAAGTTAGAGTAGTTGCTCTTAAATTTGACTTTTCCACCTTTAACTTTTGAGCATCAGAGATACCATCACATTCAAAATGGTTCTCCATTCATCCAATCCATTCCATGATGATATTTGGATCCATCTTTCCATTGAACAAAGGGATGCCTTCCAAGGCTTTGCTATTTATTGCTATTAGTGCTTTCAAGAAAGGCTCCTATAGTATAATAGGGTCTTTTGGGGCATCTTCCTCCAACTCAATATCCTTTTCTTTGGCTTCCTATTCTTCTTTCTATTCCATCTTGTCCTTGAATTTGTCTTTTGTGTCTTGGACTTCACTTAACAACTATTCAAGTTGTGCTAATCTTTCCCTCAAAGACTTATTGTCTTCCTCTTATTCTTCTACCTTCTTGGCCAATTCATCATTGGTCACCATCTTCCTATAACAACTAGATTTAGTAGGTGAAAACATTCACCTTGCTCTTCAATTGCTTTTCCCACACCATTATAAGGTTGTAATACAACTTAATAGAGAAAAGGGACGAACTAATCACTATTTGATGCTTCTAGTCTTCCAATGAGACCTAAGGTGACTTCCAAGTTCACCAATTGGATCTATAGGATTCCTCTTATGCATAGATCCGCCAATCCTAAGCCTCACTCTTCTATCTTGACCAAAAGACTCTTCTTGCCACTTGCTGGGTTCTCATACCAGATGGAGAACACTCTAGGTTTCTAACTGATCTAGGTTTTCCTTGGCTAGTTCTTACATACCACTTGTATGTTTATGGAGATGGTGAAAGACCTCTTAACACATTTCTTCTATGGCACAAGGTAACTCTTTTCACTTACCCTTCTTACTAATTCCACACTTTTCCCCTAAAATAGGGCTACAAGAAAAGAGCCCCAATTAGCCCTCTTATTTCGAGAAATTAGGGATTTCTTCAAATTTATTCCACTAAGAAATTTAAAATTTCTTCATAAACTCCAATTTATTTCATGAGAACTCTCATAGTTTCAAGTTTTTGAGCCTTAGAAAGTTCGTACAATACTTCTGTAAAAACTAAGGGTTTGAAGGGTTTCTTGACCTTTACAAGGCTAGTCTGATGTTTGGATTGGTTTGGTGCTTTAATATATTGCTAGAACTTTTTCCTTCTTCCTATGGAGGCTTCACTCACTCCCCTTCACTCTCCATTCTTTCTCTACTAATTATCTTCACAAACCTACTATCTTGGAGCTTTGTAATGACAATGTTCCCTAGCCAGGCATGTACTAGCTCGCCTAGGGAAAGAGCTCAAAAATGCTTCCATGGCTTTTGAGGGCCCCTCCTTTTTCAAGAAAGGAATACATATAGTACACTCACTATCTCCAAGAGGCCATACTATTTCTATGATGGGATAGTGAGTTACATCTTCTCCAATGCCAACTACCTAGTTCAGGACAATGAACTAGTAGGAACAAAAAGATTTAGAAAATAGTAAAAGAAAGATACAAACCTAATTAAAATTCCAAATGGTATAATAACTTATTCAGCACAATAAAACTTCCAATTCTCTCTATTTTATCTTTATTTATTCAAAAACCACCTAACAATATATAGTCAGTACATTGACTCACAACTTCTATTAACTTTAGGGTTTAGTTGGCTTATATATTGCCTCTTAGGTCTTTTCCCCTCACAATTTGGGCTTCCATCGGCCTCCACCATGTTTGGAAGAGTTTTTGTAAAGTTGATCAACAAATTTTCAAAGTTGCAACTTTTTGTGCATAGCAACCTTTTGCAACTTTTATGTTTACATCTATTTGATATCTTTTCTTGCCAAATTGGCTATCTCTTAGCTTTTCAATGCTAGAGACCCTTCCCTAGGGTAGACACCTATTATAGGAATTGATGACAAGGAACGACTTAAATTCTAAGGTCACTTATGACTTCATGACAAGGAATATCTTGATTCCAATGTTGCCAAAACATACAACTAGGTCCTCTGACCTTTATTCTCATTACAA
This sequence comes from Cupressus sempervirens, assembly GCA_028749045.1. NCBI lineage: Eukaryota > Viridiplantae > Streptophyta > Pinopsida > Cupressales > Cupressaceae > Cupressus > Cupressus sempervirens. The sequence continues at coordinate 358,518,160 of CM053786.1, forward strand.
ATCTCTCTTAGAGCATAACATTAAAAAAAATTCTATTTGTGAGGGCCCTATGTGTGAAGGTGCCCCTACACCACAAGGCCTATCTCTAAAGCTTCTTGTACTAGATCAAATTGATAAGCAATGGCCCACTCATCCAAAAGAAATTTAGGCACTTCTGCCAAAAAAGTAACAAGCTCATGTGCTATGTCTCCATACTATTTTTCAAAACTAGTGCAATTCATGTTTTTGGCACTAGTGGTGTAGGCTTTTATATGATTGAGGGCTAGAGGTTCTACTCTTATGGAAGCTTTCATTCCATACCTTGTTCTAAGAAACATATAAGATTAGTGAGACGAAATATAGCCACCTATTTGTGCAATAATTTCTTTGGAAAGACAGATGCCAAAATGTGGTTTGACCTCAACTATTGATATATCTTGTGTTATAGTACAACCAAGGAAGGCATGCAAAGCCATCTCTACATTTTTTAAGACTCCTAGGGTCTTGAAAAAGGTTCCATCTAGTTGGAGCACATCTCTAACAATTGGTTCATATTTGATACCCATTAGGTCGGCTACATGGCTACACATGTAGCCAATATAGAGCTACTAGTCCCTAAATCTATCATACAATTATGGACTAGTTTATCTCCTATGATTAAAGAGATATAGAAAGGAGGAGGCTTAATTTTCTTACTTTTTTCTCCTTCTTTGGTTGGTTGCACCAGGCTTGTTGCATTCTCCTTTCTAGCTAACTGATTTTTCACTTCTATACCCTATAGCTCTTTCTGTAGTAGCTTCTTTTGTGATGGTATAGTAGCAGCAACATCCCACATAGAGATATTGACATTAGTATTTTTCATTTGATCTACCAAATTGAAGGGAGGAGCACCAACTTCTTTGACTAAAGCTTTAGGAACTATATGGATAGGTGGCTGAATTTGAGGATTCAAAGGTCTAGTAGACTTTTGTTTTCTCATATCTTGCCTTAGTTGAGCAGCAACATTGGATTGTGAATTCATTACTTGTACATGAGGAGCAACATCTAAAGATGAAGCTTGAATTGGTGGAGTAATGGCATCCTCAATAGCTCTTCTCTTACTTTTGGTGGTTTGAGCTATGGTATCATTATTAGTATGGGAGCATTCCTCTGAATGATGGATCATGAAAGAACAATCACCTTACTATCGTAGGTGAGAAGCATCAGTAGGTTGATTAACATTGTGTTTCTTCTCAACTACTTGTTCTTGTGTAGTTAATTATAACCAACACTTTTCCCTTTGGCACATACAATATCCATAGGAGTAGTTACAAGAAGGGAAAAAATCTTGATCTTGAGCAAGATTATTTTGAGGGATTAAAGCCACATTTAGGTGTGCATTCGTAGCATGGGATCTATTATGTATGGGACACTGATACTAAAGTTGGGGGCTTATTATTTTGAGCTTGTTCCCTCTTCATAGTCACCAACTCATTACACATTTTTTGTATCACTATATTGTTGTCCTCCATCCTCTTTTATTGATCCTACAACCTCTTGTCTATATTGTGCATCAATGTTTACATCATGGCCTCAATCTTGTCAAATCCATTGGAGGATGTGGATGTTGTTGGGACCAAAACAAGGGACTGAATTTTAGAGGGAGTAGGAATAGGGGCTATTATAGGATGATTATTGGGCATGTCAAGAAAGAAAGGCATTGGAGGCCTTGGAGCTAGCTTCCCCCCTTGTATCAAGATATTTTCTTCCCTTAAGGCTATCTCATAAGGATTTGGTAAAGTCCTCCATCCCATAGATTACAGAGTGGTAGAAATATCACTATTAAAGGCTCTGAAGTAATACAAGAATAAATTACTAGGGGAAGGCCTTATTTTAGTGTGTATTCTATCCCATATCTTTTGAAACCTATAATTAAAATCAATCATATATTCATGGGGTTCACTTTTGATGGTTCTTAGCTACTCTAAAAGTGATAGGTGATCACTTTTGTCCTCAAAATGCTTACAAATCCCTACAAACCATCCCAATCAATAGTAAATTTATGAGGCAAACCTCTATAACATTGTAATTCTTTTTCCTTTAAGGATGAGGCTAGAAGTCTAACAATAACATCATCTTCTGTGCCATGTATATTATGAACATTAAAAATCTCTTGGATATGTTCTATATGGGAGATGGATGGTTTACCATTGAAATTAGATATACTTTTAAGAGATAACACTGGGATATTGTTTCTTTGAGCCAAAAGGAGAGGACTCTCACCATTAAAGGTGATGAATGCATGTGCTTTGGGCTGTGCCATATGGAATAATAACCTATTTATATGAAAAGATGGCAACCTAGGCTGTGATCTATCAAAAAGAGGAGTGGAGAGAGATCTTGTACGTATATATGGTATTACTACACTCTTAATTGGTCATAGAGATAATCTATTTCTCTTTCTTCTAGGGTTTGAAAATGAGAGCTTAGTGTATCGAAAATTACATATAAAAGATGCCCTTGTGTGAGCCTTGGGCATGAATCACAACAAATTTGGTCTAGAAACCAAAATGTGGAGATGAAGTCACCAAGTACTTGGAAATGAGCCTCTTGAAGGCCTAGAATACTAAGAGCAACTATATATTGGAACTTCTCTTCTTTGACACTCCTGAACTGATAATGCTACAAGTGTTAGTCCTACTGGGTGTGCCAAAAACTATTGACACAAAATCTTGAACCCTTGCCTAAAGTCTTACCTAAATGTAGCCTTGTGTAACATGGAAACAATCTCTAAAGTATGGGACTTTGTGACTTGAGATTGAGTCTTCGAGGAAGGTCGAATTCCTTACTATCAAGATGCACCTAACTATTTCTTAATAGGAAAAGTTTAAAGGAATGCATGAAAGCATACTACCTATTCTAATCTAAGAGGAGCTAATACATGAAATAGTATGTTCAACCTTATCTTTTCCAAAGAATGCACAGTTCATCAATATAACATCAAAGTATATAGATTCAATCCTTGCTTAATCAAAACAACCATATGTAGATCAGTACCAAAAGAATTCTATAAGGATGATACTACACTTTATAGCATTCAAAAGCCAAGTAGATAGAATCACACTATTGAGAACTCAAAACAATACATTAACACAAAGGCAAGAAGGTATTGTGCTATATATTAATGGAAGAAAGAGATATGCTAGAAGAATATATTAACTTAGTGGCAAAGGAAATTACAATGGTAGAGCATATACATACAATACTAGAGAATTAGAGAAAAGATCGACCTTAAGAAGGGTTACAAAATTTTCTTTTATAGTATAAGAATAACTCAGATAGCTTCTACCCTAAGGAAAGACTTAACAACTGTATTCAAGGTTGCAAAGATTAGTCACTACAAATCTGGGAAATATCTAATCATGGCACACATCTAGACACATGAAAATTACTTATTCACTAAAAAAAACCTTGAGAAGATAGAAATGGTGTCCATTAATGTTTTGATTGATTAGATGGACCAATAGACGAAAATGAAGTGTCCCTTTACATTTATTAGACCTAGGGAATGATGAAAGTGGTTGAAGGAGATCAAAAAGATCAGATCTTCCATTAGAGAGCTACTTCCTTTATTATCAGAATGCCAAGTCAGCCATGTCATCAGTCAACTAGAGTCTATCCTCAAGTTTCACCTCGTAGACCAATCATATTCTATCTTTCCTATTTGACTTATGACTACAATCGATTGTGGCTTCAGAACCCTTTATCTCCATTAACTATTTTACCTTGCAAAACCACAAACAAACCATATCACTACTTTGTAGCTTGTCCTTAACATCTTTGCCTAATAGCTACGATCAATAAACAACATGAAATTGGCATCTTACACCACCTCCACTTGATATCCAACTAGCATTAGATTCCTGCGACCATGCAAAAGTATGATCCAAACTACCAACACAACATTTGCATCATTGAGGCTTGATTCTTTGACCCATCATTGACCCTAGTGGCCATGCACACAAGGTAATTTATGACTTTTCCATCCTAATCATGGTTAGCACTAAACCCTCTACAATCATGCAAATGAGGAAGGGCCATGACATTGCAACTTAAACTTAGAGTTACGATCATAACCTTGCAATCGAGCAATAAATAAAGATCGCAACATGGCCACACATAATTGGATGTTATCCTTCTAAACTATGAAGCCGTGCTGACCACAGAAAAGATTGTGTTGCACATTCAGACCTCCTCTAATGGTTAAGCCATAGACTACAATGACTAGGCAATGAAGGATAGTCGCATGATCACGACTTGAATTTCCAGGGGGAAACAACATAAAAAGCTTGAAATTAGGAAAATAAGGGATAAGCCAAAGTTTAAATACATATTTTATCACATTTGATCATTTGAATATTTGAATAGATATGACCATTGGCCAGGCAAACTCATTTTTTTAATGGGAGGGAAAATATGGCTAATAGGCACATCTGTGAAAAGAAAAGCTTCTAAAAAGTGCACCTCTATAAAAATTGCACCTTTGTAAAAAGGACACCTTCTTAAAAGTGCACTTTCTTATAGGCACACATTTGTAAAAAGTGCACCTTGGTGAAAAGCAAACCTCTATAAAAAGGGCACCTTCTAAAAATCCCACCTTGGTGGAAATTATACCTTTTGAAAAGTCCACCTTGGTGAAAAATGAACCTTTTGATAGGCATACCTTGGTGAAAAGTGTACCTAGGTGAAAAATGCACCTTCTAACCTTGAGGGAGTTGTGCAAGGTGCCCAATTCAGCACAAAATCAAAGTTCCCAAATTTATAAATGATTTCTGGGTTTTGCTCTAGTTAGGTCTAAGACCACCCTTGTGTACTTATTTTTATCTTTTTTATGATTTATGCCCTTTATACTACAATACTGAGATGGAATTGAACTCCTTTTACTTCTTCTATCTAAAATCTCAAGGTGCTTGTGTTGAATATGCACATGCAATACCATGGTAATCTTTTTTGATGGATGATGGGGATACCATGATTACCTTCTCAATGTAACATAGATGTATGTCCAACATGATTTCTCTAGTAATGCTCTTAAACTACCTTCTTAGTAGGTACATAGTGATGGGCCGATGTCATTATCATCTCCAATGATAGGTTGAACACTAGTGTGAAGTTGCATTCAACAACCTACTTAATTTCTAACCTCTTGTTGGGTTTGTGGCATAGCACTAGAAATGTATTCTAGTTTATATGTATCAGATCAATTTTTCTTATCTTAGAATGTTTGTCGATGAATCTAGACTACTCTGGTGCATTTTGATACTTGAAGGCCAATTGTTTATGAGCAATCTTAGCTTTCATGGGAGATGATGTGGATGCCATTTTAACCTGCACAAAAGAAAAACATCAATATTCCATCAATAGATGACTAAAAAGATGCTCAAATGATGCTAAATGACTAGACTCCTAAATTTGAACTACAAAATTCACATTCCCTAAGGAACTTTGGGAGATACCCTATTCTAAGGAACAAGATTCTATGAGCCAAAAAGTGGGGCGGGGGGGGGGGGGGGGGGGGGTCACTATTTTTGAAGTAAAAAATGGGGCATGCATTGTGAAACCATAGCAAGTAGTATCATCAGTCTTCTCTTTCTCTACTATATCTACCTCTATTTCAATTTCTTCTGCGTGTTCTTTCCTTTTCTATTTTCCCACATATGTAGCCAATATTTTCTATCTCTTACGCAAACCATTAGAAAGTTAATTTACTCTATTATATTTTATAGGTTCTTCTAGCTCTTGCTTTACTTTTCCTAACCTTGTTAATCTTTTTGTGCTTGGAGGTGTAGGTGTCTAAAATTTCATTGTATCAACATCTTCTTCTTCCATTGGATTAACTAGTGATGATCTGGTGTTACAAAGTAAAGTCTAGCTAGATAACTAAGGGTGGCGGGGCATGTTGAATTAGTTATCAAATTAAAAAAATGTTCAATATCCTTATCAAAACCAAAACATGTAAATAGTAGTTGCAACAACTATAACAATATCACCATACACAATTACACCATATTTGTTAACTAGGGAAACCCTTGATCAGAGGGAAAATGTTGGTGGGGATGATACCCACAAAATGATGTATTAATATATAAATTTCTTGTAAGAGCCAAATGCACCCTATTAGGATTCAATGAAGTATATTTAATATAGATCAATCCCTATTAGGAGACTTTAAATCCCTATTAGGAGATTCCAATGCTATTAGGAGCTATGCCATCCCTATTAGAAATTTTAAGAGGAAGAAGGGCCTACTATCCAAATTGCTTCTGGGGCACGACCACCAAACTCATAATCCAACTAGCCTTAGTACTATTCTTTTTAAAAAAATACCAATAAGAAACTACCCGTAGAAATGTCTTTTCCAAATATAATCTCTATCTTATTGCCATACCTTAACCATACCAAACACTTCTGTTATCATAAGATATTCAATACTTGATCACACATACAAGTTTTCATACTCACATTACACATATCTGCACTAGATGAATATAACAAAGAAAATCATCCTTCCTTTATACAAGTCCTAAAATAAATTATTGAGCAATCCTGAAGACAATTCCAATTTACAATTACAATATAGGACCACCTTAATATATTACATTACACTATTTCAACTTTTCACAACTATAAACCTCACAATCTTCATAAATCTTCACTCGATGCTCATCAAGATGTGCACATTTGGCCCTTGCATATTTATTATGTCTTCTACCTTTGTACAATTGTGTTTAACTAGATTCTATCTCTGTTAGGAAATATAATCAAAACATCAACAACTACTTCTCAGGAACTCTATTCAAACATTGTCTTCAATAAGTCTTGAATAGTTGTCAACTATCTTTATATTTCCATATACACACTTAACCACATGATTAGGAAACTCTATAGAACATGTTCTGAATTGTCCATGGCCTCATCTTTAATCCTTGAATCATGCAACTTCAATCTCTTTGTATTGCTCTATCAATCTCTACTAAATAATATGTATGTTGACATTAATGACAAACATAGTCATTCATGCTGCACATAACCTCTTAATCACATCTCCAACAATGCTAAGATACTCCCCCATAGGTATACCATCAACATTCATGATAAAAATTGAAAAAAATTATGGTTATACTAGTGAAACTATTGCATATGGTGTGATAATGATTGCATGGATGCAACTTCTACCATTACTCACTCATCTGATTCACTTTCAATTGCTAGTGGCTTAGAAATAAAGATTTATGACTTCCCACTTTCTTTTATCTCTTTAGCTATTCCCATGGTTTCCATTAATTCTTCTTTATGATGCTAGTTTCTTTTAACATTTCACCTATTTTCTTGTATACTTTCTTCTTAATGACTTTACTATATAGCCAACTCTCTAGTTCTCTAACTTTTTCTTTGTAGGTGCCTCATCTAGAAAACTCTTCATCCTTTCCTAATTCAAGAATTATATTTTCATACACTTCAATCAATTCTTTTATTATTTCATTTCCCATAGAATCAATTAATTTGAATTTTGGTTCAACTGCCTCCATACATGTCACATCTATCTCAACCATGAAACATATTTCATCTTTGTATTTCTCTACAATGGCTAGTGAAATTCTAAATCTTTTCTTCATTTCTTCTAGGAAACTCTTCATCATTCTTGAAATGTCTTATGTGATTTATTTTTTATTTTTTTCTGGCTATTTTCTATAATAGTGAGTAATTATTTTTGTTATGCACTTTTTGAAGTTCCATTCGTAATCATGCATTTAGGAAATATCCTTATTACTTGAAAGAGAAAATATCTCAACAAGTACTCAAATCTAAATGCTCAATTTTCTTGATTTTGTATATGTTGTCAACTAACTATTGCCTAAGAATCTCATGCATGTCAACTCTTTCTCTACCTACTATCATCTTGAAAGTTGCATGGATGAATCTAGTAGGTAGAAAGTTCATTTTTGAATTGTAGATCATCTTATATCCAATTATCTTATCAACTTGTTTGATTTTATCCACCTTCATTTTCTTCCATCATATGTTTATCTAGTGTTGGTTTCTACTAATTCCTTAACATTATTTTCATTTAACGGGATACTGTTAGAAATCTAATTGGGAAAGTGAGATACAAAGAGGGGGAGGGGGGGGGGGGAGGGGGGGTGTTGAATTAGGATCTATATGAAAATTTCTCACTTCAAACATGAAACATATTTGATATCACCACATTAACCCTCGTTAATCTCATATCAATGTAACCATTCACATCAGCATAATATCAAATCTACCTTCTAATTGCATGATTGTAAACTCATAAACACATAACACATGAAAATACAAATTTGGTAATGTAGGAACCCTCCAAGGTGAAGGTAAAACTATGGTGGGGATAACACCCACAAAATCTTCACTAGTGCAACAATAAAATGTGATTATTAAGGGTACAATATTTGATCTACTCTATGAGGGGTATGCCTTTTTCAAGGCTAAAAGCACTACTAGGTTCTACCTTGATTAAAGGGTTTTATATGACAACTAAGTGGGTACTTTGATAGTAGATTTACAAATGATTGTTAATGCTACTTTGTTAAGAGAGATAAATCCTTAAACACCTATTAGAATGTTCACAAGTTGATTGTTTGGTATGCACTTATAATGCTAATAACATATCTCCTCTATGCAATATAATATCACCTTACTATGATTGATCTTCTTTATCTCTCCTTGAGACTATTAACTGCACTACTCAGTCACTTATGACTTTAACACATTGATTCACCTCCAAAACTTTGCATGGAACCAAAATCTTCATTCATACATTCATACATTCACACTAGATCATACACCCTCCTTAAATAGTTGCTTGCATGAAACTTCTAGATCCAAATCAATGATCTTGATTCATTTCTTTTGTTGCTTAGTACTTTCAATTTTCTAATTGGTGGATTCACTAGTAAATTTGGACCCAAATTTTGACCAATTTTGGTCAAAATTTTGACCCAGGTTTGTTACTATTTTTCTTGTCAAAATTTTGACGAATACATTCATCAAAATTTTGACCAACCTACAATTTGGTCAAAATTTCAATGAACCTAGGTCAAAATTTAGGCCAAAATCGGTCAAATATTGGGGTCCAAATTTACTAGTGATTGCCTCATATAGTGATCAATGACCTTCTATTTGACCAGTAATGACATCTTCAATCTCTATAACACACTTCCATCTTTATAAGAATGGTTAACATAAGATTTTGTGTCATTCCAAATATATATATATGAATTTGTGTTACTCAACACTAACACCATACTTAGGCTTGGCATAAAATGTTTCATCATGTTGTACCTTAGCCTTAACTGTACTCAACATATACATAATGACTTTGCCTCTATATTTCTTAGTGTCAACTAATATCCCTGATAAGCTTGGAAATCATTGGAGTACTTAGAAACCTCTAGCTTGCTTGGCCATAACTATTGCTCAACACATAACTTGAAATTTATACAAATCTTCAATACTTATCTCAGCTTATATAGGATGACCTGGCCACATTTTTGACCAAATAACCCTGCCTTATAATTGACTAAGTGTTCGACACTAAAAGATTAAATGACTTAGGGATCGACAATCTTCCCCTTTGACATTAGTGGCAAAAAACCTTCATCATGATAAAAAACTTGTCATTACAAAAATGGAACACAAGTACTCCCCCTAGGAATATAATCCATACCTTAACTCAGTATACACTCTACATGTTCTTTCTCTGCACTTGATTAATAAATAAATGTTCAAAACCTTAAAATTTGTAAAACTTCCCTTAATCATTGTTATCCACTATCAGATCCATCCTAAATTATGATCTCTATTATCAGATCCATACAAAATCATGATCACTATCTATCCCCCTTGTTTTTACACTTGTGGTTGCTGGGGTGGAGGAGTCAAACCAATTAGTCACAATTTTTGATAGCTCAACTTATCTTACAACAATATCTACTACTACCTTTTCCATGACAATTTTCTCAAATTTCCTTTCTAACCATGGCAACAATTTTTTATTTGCATCAATATTTGTGTCATTTATCTTATCTACAATATGAATTAATTGATCTATTATAGGTGCTTTCTCATTATTTTTTTCCACATCAAAGGTTTCTAGAAAAATATCTTTAATCTTATGCAATACCTATTTGTGTTGTTGCTCTCTCTTTAGCTCTTCTTTCCTTGTCTTCCTTGCTAATAAATCTTGCAAAATTTTCATTTTCTCATATGTTAAGTTATTTTTGTCCCAATTACGAATCACAATAACCTCACCTAATGTAACTAGCTTCCCAAGTGACTTCACCTTCTTTTTTTGCATCCTTTTCCTTTTAGAATCAGGGGTACTAGAGTTCAATAGTGGTGATTGCAAACTTTGAGTTTGGATCTCTAGGACCAGTCTTTGAATTATTTCTTTTGTGTCCTCAATACCTTAGGCTCTTCTACTTATTTCTTCTCCTTGATTAGTTTGAATTCAACAATATAACTTGGTTGAACTATCTCCTTTGTCCCCTCAATTTGAGGTCCCAATACAATTGGGCTATCGTGACTAGTAGTAGATTGGTCTACTTTTATATTTTGATTCTCTTCCTTCTTGTTCTCATCTTGGTTACCCATGTTGGCATCATGTGTTAGATTAGGTTCTTATGCATCTCTCCCTTAATTTTCTAGCACACTCTATTGCTTGACAATAGAAACATCACCCTTTCCCTCTCCTAGGATTTTTACATTAAAATCAATAGTAATTGTGCATGTATCAATTATACTAACTATTACCTATTGAGATTATTTTTTCTATCTAATCATAGGATGCTCCTTGATAACCAATGCTTATCTTATTTACTTAGGATTATAATATTTCTCCTTCATTTCTTTCTTGGTATTCCCATACTTTTTTGAATCTCTTTTAGTAGTAGTCACATCTAGCACTAAATTTTCTAGAGTTTCATCTTCTATAATGGCTACATCTATTTTCTTCTCATTGCTTTTGTGTCATTTTATGTATGGTCCAACTCATTTGATTTATGGTGACTACATCAAAAATTTCTTATTTGTTGTCCAACTCTATTTCTCTTGCAATATCGTTCTCTTCCTTCTCTTCCTTATCCTCATCAGTAGGCAGAAAACAAAAAAATTTCTTCCATGTCATCACACTCTCATGTACAATGTCTTCAATTTTATTTTTCAAAATCATATAGGCTCTTCTTTTTGGAAAAAACTTCTTAGCATAATCTTTTCATTCTATTGACATATGTTATTTTCCTAACTTAGGCATCACTTGGACTAATGTAGCCACCATCATCTATCTTTCAATTATTAATTCCCATTTCCATGTAGCATCAACATTATTATACAATTCTTCAGGTAATCCCTGTATTAATTCAAATGGTGTATACTTAAAATTCACCATCATGTCAATAATACCCTATTCTACCTTTTCTTTGTCACTCTTGTCTAAGATATCATATTTTATATGCCTTAATCCTGCTAACCCTACTGAAATTTTCAATTTTTCACATAGCTTATCAATATCTTGAGGCTCTTTTCATGGAAAATGTTAAAATTGTCTCAACTTATTAGACTCGGTTTGTTGTACCTTATCCTCACCATTATCAAGATTTACCTTCAATTTTCTTTTTGGTTTCTTTTTTTTTTTGGCTCTTCTCGGCCCCTACTATATGAGATGTCCTCTTCCTAGTCTTTTTTCCTTTAATGAGCCTTGAGTTTTTCACAACTCCTTTCTTCAATGGCTTGGAAGCTATAGGAATAGATACCTTGGATCTTTGTCTACTAATCCATAGTGGTGTGGTTATGGGCTTGGTAGCCACCTTCTTCAAACTTTTCTTTAGCTTTGGTTCAACCAGGACAATCTCTTTGCCTTGGGTTGCCTCAATCTCAACAACTACTAGTTCTTTACCTTTACCTTCTTCTTCTTCTTCATCATCTCCTTCTTCACTACTAAGGTCTTCACAGGTACCCTCAGTTTTCTATAATGGTGCATCACCAAATTTACTTCTAAGTCTTGAATCATTTTCTTCCTTTTCCTATCCATTTTAGGAACCTTTTTTTGCATCATCATTTTAATCTTTTCTATCTCACATGTGCTAAAAGGTTTGACATTCATTTCTATCTCCTTAGCTAATAGTTTTGTTATAGTAGCTAATACTTCATCAATATTTACCTCACAATGAAGAGGTCTTAGCCATGCAACTCTAGGAATTAAAGCTTGAACATAAGTATAGTCAGTGTCAATAAGAAAATACATGTGATCATAATATTGATCAACAACTAACTTAGGGATTCTAAATCTATTCGTTGTCTTCTATTTGAAATCCTCAAAATAACAATCCATCATGGTTTCAAAATTATCACCTATCTGATTAATGAACTTATTTATTTACTTAGCAACTGGCCTCTTTTTATGCCATACTACATCACCTATAGTAGAGAAAAAATGTGTACATAAAATAATATACACACAATGAGAGACTTGAACTTATATGAGGTATTCTTCTCTTTCCTTATCACTCCTAGATTCTCTACCAGTTCAATAATTTGTAGCTCAACTAGATTATAACTATGATCTTTCTTTACAAATTTGTAACCCATATCAATAGCTACACATGACACTTTGTTCATTTAGCTTGACTGATAAAACTTGTGTTCAATAAATTGAACAACAAACTCAGTTACATGATCTTTAATGGTGCTGATCAACATGTGTCTGCCATTCCATATTTCCTTTTTGTTGTTCTCAATTATGTCTCTTCCTTGATGTTGAACGGTCTTTATCCTATCCAAAATAGGGTATCTGTTGGAATGTCTTAATGGGAAGAATGCATCTGAGAGGGGGTGGTGAATCGGAAGTACTAGCCTTTTAACCACTTTTAAACCCTTAATAACATATAACTGAAATTACCATGCATGCATATAAACATTAAACAAAACATGCATCACCACATAGCACTTGAGATTTTGGTAACCGAGAAACCCTCCAGGAATAAGAAGGTAAAACTGGGGTGGGGATGATACCCACAAAATTACTGTAGCAATTGATTTCAACCACTTCTGATGGTTTTCCCTACTAAAGTTCTACCCTATTAAAGGCTACAACACACTGTTAAATATGACCTTGTTAAAGGATTTCTATACCCTGTTAGGAGTGTGCCTTATTAGAGGACTTAAGAACATTCAACTTGGAATGTCACCCTGTTAAAGGATTTACATAAGGTTGTTAAACCTACTTAACTCAATAGGATTTCCAAATTCCTAATACAATTGTGAGAGAGTATTAGAATAATACACCTAAATTGATGCAATCTCTAATGCTGATCTCAGGCTCTTGATCTACTCTTCTATCCCTTGATCTCTGCTAGATTTGATTTTCTGATTGTGTTCTTTGTTCTATTCTTATCAACTAGATGTGTAAATGTTTTCCTTTCCTCTTAATCTTTGACACCAATATTTTGTGACAACCTTAATAGGCTCTTCTTTTCTTTCTTTCTCACAATTCCTCTCTCCTCTCTATATTCAATGGCATCAAGCCTCCCTTATAAAGATTAGTGGTCTGTCATGCATCCTTGATTAAAATGTTCCTGCTCAAACCCTTGAAATTCACCCATTGGCTGCATGCAAACTCCAATTTTTTGATTGGTTGCATGAGGATCGCATAGGTGATTGTGAAGATTTGATCTTATCCTTTTATCCTATCAATGAGTCATGCATAACAATTTTACATCTTGGCTTGCGATTGCACAAACTTTTATGCTGATCCTACATTGCTTAGCTCATGAAGTAATACTGATGCTTAGCACCATCTAGATTGCTTAGCATCTACTGATTCCTAAATTACTCGACTCGTATAGGATTACTGTGTCATTTGGCACCTATTGAATTCCTACTTTTCTCAGCACATGTTGGATCCTGAGTCACTCGACATCTACTATAATGTGTTGTGCTTGGCAACAACTATAGCTTGCTTAGCACTATTTGTGACTCCGTACATAAATAAATTCTAGCTCGGCTTCCATTGTATACTCAGCATGTATAGTGAAGATTTTTAAGTGTGTTGACACTCATTTATCAATCTTACTTATAGATCAATAGTATCTAGTCACATGATGAATGATTGACTTTGTTATGCATTCTACCTTAAATACCTTTAGAAACTCTAGGGTAAGAGTTAACCCTTTCTCAGCCATAACGTTATGTTCGCCTTTCAACCTGTTATTGTCACAAAGCTTGTCATACACACTTATTATCTTGAAATCATAGATCTCTTTGATCTTTCACATATAGCATGACCTCACATCATGAACCATGATTAACCTTGGTGGACTAATTAACAATGCCTCTAAAGAATCTCTAGTCGACGCAATATCTGGGTATGTTTCAAAATTTGGTGGAGGACATACTTCATTTTTGAATAATTTATGTATTGATATCCTTTAATAAAACTTTATTCTTACTTAAACATTCAAATGATGTCATTTCTCATTTTAGTATTTGAACTTTAAATCCCTGTGCAACTTGGTAAACTACAACTTCCTCGCACTTCATAGGAACTGTTAATGATAGACTTTGGAAGTCTTCACAATCTCTACTAAAAGCTCATTGGATGCTTGAAGACATTTTGTACTCTAAAAACTTGATAGTTAATTTTTACTCAAAATGAATTCAAAAATTCACTATATACCTTAGATATTCAATTTTAGGGCCTAATAAATACTTTTTTACTAATAGTAGAAGACATAAAGTTATCTGAACCAACTCTATAAAATTTAGAAAACATTGCCACTCATTTTTCCCGGTCATCATCTTGAATTGGTTCATACTAGATTTCCTATAATCACTTCAATCTCCTATTAGGTCATATATTAGCATGGTCATGATGATATTTAATACTCATACTTAGCCTCTACTAAATTTTAAACTTGGCACCAAAAATCACTTCTCTTTTCAAAGCTTAGATTATTCCTAATACATCTATCATGAAAGTTTTCATGTTTGGACTTACATGCATACATAATTAGGAACTAATGTATGATTTATCAATTTGAAATATAGTACCATACATACCTCTTTGTTTTAGTTAGAAGTGGGGGAATTATCTAATCCATTGGATTTAGTGATCTCAATCTCTCAGTTTTCTTCCTTGATGTTGGGGGGGGGGGGGGGTAAATCATTTATCCAACTAATAAAAATTTTATCAACCTTATTAGTCCTTAAGCATGTGAACAATATAATTAGAAATCATAACAAGACACTTACACACAAAAACACTAGATATGTTAACTAGGAAAACCCTGGTGGGGATGGTACCGACAAAATGATGTACTAATATAAAAGTTTCTTGTTAGATGATAGACTCTATTAGGAGTCAATGAAATTCATTGAGTACATATTAGTCCCTATTATGAGACTTTGAATCCCTATTAGGAGTTATAGAAAATAGAAGGACTCACTATCCAAACAACTTTAGGGTTAAGATCACTAAACTCACTGTCCAACTAATCTTTGTATTATTTGTTGCAAGATAATATAAATGTATAGCTCATTCTCTATCCTCTAACTAGAAAAATCATCTTCTAATCTTGATACTAGATCACCAACTTCACGTCCAATAATTCTTTCAATTGCTTACTCGCATTTACCAAATAATTTGCATTTCACAAAATTGAATAACTCACTCATATACTTCACCATAAGGAAAACAACTTTCCATTGTACTATATCCTCAAAATAATTCCTTGAGTTGGCCTTGAGGCTTTCCTAATTAAATGTAATAGGACCTCGTTAAGATATTACAAATTATCCTCAGCTCACAGTCTTTACAACTTCTAACATGTGTGAGCTTAAACCTTGTGCACTTGCTAACATCATCATCGAGTTATGTTTTGTCACTGTCTAACTGCACTAGCATGATGCTATCTTAGGTAGAAGATACAAATATATCATCATAAACCATTTATGACATACTTTTTCTATATACTATCTTATATAAATCAAGCATATCTTCTGCATGTCTTCAACTTTCTTCTTGCACACTTAACCACTTCATTAGGACACAATGTAGAACACATATTTAACTACACTAAACTTGGTCATCAATACTCTATCCATAAAACCTCATTCTTTATCTGCTACTCTGCTAATCTTCAAAGAAACAATTCTATATTGACATCAATGACAAACACAATCATGAATGTAACATGTCAATACTACTAACAATCCCTCCAAGTGTTCTAGTAATTCTTAGGATACTCCCTTGAAGGAATACCATCAGCATTCATGCTAACATCTTCAGCATTTACCTTTGTCTTTCCATATCTCTCACCACCATTTTATTTTGGTGCTCAATTTATACAATCCTTACTTAGGTGACTGATCTTCTAAAAATTGAAACATGCTAGTTCAAAATTTCCCTAGTCCTAGATCTCCCTTTGAGATGTGTCCTAGCATAATTTATTGTAATGTGTCCATACTTTCTAGAATGTTGACAATTTACCCAAGTATTCTGATCCTAATTTATGCTATTACCTTTCTTAGGTACTTTTCCTTGACCTTTAGGTGTCTAATTATTCTTCACTTTAGATCTACAATCTTGTGCCTTATGACCATACTTATGATATGTATAATAGTAACCTTCAAATCTAGAAGTAGTTAGTGTCTTATTATTGTTTGATCTACACTGATATGCTTGATGACCTTGTTTTTTTAAAGTGAAATTGATGCAAGAGCATCCTAGGTGTAAGAAAAATCTTGTATCACCCAAAAATATTTTTTTTTTCAGTCTTTTCTATTTTAATAAGGACTAGTAGACAGGGTGGTTACTCTTTATGCGAACTTGCTATTTATAGTAAGTTTGTCATACAAGCTTGAAATGTTCTCATTTTCTACATGAAGGTTCATTTTAGAGTTGTAAGCCTACCATAAAAATCTCATTGCTCCAACTTAAGTATCAGAGAAGTTATTGTGGATTTTTGGTGGAAACATTTGTAGAAAAATCTTCAAGCTCACTATTGGACACCTTAGAGTTCACAGATGAGGTGTGAAAACTTGAAGGAAGGGTGCTTGCGCCATTTTGAGGCTGTAGATTAGGAGCTTGCATTTCCAAAAAGTGGTTATAATAGAAAACTAAAGTAACAGTTCATGAGTTATGGCTTTTCAAAGTTGGGCTACTCTAAATTTCTAAAATAATTGGTCAAAAAATGTATTTAGCTGACTCTATGTGTATTGTTAGGGTCTGTTAGCCCTAGGTATTAAGTTTGAGCATTTAGAACCTTCCTGAGTGGAATAAAATTGAATTTTTAAGAAAGGCCAAAACATTGTTTAGGATAGCTCTAGGGTGATAGTTCATAGCTTGTCTTGTAGATTAATGTAATGAAGGTGCCCATGTGGGTTAGCATATTGTACATGTGAATCCTATAATTCTGCATTTGTGATGCAAATAAGAAGACCATATTTAGTTCTCATATTTGTTGTTGTTTCTCTATTTCTATTATGGTTTATGGTATTAAGGGGAGTACCCTTCATCAAGTGGTATTAGAGCTAGAGTTCTTGAGTGTGTGGACAAATCACTGACTATGAGACAATTCACACCAGAACCATGGTTTGGGCTAAGTGCGTAGATAGATCACCAATTTTGAGGTAGTTTGCACTAGGGTTTTATTGGAAGCATGGAATGCCTCCATGAAGAGAGCATGGTGGAAGAGTTTTAGGTGTTATACGTGAGGGTTTATGAGCCCTCAAAAGACAAATGCAAGCATTGGAAGAACAAATGCATAGAGGAATAAATCTTCTTGTAAGAGATGAAAGTGAGGATGGGGATGAAGTAGAAGAAAATATCGAAGTAGAGGTAGTTCTAAACACAAAGGAAGATAGGGTTTTTAGATCCATCTCTAAGATTAGAAAAAAGACCTAAGTTTGAGGTTCCAACCTTTTTGGGAAATCTTAACCCAGAGGAGTTTATTGATTGGATCAATGAACTAGAGTACTTTGAGTATGAAGATATTGATGATCCTGATATAGTCAAGTTTGTGAAGGCAAAACTGAAGGGACATGCAAAGATCTTGTGGCAAGAGGTTTAGTTGGAGTGAAATAGAAAGGAAAGGAAGAAATAACTAGATGAGATTGGATGATAGCTAAACTAAAGTGACAATCATTCCCATGGATTATGAGCTTGATCTATTAAAGAAAATGTAAGGGTTGAATCAAGCGAGAAAATTTATTTAAGAGTATACCAAAGAGTTCTACCGAGATCTCATTAGAACTGGCTAGGTAAAAGTTGATAAAGAGAAAGTGGCATGTTATCTTAATGGTTTAAGGCCAAATATTCAGAATGAGCTAATTCTGGTTTGAATGAATAGTATTGAAGAGGCATACTAGTTTGCCCTAAGAGTTGAGGAAGAACTAAGCAATAAATTTGACAACAAGAATAGCGAAAGAGGCCACAATGGAAGATATGTTGGACAATCTTATAGTGACCATAAGAATGATTAGAAGAACAAGGATGAGGCTAGGAATAGAAATTAGAACTAGAGCGAACATGATTCCAATCATTTCCATGATCAGGACAATAAAGATGAGAGAGGAAGAGGCAGAGTACAAGGATCTAGAAGAGGAGGCTTTCATGGGAAATGTTTTCACTATGGAGAAGAAGGGCATATAGCATTTGAATGTTTCCAGTGCCAAAGAAGGATAGATCAAATAACAAAAGGCTAGCCCAGAGTTGCACATGTTGATGAAGATTCCAAATCCTAACATTCTTAAGATGTTGAAAGAGGAGAAGTCCTAGTAAATAGAAAAAGTCCTACTGAGTGGTGAGAATGAACCTAATCAAAGAAGGAGTTTGTTTCACACAAGGTGCATATGTGAAGATAAGTGTTGTGATGTGATCATTGATGGTGGAAGTACTAACAATCTAGTGTCAAAAATGATGGTCACCAAGTTGAAACAAAAGAGATAGAAACTCCCGCATTCATACTATATTGCTTGGGTACAAGATGACCACAATGCCATGGTCAATGAGTAGTGCTCAATGAAGTTCAAGATTGAAAGCTACCAAGATGAGGTAGTATGTGATATCATACCTATGGACATATGTCATATGTTGCTAGGTAGCCATGGTAGTTTGATAGACATGTTGTACATGATGGGTAAGAAAATACCTACACTCTGATGAAGGATAGAGTGAAACATAAGTTAAAGCCATTGAAGGAGAAAGAAGAAACAGTATGCCTTTTGGGCTAATCAATGCACCAAGCACTTTCATGAGGCTCATGAATGAGGTATTGAAGGAATTTCTAGGTAGGTTTTTCATTATTTACCTAGATGATATTTTGATATATTTAGTAAGACATTGGAGGAGCACTTGATCCATATTCACAAGGTATTTAAAATGTTGAGGAAAGAAAAGTTGTTGAAAAACCTAAAGAAGTGCAAATTTGTAAAGAAGGAGTTGGTGTATGTGGGATTTGTAGTCTCACTAGAAGGTCTGGAAATGGATCTAGAGAATGTGAAGGCTATCCTTGAATGGCCTACTAAAAGGAGTATGATACAGGTAAGATATTTTCATGGGCTGGCTAGTTTTTACAGAAAGTTCATAAGAGGTTTTAGCACTTCCTGATTTTAACAAGGTGTTTCAAGTAGACTATGGTGCTAGTGGTACTGCAATAGGAGCTATTATGAGCCAAGAAGGTAGACCTATTACTTATTTTAGTGAGAAGTTGAATGATGCAAAAAGAAAATATTTTGTTTATGATCAGGAATTTTATGCTATAGTTCAAGCATTGAAGAAGTGGAGACACTGTCTTCTTCCTAAGAATTTTATATTGTATATAGGTCATCATGCTATGAAATATTTGAATACTCAAGGAAAATTGTACCAAAGGCATTTGAGGTTAGTTGAGTTTTTGTAGAGTCATACATTTGTTTTGAAACATAGGAGTGTGAAGTCTAACAGAGTTGTAGATGCTCTTAGTATAAGAAAACTTTTGCTAATAGAAATGTAGATAGAGGTGGTCGGGTTCAAGGAACCTAGTACTTTGTATCTAGTACTTTGTGAAGCATGGAAGGCTTGTACAAAACATGTTACACTTGACATGAAAAAGTGGTTGGATTTCATGATCCAGGATAGTATGTTGTTTAAAGGAAAGCCAACTGCACATTCCCAAAGTTCAATGAGAGAGAATCTCATCACGAAGAAGCATAATGGATGGTTGGGTGGACATTTTTGTAGAGAGAAAACCATAGCTTTGGTTGTTGAGAACTATTACTAGCCACAGTTGCGACAAGATTTGAAGAAGTTTGTACAAAGTTAGAGAGTATGTCAGATGGTGAAAGGAGTGAAGTAGAATATAGGATTGTATTAGCCATTACATATACTAGAGAAGTCATGGGATGATGTTACCATGGATTTTGTTCTTTTATTACCAAGGACTTGGTGTGGGCATGATTCTTTTTTTGTGGTAGTTGACAGGGTTTCAAAGATGACACATTTTATTCCTTGCAAGAAGAATAGTGATGTTGTTCGTGTGGTGGAGTCTTTTTTTACAAAAGTGGTGAGATTACATAGTTTGCCAAAGAGTACAGTTTCAAATCGAGATGCCAATTTTTTTGGGTATTTCTAGTGAAGATTTTGGAAGAAATTGAAGATAGAGTTTAAGTTTAGTTCACTACATCATCCATAGACTGATGGATAGATAGAAGTTGTGAATCACAATTTGGGAAATTTGCTGAGATGTTTGGTTGGAGACAAGCCAAAAGGATGGGATATGAGTTTACCATAGGCAGAATTTGCATATAATAATTTTGTGAATAAGAGTACTGGTAAATCACCATTCCAAATTGTATATGGGAGTAGTCCCATAATTGCTTTTGAATTGATGTAGTTGGATAAATGAGAGTTAAGTAGTGCTGAAGTAGAATAATTTGTTGAATACCTTAAGAACATCCATGAGGAAGTGAGGAAGCACATCATCAAGATGAATACATAGTATAAGGATAAGGAAGATATGAAAATGAGGTATAAGGAATTTCATATTTTAGATGAAGTTATGGTTCATTTGAGAAAGGAGCATTTTCAAGTGGGTACATATAATAAACTTAAAATGAAGAGGTTTGGACCATGCAAGATAGTGAAAAGGCATGATTCTAGAAATGCTTATGAAGTAAAGTTGCCTACTGAATTGAATTTTTCACTATTATTTAATATTTTAGATTTGACAAATTATTATGAAGGAGGTGATGGAGATGAAGTTGCAGAAGCGCAATGGAGTATTCCTACAACTAGTTTGGCAACAAAGGAGATCAAGGAGATACTAGACAGTCATGTTGGAAAAAGCACAAGTAACCAAACCTATGAGGAATATCTTGTCAAATGGAAGGGGAGGTTAGTAGAGGATTCATCATGGCTAGCAAGGAAGGAGGTCAACCATCTTGATTTTCCTCTAAACACCTAAGACATGACAGAGTCACTTCTCAAATTACCTCGGGCGTCTGATGTAGGAGCATCTTGGGTGTAAGAGCAATCTTGCATTGCCCAAAAATATTTTATTTTCAATCTTTTCTATTTCAATAAGGACTAGTAGACAAGGTAGTTATTATTTATGGGAACTTACTATTTATAGTAAGTTTACCATACGAGCTCAGAATGTTCTCATTTTCTACATGAAGGTTCATTTTAGAGTTATAAGCCTACCATAAAATATCATTGCTCTAGCTTAAGTATTAGAGAAGTTATTGTGGATTTTTGGTGGAAAAATTTGTAGAAAAATCTTCAAACTCACCACTAGAGGCCTTAGTGTGCCCGGATGAGGTCTAAAAACTTGTTGGAAGAGAGCTTGCACTGCTATGATCTTGTAGATCAAGAGCTAACATTTTTGAAAAGTTATAATAGCCAATCAGAACAATGGTTCATGAGTTAATGCCTTTCAAAGTTGGGCTACCCAAAATTTCTAAAATAATTTGTTAAAAAATGTATCTAGCCAACTCTATATGTATTTTTAGGGTGTGTCAATGTCATGTCCCCTTTTCAAATAATTAAAAATAATAAACTTTGTTCAGGCAGGCAGGCTCCAAAAAGGTGAAGTTTCGGCAAAAGGGGCTAATCTTTGGAAACCAATGGAATAATAAATAAAAATTATTATTAAATTATATTTTATTAACCCCTCTTGGAAGTGAGTTAGGGTTATGCCCTCTTTTAAGGGGTTTGGAGGCATTTTGGGCTCATTCCCGAACTTGATTTTTGCTCATTTCTTTGTTGTTCTTCAGAGGCTGCCAAACCTATGGAGAAGGAGACCCAAGAATGGGAGTTTGTAGGTTTCTAGGAAGGCTAAGGATGGGAGTTTGAAGCCATTACATGTGCATGCTCATACAGAGTTTTTCTTTGTGCTGAACAGTGCAGATTTGTGGGTTTTTGGGTGTGTTTTTTGTATGAGTTTGGTGTTTTCAGTCGAGTATTTCATATCAGTTTTGGTTGCTACTGTATTTAAGATTTTAAGATATTAAAATAGAGTTGAATATATGTATTGGGATGTGATTAAACTTCTGAGATAGATTATTAGTGTTTTTGTGGTGTTTTCGAGCAATTTTGTGTTAATTTCGGGAGCCCGATGAGCATAGTTTTTGTCCTACATTTGTGAACTATTGTGTAAAGGCTATACAAATCTAGAAATTTCATTTTGTAGGCTTTTATGCTGCTGAAAATTCTTTAAAAATGTCCATTTTCAGATTTATTAATAGTTTGTGAAATTGTGAAGTTTTTTGACACTATTTCGGACATACCCGATTTGGGTTTTATTGAAAAATTGGTGGATCTCTGCAATATTGGTTGTTTGATTTTAAAGATCTTATTTGAGGCTTGAAATATCATACAAAATCAGTAAAGGGATATTTCAGTGGTATCAGAGCAATGATCTTGCCAACCTGAGGGTTTGTAGAAGATTGCATGTCAGTTTTGACAACTACCCAGATCTTGCATGTCATAATTTATGATTGCATGTTGCTTCTAATCAGTTGCATGTCAAAATTTATGGTCGCATGCAACTAAGTGAAAGAGAAAAAAGATATTTGCAGCGATAAAAGAATAAAGAAATTTTGATCAAACCTCCAGTTGAAAGTAAAAGTACAGAATCCAAGGAAGGGAAAAGTATGGTTGATCTAGATGAGATGGCAAAGAAATTCTTCTAAGACATCCAAAATACTCAGAAGAAAACAGTGGATAGTTTGGTAGAAACTAGAGAGGCTTTATGAATATTGACAGAAAAACTACAAGGAGTTACATCTATTAATGAGAAAGGGAGCACTTTAGAGGAGCCAAGAAATCTGAAATCCACACCATCTAAATCAACCAAAACTATTTTCTTGCTTTCAGATGAGCCACCAGTACCAAATCCAACCATTAATCCCGTGGAAGAGGTTACAGGTAACTTGATTGCATTAAGAGCTACTTACAATGGCTTAGATGATGACTTTCGTAGTTCGGTTCCTTTTAGAGAATATGTGGATATGATGAACACTTTGATGCCCAAGAAAGAGAACAGGAGGGAGCATGACATAAGTGGAAGAGAGCTTAAAAATAAAATAAGCAAGTTTACAGCACCTACTTTTGATGGAACAAATAAAATTTCAGCTAGAGCATGGCTACAAAAATTATAGACTTCATTCACACTTAACCCCATGAAGGAGAGTGATGCTGTTCAATTTGCAAGTCTACACTTGGAAGATGCAGCTTATGATTGGTGGTATCATGGAATGACTACTCAAGGTCATGATCAGGTAACTACATTTGATGATTTCAGTCAAAGAGTGACAGATAGATTTGACCTCAAGGATGATGAAGAGTACTTTAAATAATTGTCAAAGTTGAAGCAAACCAAATTAGTTAATGAGTATATAGAAGAGTTTCAAAAAGTGGCTGTTATGGTACCTGATATGAGTGAAAAGAGGATTGTTTATCTTTTTCTTGATGGTTTAGAAGATTCTGTTAAGGGTTTGGTTAAGGCTTTCTCACCCTCAACCTTACAGGAAGCTATCAAAAGAAGCTTGCAACTTGAAACTTGCGTGCCTATGAAATCAATCACTAATCAAAAACCCCCAAATCTTTGGCAACATAAGGGAAATTTTCAGAAAAAGACTTTCCCAACACTACCACCAAAAGATGTGATAAATTTGGCAAAAAAGAAGGTAGATGAAGAGGCTAGGAGTGAATTACGAAGGAAAAAACTTTTTTTTACTTGTAGAGAACCATGGGTTCTAGGACACAGATGTTTGGGGAAAGGTCAAGTGCACTATATTGAAGTTGCTTCAGAATCTGATTCAGATGAGCGTGAGGAATTTCATGATACTAAGGAGGAGGTAGAAGAAGAGAAAGAAAAAAAAATCAGCAAGGATGGCACTTTAGCAGCATTATCAGGAGTCCCAAGATACCATCCCTTTCGAATTCGAGGGGTACTAGAAGGGAAAAGGTTGACAGTTCTTGATAGTGGGGCAACTCACAATTTTATTGATGAGAGATTTGTCATGAAAAGAGGGCTTAAAGTAGAAGATTTTTAGGGATTCAATGTTAGTGTAGCTGATGGATTCACTATGCCTTGCACATGGGTGGTGAAACAAATCAAGATGACCTTAGGAGATTATGAGTTATGTGATGACTTCTGTGTGGTTGGTATTGGGGAGACAGATCTTGTATTGGGTGTTCAATGGTTGCACTCTATTGGAGGCTATTACATGAACCATCAAACTATGGAGTTTAAATTTCATTCCAATGGGAAAGAAGTCATATTGAGAGGTTTATCGAATGGAGCACCTAAGGCGGTCTCTGCAAAGAGGATGGAGAGGACTTTTCGAAGAGGACAAGTAGCATGGGCAGCAGGAGTCATAATCCATCCAACAAGCTCTCCAAAGAATCAAGGTAATTTCCATTTTGAAATTTAAAATATTCTTGATAAGCATAGTATAGTTTTCAATGACTTGCCTCCAAGATTACCACCAGATAGAGGTTTTGAGCATGTTATAGAGTTAGAATAGGGTGCCAAACTAGTTATAACAACCCCATACTACCATCCAACAGGTTATAAGGAAGAAATTGAAAAAACTATTAAAGAACTCCTGGACATGGGATTCATAAGGCCTAGCTCTAGTCCATTTGCATCATCTATGGTACTTGTCAAGAAAAAAGATCATACAATGAGAATGTGTATAGACTATAGGGCTCTAAACAAGAAGACCATAAAAAATAGTTATCCCATACCACGCATAGATGAACTCATTGATGAGTTACATGGTGTTGTAGACTTCTCAAAAATTGACTTAAGATCAGGGTACCATCAAATCCGAATGAGGAGTGAAGATGTGGAAAAGACTACTTTCAGATGTCACTATGGGCACTTTGAATTTCTTGTTATGCCATTTGGCCTCACTAATGCACCTGCAACATTCCAATCTTGTATGAATAAGGTATTCAGCCATCATCTTCAAAAATTTGTTTTGGTATTTTTTGATGATATCTTGATTTACAGTAAAACATGGGAAGAGCATCTAAAGCACATAGACATTGTTTTGGGAATCTTGAAGCAGTAATCCTTCTATGCTAAGCTATCTAAATGCGAGTTTGGTTTGACAGAGATCCTATATTTGGGACATATTATAAGTTCTAAATAAGTATAGGTTGATCAACAAAAAATCCAAGCAATTTTGAATTTTTCTCCACCCACTAATCTTACACAGTTGAGAGGTTTCTTCAGGTTGTGTAGCTACTGTAGGAGATTTTCCAAGGGATTTTCTCAGCTTGCTGCCCCCTTGACTGATTTGACAAAGAAAGGAGCTTTTTTTTGGATAGAAGAGGCACAAAAAACATTGATAAGCTTAAGGAGGTAATGATTTCATGCCCTGTGCTTGCAATTCCAGATTTCTCTTTACCTTTTGTTGTTGAATGTGATGCTTCTGGAGAAGGTATAGGGGCTGTCCTAACTCAAAGGGGACATCCAATAGCATTTGAGAGTAGAAAATTAAATCAATCAAAGAAAGGTTACTCCATCTATGATAAGGAAATGTTGGCAATCATGCATGCACTTCATAAGTTTAGACAATATTTGGTATGTGGGAGATTCATTGTAAAGACAGACCATAATAGCCTCAGGTTCTTCTTGAACCAAAGGGATTTGAATGATCATCAACAAAAATGGGTAAGCAAATTGCAAGCTTATGATTTTGATGTTGAATACATGAAAGGAAAGAATAATGTGGTTGCTGATGCTCTCTCAAGAAAGCCCACTTTGTGTTCCTTATTATCTATCTCTACTGATTGAAAAGTCTCCATAATTTTAGAGTATGCTAAAGATTCATTTTTCACCAAGATTTTGGATAAGTTAGTTGATGATAATAGGTACAAGGTTGTTGATGAATTGATTTATTACAAGAACAGGATCTTCTTAGTACCAGGATCAAAAACTAAGGAGAGGATATTGAGGGCCTTTCATGACACACCTTTGGCTGGTCATCAGGGATACTTCAAGACATACAGGAAAATTCAAGAGTGGTTTTCATGGAAGGGTATGAAGGAGGATTTCCTTTTACACATTAAGGAATGTATGGTTTGCCAACAAAGCAAGAGTGAGCAAAATTTTCCTGCAGGGTTGTTGCAGCCACTTCCTATTCCTAAACAAAAATGGAAAAGTATTTCCATGGACTTCATCACTGGGTTGCCCAAGGTTCAAGGTAAGTATTGCATATATGTGGTGGTAGATAGACTAACTAAGTATGCACATTTCTTTCCTATCACATCTAATTTCAAGGCATCAAAAGTGGCCGAATTGTTCTTCAAGGAAATTTTTAGATTACATGGCTTGCCTAGAAATATTGTTAGTGACCGGGACAATAGATTCCTCAGCTCTTTTTGGAAGGAGCTCTTTCATTTGGCAAGAACTGAACTCACTCCCAATACTATCTATCACCCTCAAATAGATGGACAAACAGAGATAGTTAATAAATGGATAGAGGGATATTTGAGGAACTATGTTTCAAATCAACAACATGCTTGGGTGAAATGGTTACACCTAGGGGAGTATTGTTACAATACATCTCATCACATGTCTATTGGTATGCCTCCTTTTCATTTTCTTTATGGTTATGATGCCCTTTCCTTTGTTTATCTAATACTTTTCGATAGCAGAGTACCTGCAGCAAGTGATTTCGTCAAGCAAAGCCAAGACATAATAAGGTCCCTCAAGGATAGTCTACAACATGCACATAACCAACAAAAGTTATATGCTGATAGGAAAAGGATTGAAAGATCTTTTGAGTTGGGAGATTTGGTATTTTTTAGGTTGCAACCATATAAGCAAAGCACCTTGAAGAGGACTGGGGTAGAGAAACTCAAGCCAAGGTTCTATGGGCCTTATAAGATCATCAAGAAGGTAGGAGAGGTAGCTTATGAATTGGAGCTCCCACCAAACAGCAAAATACATAATATTTTCCATGTATCTTGCCTAAAGAAGGTTCTAGGCCAGCAAACCATAGTATCTATAGAATTACCACCTCTTGATGATGAAGGGAAATTAGTTTTGATACCAGAAGAAATTTTGGATACAAGAGAGAAAAGATTGAGAAACAGGAGCGTCATAGAGCATTTGGTCAAATGGAAAGGATTACCACTAGAGGATGCAACTTGGGAAGGAGCACATATTCTTGAGAATTCAAACCTTCATTGCTTGAGGAAAAGCAATATTTGGGAGGGGAGGACTTGTCATGTCCCCTTTTCAAATAATTAAAAATAATAAACTTTGCTAAGGCAGGCAGGCTCCAAAAAGGTGAAGTTTCGCAAAAAAGGGGCTAATCAAACCAATGGAATAATAAATAAAAATTATTATTAAATTATATTTTATTAACCCCTCTTGGAAGTGAGTTAGGGTTATGCCCTCTTTTAAGGGGTTTGGAGGCATTTTGGGCTCATTCCAGAACTTGATTTTTGCTCATTTCTTTGTTGTTCTTCAGAGGCTGCCAAACCTGTGGAGAAGGAGACCCAAGAATGGGAGTTTTTAGGTTTCTAAGAAGGCTAAGGATGGTATTTTGAAGCCATTCCATGTGCATGCTCATACAGAGTTTTCCTTTGTGCTGAAGAGTGCAGATTTGTGGGTTTTCGGGTGTGTTTTTTGTACGAGTTTGGTGTTTTCAGTTGAGGATTTCATATCAGTTTTGGTTGCTGCTGTATTTTAGATTTTAAGATGTTAAAATAGAGTTGAATATATGTATTGGTACATGATTAAACTTTTGAGATAGATTATTAGTGTTTTTGTGGTGTTTTCGGGCAATTTTGTGTTAATTTCGGGAGCTCGATGAGCATAGTTTTTGTCCTACATTTGTGAACTGTTGTGTAAAGGCTATACAGATCTAGAAATTTCATTTTTTAGGCCATTATGCTGCTGAAATTTCTGTAAAAATTTCCATTTTCAGATTTATTAATAATTTGTGAAGTTGTGAAGTTTTTTGGCACTATGTCGGACATACCCGATTTGGGTTTTATTGAGAAATTGGTGGATCTTTGTAATATTGGTTGTTTGATTTTAAAGATCTGATTTGAGGCTTGAAATATCATACAAAATCAGTAAAGGGACATTTTAGTCGACCCTACGTATTAAGTTTGAGCATCTAGAACCTTCCCAGACGACATAAAATTGCCTATTTAAAATTGGCCCAAACATTGTCTAGGACATCTCTGGGGTGATAGTTCACAACTTGTCTTGTGAACTACTATAATGAAGACACCCATGTGGGTTAACATATTGTACTTTCAAATTCTATAATTCTAAATTTTTGGTGCAAATAAGAAGTCCATATTATTTTCTCGCATTTTTTGGTGTTTGTTTGTTTCTATTATGGTTTATGGTATTGAGGGGAGCACCCTTCATCAGAAATAATAACCATTGATTTTAGGTTTAGGGTTTTACTTACCAATCTTGCTCTTGTAAACATTTTTTTTATGGCTTGGTTTTCCAAAGTGATAGCGAGTAGGCTTCTTCTTCTTTGGTTTTCCCTTCACATTCCTTTGTTCTCATTTCTTCAATGATTCTCTTTTCTCAACACCTGATAGGAACTCAACATAGCCTAGTCGAGAGGTTTCATGAGGTCTCCTTGGTTTTTTTATATGTTCATTATGGAATCTCATAAGCTCTTTAGGTTTTTTCAACCTCCCAATGAATTCCTTTTCAACTTTCAACTTATTCACCAATCTATCATTCTCATATTTCGGATTTGTAATCTCTAGCTCCTTTCTTAAAATGTCATGATTCACACTAAGTAGCTAACTGATCATGTCAAATTGATTGTGGGTTAGCTTATGCACTTCATTCATTATTTCATAAAGTCTTGTAGTCATCTGTCTTTTATCTTCATTTGTCATTTCTTTATCTTTTTCAACCTTTTTGTTATCTTTCTCAGCCTTTTTCTTTTGTTCGGTCACTTCACATAGCCTTATTGCTTGTATCTCATGTTCTCTTTTCAATGCTCTCACTTCCTCATTTAGAATGTTATTCCTATCCAATAGATCAACTATTGCTGCATCAAATTCACTAGAAGTTCCTTCATCAAATAGTTCTTCAACAATCTCTTTGTTGTATTGGGTGTCATTTTGTTGAATTGCCGTCTCTTTCATTTTTCAATGATTGCCTTAATATCTTCTTTGTAGCATGAACTTGTTCATATGAAAGTTGAAAATAAATCTTGTGATTTGCAATTATCTTTCCCAATTTGTAGGCTTACATATTTAATATCTTTAAATCCCAATAGGTTAGACTTCTATCAAGAGTACATCGCTTTGATGCCAATTTTTAAAAAAACTAATTGGGAAAGGTATCTATATAAAATTTTCTCACTTTAAACATGAAACATATTTGATATCACTACATAAAACCTCATTAATATCATATCAATTTAACCATTCACATTAACATAATATCAGATCTAACTTCTAACTACATGAATGTAAAATCATGAACACATAACACATGAACACACATATTTGGTGATGCAAGAACCCTCCAAGGTGAAGGTAAAATTGTAGTGGGGATGACACACACAAAATCTTCACTACTTGATGAAGGGTGCTCCCCTTAATACCTTAAACACATAACATAAACAAAGAAATAACAAAAATTTATGAGGATAGAATATGGGCTTCTTATTATTGCCACAAATGCAGAATTATAGAATTCAAAATTGCAATGTGCTAACACACATGGACAACTTCATTATAGTAATTTGCAAGATAAAGCTACAAACTATCACCTAGAGTTGTCATAGATAATGTACAAGCATTTATTTAATTATCAATTTTATGTTGCTTGAGAAGGTTCTAGAGACTCAAAATTAATACCTATGGCCAATAGACCCTACTAATTCATATATAGTAGCCAAATACACTTTTGTTATTTATTTTGGAAGTTCTGGATGCATCAACTTTGGAAGGCCATAACTTTCAAATTGTTTCTCTAATTAGCTATTATATCCACTTTTTGGAATCCCTAGCTTCTACTCTACAAGCTCGGATCCACGTAAGAACCCATCCATCGAGTTTGTAGACCTCATTTGGGAAAATTTAGGGACTCCAAAACTAATCCCAAATCTTTTTTAACAAAAACCCACAATAGCATCACTGATACTTATGACATGACATTGAGCCTCAACTAGCAGGCTAATATGACTGAGATAAACCTCTATCTCTACAATTAGGACATTTTGAGCTCGTATGACTAACTTACAAAGTAGCAAGCCTCCATAGATAATAACTCTACATTAAGTCAACCCTTATTCAAATAACTAAAATGAAATATTTTTTGGTTGATGCAAGATTTCTCTTACACCTAGAATGCTCCTATCTTAGACACCCTGGGTAATTTGAGAAGTAACCTTGTCATGTCTTAAGTGTTCAAAAGAAAACCAAGATGCTTAACCTCCTCCCTTTATAGCCATGATTAATTTTCTACTAACCTCCCTTTCCATTTGACTAGGTATTATTCATAAGTTCTATTCCTTGTATTGTTACCAACATGATTTTCCAATCTCTCCTCAATCTCCTTTGTAGCTAAACTAGCTACTAGAATACTCCACAATGCTTCTACAATTTCATCTCCATCACCTCATTCATTATACTTTGTCAAATCTAAAATGTTAAATACTAGTAAAAATATTCAGTTTAGCAGGAAAAACCATGTTAGCATTAATTCTAATGATACTACTTTGGGGGAGTATCCTAAGCATTGGAAAGTATTGACATATTGCATTCATGATTGTGTTTGTCATTGATGTAAACATAGTATGGTTTCTATAAAGACTAGCTGAGTAGTAGATAGAGATCTTAGGTGTACAGACAATGGTTTGATTTTTTGGTGATGCATGACCATGGACATGTTCTATAATTTATCTTGATGATGTGGTTTAGTGCACAAAGTCTAAGCTGAATATGTACAAAAGTTGTACCTAATTTACTAAAACTAGTACAGAGACAAAGCATTAGGAAAGCATTTCTTAATGGTTGTTTGATATCTTTCATTTGAGATGTAATGAGAAGATGCATAGCCAGGTAGTGATAGAGGACAATTTTTTGGTGACATTAATAGGTGTGCAAGCCCTAGTATCACATGTGTGAAGTTTTGGATAGACTGTGAACTGACAGTGCTATTATAGTTGTAATTAACTAATTATTTTATTATAATCAATTGCGAAATCCTCAAGTCTGACTAAAGAATTATTTTGAAGATATGGTATAAAGGAAAGATATTTTCCTTCTTGTAAAGTATCCATTATTGTATGAAGTGTGAAGTGTGAAAATTGGTGAGACCAAATTTTTCCTTTATTTCATAATAGTTTTAAGATACTTTGTTGATACTCTATTTTATCTTTGTCAAAACATTTGTGTACCTATGTTTACCAAACTTGTGATAAACCTATGGGTAGAAACTATGTCATCTTTTTGCTAGTATTATATATAGCATGCAATATTTCATATAGTTGTCAAAATGTGTGTTCTTATATTTCAATTTAAAAATATAAATGTTTATTTGCAAACATGTCTTTGTGTTGAAACTAAGTTGTTAATGAAGATTGAAAGATGATTGGAGGAATTCAAAAGTTGAGCGCCAACAACATTCAAGGAGAAGAGAATGCTAAGGAGCAGCCATGACAAAGGGAAGTTGCAATGATTCCAGAAGACATGGCAATGAGTAAGGAGGGGCTATGAAGACTTATTACCTTCTTTACTTTTATTCTATGGCAAGTGGATGTTCAGACTTTATTACTCCCACCTCAAACCATTATTCCTTCTTCTCGTCTTCTGTTTTTATCCTCCTATTTTCTCTCCTACGGATTTAAAGTTAGGGCATTTACTTTTCTATTATGGAATAAGTGTTGATCTTCTATATATATATAGGAATCAACTTATGTGTGTTAGTTTTTAGCTAGATAGAAGAAATAGTTTATTAGAACAGACTATTGACTTTTACAATTGTGTTTTTCAAGTTTTGTGTTATGCAATGAATTTCTAAAATCTAATGAAATAGTTTTTGGCTTCTATCTTGTGTTAGTAGTTTAGTGAAGCTGAACAAGGGGGCCCATTTGGAAGGTGGATTAGATTAGGATAGAATATATTTATTTTCAAGCATTCTTAGTTTCGTAAGTAGAAGTTGTAAATTCCTTCCTATAGCATTGCACTTTGTGAATGTTCCTGTAGCATATGTGAGAACAATTATAGTGGATGAACTGAGTTGGAATATTTGTTATTTTTTCATTTTATTCCTAGTATTTATAGAGTTAAGTGTTTTAATTTCCTATAGCAATAGTGTAAGTTCTTTTCCTTGCATTTTATTTTCCTGCAACATAAGCTTAGTGACTCATTAAGAGACCTAGTGCACATAGTGTGTTGACCATTTCAA
The DNA here is from genome assembly GCA_028749045.1 of Cupressus sempervirens. Taxonomy (NCBI): domain Eukaryota; kingdom Viridiplantae; phylum Streptophyta; class Pinopsida; order Cupressales; family Cupressaceae; genus Cupressus; species Cupressus sempervirens. Next base: position 358,551,117 of record CM053786.1, read on the forward strand.
GTATATGTCCTTGGGTTGACAAGATTAAATGCACCTCATGGTGGGATAAATAATCTTTAGTTTGAATATATTATTCCTAAGTGTGGTCTAGGGCATGATTGTGATACACCTACTATGAGGTGGACCATTTTTGGTGTCATTACCAGGGATTGTGTCCAGCTAGGAGCATTTTTGAGTCATAATTATTAGATAAAGTTTTTTTTAGAAATCTCTAGTTTGAAGTTTCTTTCACCAAGTGTGAAAAATTTAATTGCATGCATCAAAGAGGAAGACAACAACATGAATATGACAGATTTCTTCCGTAGGAGTCTATTAATTTGAATGAAGAAATTGAAGAAGAAGAAGTTGACTTATATTTTGAAGACGCAAGCCCTATTTTTCCCACATCATCATCAAGACTCAAACCAATAGATATAAGCGGTCTCCAACCTTTCACGAAAGTAGTGGCTAGTTTTCTTGATAATATTGCTTTGAATCCACCATTTTATAATCATCCAGTACCCCATGTCCCTTTCCAGCACTAACCTCATAATCTAATACCTCCAATTATAGCACAACCTACTTTTCCATTTCCTCTTCTAACCCTTGTAACTACTGATAATCTCTAGAATATACCTGGCGCTGCTTTTCCAAAGTTCTATGGCCTTGCAACTGAAGACCTTGATACTTTCTTTTTCAAATTTGACATACTTTATCATAGTTTTGACTACAACACTGATGCCTATAAGCTTAAATTGTTTCCAACAACATTTAAAGAATTAACTTTATGATGGTTCATTGGCTTGGGAGCCAATGCAACATGAAGTTGGGATGAGATGCAAACCTTTTTTTTGGATAAGTACAAAGAGTGTTGTAAAGCATCTAGTTCAAGAGGAGATGATTTCTTCAAGATATCCTAGAAGGAGGAAGAAACATTAGAAGACTATGTTCCTCATTTTTTATATAAACTGTAGAAGAACCCTCAGCATGTGTTGTTTGAGGATTCACAAAAGCTAGTCTTTTTGAGAGGTGTGAATGATGACTATCTAGCAACATTGGACCTGATAGCTGGTGGTGATGTGTATCAACTTCCTGGGATGACATCAAGAAAATTTGTCAAAACTATTCAAGGTCAACCATGAAGAAAGGCTGAGGACCTCATTCCACAACCATTAAAGGAATTAGTCAAGGCATTTCAAAGCTCGAGATATCTCACCTATTGTCAAATTTCAAACAAGAAATCATCAATGATGTCACTACACATCTAGACATAATGACTGCAAAGAAGAAGCAAGTAGAAGCCAAGTTACAACTAGCTGAATACTACCCTCATTGTTAGAAGCAAAAGGAGGATTGCCAATGTAAACTAGTTGCAAGCATGGAGAACCAACATCTTTCAACTAAATATGTCAAGATAGGTTAAGATGATGAGAAAGTATTACTCATTGCTCAACACCAACCATGGACCCAACATCAAGGTATGCCTCAAGATCCTTTGCAAAACTCAAATTCATATGGTAATCAATGGCATAATTGTAATCCCCAAGGTCCTCCACAAAATCAACCCAATTGGAACAATGTTGGGAAAAACAACCCACAACAATCCAAATGGCCTCAGAATCCTCAACCATCTTGGCCTAACCAATAGAGTAACCAATGGTAGAACCACCAGAACTATTGGCAAAACTAGCAGAACCAATGGCAACCACCCCAAGGGAAGTGGCTATCTATGAACCAATGGAGGGGATCCCAACAATGGCCTAACCAAAATACTAGTGCTCCACAATTACCACCTCCAGTTTAGCAACTTGCTTTAATGCCACCACCTACAAACCATGGACCTCAAAAGCAAACATAGTTACCTGCACAACCTCATCCAAACACAAATAGCCAATAGCCACAACAAACCATGTATAGTGTTGATGCTTAGCAGTATCCTACTTATGCTTTAGATGTTGCAGATATACACCCGAGATCTGGTATGACTTTACCAATGCCTAAACTACCTCTTATAACTAAGATACCAAACTCTCCTGAAGCATCAAAACTCTTAGTTGTTGGAACTGTTGACTCAACCAATGTCGCTATGCCAACCCCATCTCAACTCTCCTGTAGCATCAAAACCCTTAGTTATTGGAACTTTTGACTCAACCAATGTTGCTATGCCAACCCCAGCTCAACTAGTAGTGGAACCTCCTTTTCCAGAAAAGCTGATACAAAAGAAACCTAAACAAACAGAGGAACAATCTTTTAATATTGTTGATCAGCTGAAAAATATACATGTCCAAATACCCCTATTTCAAGCCATGAAGGATGTTCTAGTTTATGGAAAAGCTATTAGAGAAGCCTACTTGAAGAAGCTTGGAAGGAAGAAAAAGGACCCCACCAAAGTCCATGTTGTGGAACAATTGGCTAACATCATGCGAGGGAAATTGATTACACCAAAATATTCTGTTCTAGGAAGTGCAATAGTGAATATCAGTATAAATGGTCAGTTTGTTAAAAATATTAGAATAGATCTTGGAGCTACTATAAATTTTATGACCAAGGATACCATGAAGAAGTTTTAAATAGAAGGACTAAGGGCTATGCCAACAATTCTGTAACTTGCAAATAGTTCTACTGTTACTCCTGATGAGATGATAGAAAACATAGTTGTATCCCTAGATTCTCTAGAATATCCTGCAGACTTCATGATTTTATCCCCCAAAGTTAATCTATCTAGTTACCCTATCAGCTTAGGTAGAACATGGTTGGCCACAACTAATGCAAACATAAGTTATAGATCAGGGAATATGACCATCTCAAATGGCCAAGCAACAAAGAAATTTGATTTATATCCTCTAGCCCAACCATTACTAGATCTAAGTACATCTATTTGGCCAAATTTAGGAGATGAAGAAGAAGAGTTAAAATCCATAGTAAAATTGATGATGTTACATAGACAATCTTTTCTAAAAATGCAAGAGGAAGATTTAGTAATTTAGAGTATCCTCACTAACAATTGTGTGGTAGAAAAAGATGTATCTAAAAGTTCTATGTTGGAATTAATCACATATGAAGAGTGTGATAAGAATTGTACTTTGCTCAAAGAACCTAAAATTCTTTATCCACTTTAACCTTATGAATTAGAAGAAAGCCCAATCTCTGAAGCTGCTATGATAGAGTCCACCACCACTATTGAACTGACTAAAGGTCATAATCTCCATGTTAATCCCAAATTAACTCCCACACAGATGGAGCAGTTAAAAGAGTTGCTTCAAAGGCATGAAAAGGCCTTTGCATGGGACTATAGTGATATGAAATGATTGAGTCCTATACTATGCACTCATAGGATATATATCAATGAAGGTTTTCTACCACTCCATCAATCCCAGAGAATGATAAATCCAAGCCTTAGAGAGATAGTGAAAAATGAATTGCAAAAATTGCTTGATGCCATTTTTATTTATCCTATATTCGATAGTGGATGGGTGTCACCCCTAGTCATAGTTCCTAGAAAAGGAGGAAAATAAAGAATTTGTGTAGATTACAATGAGTTGAACAAAGCTACCAAGAAGGATCACTTTCCTTTACCATTCATAGACCAAGTTCTAGACACAATAGCTAGAAAGAAGTATTTTTCTTTTTTGGACGGATATAGTGGTTATAACTAAATTAGTATTGCTCATGATGATCAAGATAAAATCACATTTATGTGTCCATGGGATAATTTCACATACTCTATTTTACCATTTGGTCTATGTAATGCTCCTGCAACATTTCAAAGAGCACTTATTAGCATCTTTTCTGATATATCACATGATTGTATAGAAATCTACGTGGATGACTTTGCAATATTTGGAGTCACTTTTGAAGAAGCAATGGTGAATCTTGAAAAGGTTTTGGTAAGATGTCAAAACCATAATTTGGCACTTAACAGTGAAATGTGTTTCATGTTCATGCAGGAAGGTGTAATACTTGGCCATTTTATATCCACTATAGGAATACAAGTGGATCCAACTAAGATAGAGGTAATCCAAACATTGCCCTTACCTACAAATTCAAAAGATGTAAGATATTTTCTAGGTCACGCTGGATATTACAAACATTTTATAAAAGATTTCAGCAAAATAGCTAGTCCCTTTTATAAGTTACTCACAAAGGAAATTGGATTTAGTTGGACATCCAAATGTAATGAAGCCTTCCTACAGCTTAAGAAACTTCTAACTATAGCCCCAGTCTTACAAGGCCCTAATTAGAACTTAACTTTTAATATATATATAAATGCCTCTGATTATGCCATAGGTGCAGTCTTAGCACAACAATCCAAAAATCTTGAAAATGCAATGTATTATATCAGTAAGAGCCTTCATGGACCAAAGCTAAACTGTACTATGACTAAAAAAGAATTATTAGTAGTAGTTTATGCCCTCAAAATTTTTTGGCATTACATAACTAGCTATTCCATATTTATTCATACTGATCTTGCAACAATTAAATATCTCATGAAGAAACCTGCTATAATAGGTAGGTTAGCAAGATGGTTACTATTGTTGCAAGAATTTGATATAACTATTATTGATAAGCCTGGAAGAGCCAATGTTGTAGCTAATTATTCATCAAGAATCCAACATGATGATACTGACACTACCTTGGTAGATGATGCATTCCCGAATGAGCATTTGTTTAATATTGTTTTTCAAACTCCATGGTATGCAAGCATTGCTAACTACATTGCAGCCAATAAAATACCAGAACATTTTTTGTATAAGGGAAAGAAGCTGCTTGTGGAGAAAAGTTTTTATTTCTCCTAGATAGACAATCTCTTATTCTACACAAGACTAGATCAAGTTACGAGAAGATGTGTAAGAGAAAATGATACATCTTACATTCTACATGCATGTCATAATGAAGCATGTGGAGGACATTTTGCAACAAAAGAAAAGCTTTCAAAATCTTGACAACTAGTTATTATTGGCCTACACTTCGCAAGGATGAAATCAACTATACAAGGAAATGTGACAAGTGTCAAAGGATGGGCTAGCCAACAAGAATATATGATATGCCTCTTAATCTTCAGATGGCATTAGCACCATTTTGACAAATGGGGAATGGACTTCATTGGTCCAATTGATCCTCCATCTAATGGGAAATCCTATATTCTTGTGTGCACTAATTATCTAACAAAATGGGTTGAAGTTAAGGCTATGAAGCATGCTCGTGATGAAAAAGTTGCTAAACTTTTGTATGAAGAGATCTTTACTCGCTATGGTGGAAAGAGCTAGTTAGTGACCAAGGTGTGTAACTCACCTCTAATATAATCTTAGAATTGATGAAATAGTATAACATCAAGCACCAAAAATCTAGTCGTTATCATCCTCAAGCTAATGGACAAGCAGAGGTCACAAATTGTGAGTTGGAGAACATCTTAACAAAAATAGTCCATTTGCAGCGAAGGGATTGGACAAGTAGATTACAAGAAGCTATTTGGGCTTATAGAACAACCTGGAAGACTACTATAGGATTCACACAATTTGAGCTCTTATATGGTAACGTAGCAATGCTTCTAATTAAATTTGAACATAAAAATCTAAGGATAGCATTAGCATTAGATATTGAACTTCCTGTAGCACAAATAGATAATATTCTACATCTTAATTCTCTGGATGAGATGCGCAAAGCTACTTTGGAGTAGACTGAACTAATACAGAAAGAAAGGAAACAATGGCATGATTCTCATATTATCAGTAAACAATTTCAAGTTGGTGACTGGGCACTACTATATGATTTTAGATTTAAAGATATGCCAAGAAAACTGTAGACAAGATGGCTAGGACCATATGAAATTAGTCATGTCTTTGATAATGGAGCTATTCAACTAACAACCATTGATTTGGTACCTTTCAAGCTATTAGTCAATGGTCACCAATTGAAATTATACAAACGACCCCGAACGAAAGCCAACTTCCTACAGCAGTTTCAACAGCCTGATTCAAAAACAAATCAAGTAACTCTTCCTACAGCCGAAGGTGTCAACCTTCCAACTACCACCCTTCAACATTAATTTATTTGTTCATACTCACAATAAAGACTTTATGTTCACATAAATTTCACTTTTCTATTCACGTTTCTTTCCATCTCATCTCTGTACCTTCCACCCATCCACCTCATCTCATTTCTTTATCTTCCATCCATCCACTTTCCACATCATCAATTTTTCATGCTTTCAATAAACCTCACAAGATGCTAATGGACATTGCCGATCCTAATATCACTTCCTCCACCTTTTTGGTACGTGTGATAATCAGAATGATAGGTATAACATTTTCAAATTATCATTCACTTATAGTCTATAGATTTCGTTAATTATATTTAATATTGCATAATTTATATGATGGTGGCGTTATGCCAGTCCCTTATGCGTACTAGGCCTGACAAGTGTGGAAATTTGTCCAAATTTATTAGGGGGCAGCGAAGGTCACTAATATCCAATGGCATTTTTATTTACTCGTAAAGATTTTTCCTAATCTTCGCATTCCCTTCATTAATGAAAAATAATAGCCATAAGTACACAAGTGAGGTGTTTTACTCTCTATTTTTGAATGATTTTTTGTGTCAAGCTATGATGTGACTTATGTTTAAATTTTTTTGCAATCTGAACCCTATTTTTAGATGATTCTCACACATATTCACGATTCGCCTTAATTAAAAGTCATATTATTGCGCATAACAATTTGTTATGACATTAATTGCCTGGTCTAAACAAAGTGTGAGTTAAGTCTACAAAATAACAAAGTAGTTTGAAGCTTGAATTCAAAAAGGGGAAATAGAGTAAGTGCTAAGAGAATGGGTGGACAGTTGTAGAGGAGAGAACTAGTGGAACACACTATGTTACTCTCAGGCGTAGAAGTTGTGAGAAGGTTTCATGCATGTAAATGGCTAGGATATTTTCTAAGTTTGACTGCATTTGATGAGGAGGCAACCACAGAATTTACAAGTACATTTGATGAGGGTGAAGCTTCCATTTGGGGTTTAAAGGTAATTGCAATAGAAGAACACATTGCTGAAGTGACTGGGTTGCCTATAGTTGGAGAACATTACCCCATCACACATGATGCGAGGTTAGCAAGAGCTCAATTTACCAGACTCCCTGATCCTCAAATGGACATAACAAAGCAAGGTTACAAGAGAATGTCACTACCACCAGCATACAATGAATTAGCCATGCACATAATCAGGTATTTTACATTCGAAGGCAGATTATCATACTTGTGTGCACACCATTTCAAATTACTTAGTTGTGTAAGGCATAATCTTGCAGTAAATATTCTGAATTTCCTATATAATATGCTTTGTATTAGTGTAGAAGAGACTCAGAAGGGAAAAGATAATTCTATTACTCATCATGCTTTAATCAAGTTACTAATAGAGAGGCCGCTTAGGGATGTGTCTCCCATAACATGGGATGAATTTGTGCAAGCTAAAACTTTGCAACCCCAAGCTGCCTCTGGCGAACAACCTAGTGAGGAAAATGTCCCTACCAATGAGCCTACTAAATAAAATACCCAAGAGGCTGAAGCTAAAAAGACCCAAGAAAATGTGCCTTCACTTATGCAAGAGACCCCAAAACCTAATATTAGCAAAGCCAAGAGGAAATGAAAACTACCAGTAGAAACTTTTGTTCAGGAAAAGGAAGAGATGAACTCTACAATTGTAAGACAAAAGAGAACAAATAAAAGTCCTACAGCAACCACTCCTACAATAGAGACACCCAAAGTGAAAAGTAGGAAAAAGGCTATGTTGCAAGAAGAAAGCCCCATAAGGAGAAGCCCTAGGATGAGAGGGAAAGTTTCTAAAGATTCCACTCTATCTAAAACATCTACTAGGGAATCCCTTGTGCAAATTGTTTCAAATCACTCTCCTCCCCATCCCGAGATTACAAGTATTCCCAAAAATCCTATAGAAGAATGCAAGGATGGAGTTGAAGAAAGACTAGATAATGCCCCAAAAGACCTACTAGGTACTTCTAGCTATAGGGATGAACCAGTTCTTGAATATGTTGATCCAAACACTACTCTTCTTCCTCATAAGTCAACATGGATTACAAGTGTTGTAGAACATTCAAGGCAAGAACAAAGAAAGAGGAAAAGAGATTATGAAGAAGTCAGTGGTTCTATCACACTACAGAAACTCCTTTTTCAATTGTATGGGCAACGTCTATTTGCTAAAGCCTTGTGGAAAGGAGAGAAGAAAAAGATGAATAAGGTTATAGTATCTCAAGGTCAAGAAATTGTATATTTAAAGGAATAGTTAGCAAGCCAAAAACAACGAATGGACCATGCCCTCAAGCTAGCTAATTAGGACCTTGCTTGTAGATGACCACCAAGATTTTATGCTCTCTATTTGAAAGAGAAATTCCTTTTGTTTCAATTAATGTTAACTCTTAATAATCTTAATGCAGAGTTCAAATCAGCACAAGAATTTTATGGACTATATTAAACTCTACCACCTTGGCAACAGAATTTACTCTGTGAATTATATGTTCATAATTTGGTTATCCCTTCAGAAACTCAATGGAATCCCTTGCTTTACATAGGAGATATACACTTAAGAGCCCTCATGTCCTAGATGTCCAATGAAGCAAATTATGATAGGTAGTTGGATAATTACAAGGATGAGGAGAGGGCAAAATCTTTGCCTTTAAGAGAAAAGAGTAGTAAACTAGATGAAGATCTCAGGGATTGGTTCACATTAACCTATGGAAAGAAGAATCCAGAAGTAAGGGATAGGATCTTTGTTGCTAGAGCTAAAGTATGCTGATTATGAAAATCTACCTTACTTTGCCTTTCAAAGAGATATGATTGGTGCGAGGAGTAGATGGGGCAAACTGCCTGAATCTCTTAAAAAATCAAAACCACACAGTCCCATTAACTTGGAAGCAACACATAACAGGGTTCCAAAATATATAGAGTTAGGAAAGCAGATCAAACTAGAATTGTGGTGTCCCCTAACCATGTAGCCTCCAATGCTTCTATGGTCCTTATATGATGTTAATGCTAATAGACTTGACAAGCTATAGGAAGAACACAGAAGAGAAGTGTGGGAGAGAACCAAAGGATTTTATTACACTTTCAAGAGCAATAGGAAAGGTAGGATAGAAATTGGAGGGTTCAGGTCGTTGACAAGGAAGTGCAATGCTTGAGGACAAGCATTGGTTTAGTAGGGGGTAGATGATGAGACCAAAATTTGCCTTTATTTCATAATAGTTTTAAGATAATTTGTTGATACTCTATTTTATCTTTGTACAAACATTTTTGGACCTATGTTTACCAAATTTGTGTACCTATGGGTAGAAGCTATGTCACCATTTTGCTAGTATTATATATAGTATGCAGTATTTCATATAGTTATCAAAATGTGCATTCTTATATTTGAATTAAATTTGATAAATTTTTATTTGCAAACATTGCTTTGTATTGAAACTAACCTATTAATGAAGATTGAAAGATGATTGGAGGAATTCAAAAGTTGAGCGCCAACAACATTCAAGGAAAAGAGAATGCTAAGGAGCAGCCATAGCGGAGGGAAGTTGCAATGATTCTAGAAGACACGAAAGTGATTAAGGAGGAGCTATGAAGACTTATTACCTTATTTGCATTTATTCTATGACAAGCACATGTTCAGACTTTATTACTCCCACCTCAAGTCATTATTCCTTCTTCCTGCCTTTAGTTGTTATCATCCTATTTTCTCTCCTATAGATTTAAAGTTAGGCATTTACTATTCTGTTATGGAATAAGTGTTCATCTCCTATATTTATAGGAATCAAAGTAAGAGTGTTATTTTTTTAGCCAGATAGAAGAAATAGTTTATGAGAATAGACTATTGACTTTTACAATTATGTTTTTCCAGTTTTGTGTTATGTAATGAATTTCTAAAATCTAATGAAATAGTTTTTGGCCTCTATCCTATGTTAGTAGTTTATTGAAGTCGACCAAGGGGGCCCACTTGGAAGGTGGATTAGATTAGGATAGAATAGATTTACTTTCAAGAATTCTTAGTTTTGTAAGTAGTAGTTGTAAATTCCTTCCTGTAGCATTGCACTTTGTGAATGTTCCTATAGCATATGTGAGAACAATTATAGTGGATGAACCAAGTTGGAATATTTGTTATCTTTTCATTTTATTCCTAGTATTCATAGAGTTAAGTGTGTTAGTTTCCTATAGCAATAGTGTAAGTTCTTTTCCTTGCATTTTACTTTCCTGCAGCATAAACTTAGTGACTCATTAAGAGACCTAGTGCACATACTATGCCAACCATTTTAAGTATACGTCCCTGAGTTGACAAGATTAAATGCACTTCATGGTGGGAGAAATAGTCCTTAGTCTAAATATATTATTCCTAAGCATGGCCTAGAGCATCGTTGTGATACAGCTATTATGAGGCAGACCAAAAATGAGCAAAGTGTTTGGTAAATACATGTAAGCGATCCAAGAAATTTTGGATGTGAGATTTGTGATCTAGTTACAAGATCAAAAGGAGAAGAGGTCTGGTTGACATGATAGACAAAGAGGAAGGAAGTAAATTTAGATTCTTTTTTTTTGCAAGAAATAATACAAAGATCATTTTGACATTAGGTTCATTGGTCTTATCCTTGAAGTTGTTTGGGCAGTGGATCTAACTAACTTCCACAACTCCTAATAGGGTTGGAATCTCCTAATAGGGATTCAAAGTCTCCTTACAAAGACTCATATGTATTGAATGTATTCATAGACTCCTAATAAGGCCCATCCTCTAACAAGGAATATTTTTATTAGTACATCATCTTATGTGTACCATCCTTTTCGCATTGATCAAGGGTTTTCCTAGTTAACATATCTAATCAAGGGTTTCCCTAGTTAACATATCTGGTGTTTCCTTGATCAAGGGTTTCCCTAGTTCACCCCCCCCCCCCCTCTTAGTTATATTGGTGGATTGTATATATTCTAACACTCTACTTCATAGGCCTTTCTAGAATCATGCTTTTTCACTATCTTTCACAGTGTAAACTTCTTCATTTTCAACTTATTATATGATGCTGGGAGAACTTGGATAACTAGGGCCAAAGGCATGCCCACCTAAAAAAATCACCTCCAAGAGTAAACACAATGGAAAAATAACACAGAGAACAACAACCAAAGGATATAGAAGAGAAAAACACTTTATTGATTCATCAATTCATCCAAATAGATGCCTAGCTGTAAGGCTTTCTAGGTTATAGGCAACACTATAGTTCGAACTTCTATCTTTAATGATTATATTCACATTCTCACTCTACTTCTACTCTTCCTTTTCCTCATAAAAATCATGCCTAAGACTCTACTCAAGACCCCTTCAAATACTTGCATCACCACAAGTTGGCCTGTTATAGATTACCAACTAAATAAATCCTTACATTAAATGCAAACCAAGCCACAAATAAGCTCTCAACAAATATTAAATACAAAACTAAATATTTAAGGTCAGCCCAAACTAGAACCAGACACAAATAACTTAGCCAAAGAAGGACAATGGAAAATATTAGCACTCGACAGTGTTCAGTGCATACATGAGTTTGGCACCAACAAGCACTCGACACCAACACAAAATCAAAACCCATAGAGAGCTCAGTATCCACCATGAACTTGGCATCAACTATGAACTCAACACATACAAATAAATCAACATCAATTTCAAACTTGGAAGTAATTGCAAACTTGATAAAGACTACTAAATTGACAACAACAAGGAGCTTGACAACAACTAAGAAAAGAAACATGCCAAATAGCCATGCAACCCAGGATGCTTCTACATCATTATATTACCCACTAGAAAATGTCCCTTTCCCAAATAAACCATGACTTCATCTCCAATATGGAATTCCTTATACCTCCTTCTCACATCTGCCTTAGCTTTATACCTCTGTATTCATCTTAATAATGTTATTTCTCACCTCCTCATAGATATTCTTTGAATGTTGAACAATTCTTCTTCTTATGCATTACTTAATTTTCCTTTATCCAATTGGCTTAATTAAGAAGCATTTCTGGGACTGCTCCCATATACAATATGAAATGGTGATTTACTAGTATTCCTATTGACAAGATTATTATATGAAAATTCTACCTATCGTAAAATCATATCCCATCCTTTTAGTTTATCTATAGCCAAATATCTTGACAAGTTTCCCAAACTATAATTCACAACTTTTGACTATCCATCAGTCTATGGCTGATGTGATGAACTAAACTTCAAATATATCTTTAATTTATTCCACAATGTATGCCAAAAATACCCAGCAAATATTGTATCTTAATCTAAAATTTTACTATGTGGTAGACCATGTAGTCTCACCACTTCTCTCAAAAACAACTATGCCACATGAACAACATCACTGGTCTCCATGCAGGGAATGAAATGTGCTATCTTTGAAAATCTATCAACCACCACAAAATTAGAATCATACCCTCACTGAGTCCTTGGTAATCCAAGAATGAAATCCATATTGATATCCTCCCACGACTTCTATGGTATAGGTAATGGCTGATAGAATCTCATATTATGCTTCACTCCTCTCACCATTTGCCATACTCTACAAAAAAATAAAAACTTCTTAAAATCTTGTTGCAGTTGTGGTCAATAATAGTTTTAAGCAACCAAACCAATGGTTTTATCTCTACCAATGTGTCTAGCCAATCCTCCACTATGCTTCTCCTTGATAAGATTATCTCTCATTAAAATTCTTGGAATGCACAATTGGCTTCCTTTGAACAACATACCATCTTGGGTTATAAAATCCAGCCACTCCCTCTAGACATGGATTAATGAGTTCATTGAACCCTACCATCTCAATTTGTATTTGTGTTAGCGAAAGTTGTCTTCTACTAAGAGCATCTACAACTCTATTAGACTTCCCACTCCTGTGTTTCAAAATAAATGTATAACTCTACAAAAACTCAACACACTTCAAATTCTTTTGGTTTAATTTTTCTCAACTATTCAAATATTGCAATCTTGATTATCAGAATACAAAACAAACTCCTTAGGAAGAAGATACTGTCTCGACTTCTTTAATGCCTAAAATATATCATAAATTTCCTTATAATAAACATAATAATTTATTTTGGCATCATTCAACTTCTCACTGAAATAAGAAATAATTCTACCTTTTTGGCTCAAAATATCTCCTATTGTAGTACCACTAGTATCACAATCTACTTGAAACACCTTGTTAAAATCTGGAAGTGCTAAAATAGGCTTCATTGTAACCTTTTTTTTAGGCAATGCAAGGCAAGAGAATCCCCAAAGGAGATGTCCTAGCCCCCAAAAAATAACCACACAGTGGAAATAGAACAACAATGCAACAAGAATGCAAGATCTAATACCAAATCACAACTCTGTATTCATAAAATAACTGATACATGCAATGTGCCAAGTTGTAAAGTCTTCTCAGTTACAACCAAATACAAAGCAATTAGAATAACAGTTCTACAAGATCCAACCCAAACACTAGCTAGTCTAGATCCACACTATGGTAGAAACCTCCAAGGAAGATCTCAACTTTTTCTCACAAGCCCACCAAGCAATCTCCTTGTTATCCAAGCTACGGCTACTAGCCCTTCTCAAAATTTATCCAAGATCCAAGTGTAAACTGCCTCACATTCGACACTCTATTCACACACCCTAGAAATATTCTCTTACTTAGCTACTGCATCTTCCATTCTTTTCTCTAAGCTAGATGATTAATCACAATTTTGCTATAAACTATCTCACATTCAACACTTTGTCCACAGTCTCAGGAAAAACTTGCTCTTCAGCTACTCTCCACAGTCACTCCTCCTTCAAATGAATGAATTGTAATCACTAAAGACTTCACCACAACCCCTACTTATACCAATATAATCCATAGGTCATCCTAAAATGCTAAAAACTAAATAAACCTAACATTAAATATTTGAAGAGCCACAAATCAGCCTTTAACAAATACACAGAAACCAAAAAATACAACTCTAGCAACAAGGTAAAAATGGCTGTAACTAGAACATGATAACTCCAAAATCTATGCACACATAGGAAGGTTTCCAAATGTCTCTCTAACACATCCCTAACCATAAAAAGCATAACTCCACCAAAATCCAAGCTCAATGCTCCTTGATCAGACTACCCAAGTAAATAGAAAAGTATGTCCCATACTTTGATGCCCAAAGAAAGATCTACAACCAACTTCATCTTTACTAAAAGCTTCCACTTTATCAAAGTCAATAGATAAAATCTAAAAATCAACCATCTATGCTTCATCCATTAAAACATAAAAATCAAATATATATCAACAACCCAATTAGCATGCTCACATCCAAGAACAAACTAAACATAATGCCTCATCAACAAACCATCATCCACATCAACAACTAGTGAATCCACACCAAAAAAAAACTCCATATCAATAGCAATATGTAGATCTCCATCAACACATTCCAAACTCACAACACCAGTAATCTCATTGCTCACAAGATGCTTTGCAACATACAAGTCACCACCAATAGCAACCAAATCATCCATGACCAAGTTCTCTGCAATCTCAATGTTAGACTCAACCAACTAATCATGAAAACCAATCTCCATCCCAAAATCAACAAGATTAGGAATATCCCTAGCAACAACATCCATTTTTTCTATAGGTTTTATATCAAACTCCACAAACTAATCAACAAAACCAATCTCTTCCACCTCTACCTTGTGATGCCATCTTCTCTCTCGAACAAGTCTTCTAACTAGCCAAACAACTCTCTTTCGGATCGGTAGATTTTAGTTCCAATAGCATATAGCTTCTTTCTTTGGTTCCTTAACTCTTTTAGAAAATCCAACATCTACAACAACATCCTCCCGAGCTATTGTCTCATTAATCCTCCTCTGCATGATATCATGAAGGCTTGTAATCATCCTAGGGTCCAATCCTCTTGGAGCCATCTTCTAAGATCTTTGTAAACCCTCTGCAACAAATCACCAATAGATCAATCTTCCCAAACAAGATCAACTTTCTATCTTTGCAATCATAGATCCATCTGCATGTCCTTCCAAGGTCCTGGTGCAATCTTCCTCAACTTTGGTTCTTGATCTACATGTTCAAGAACAACCTTCACTCTAATACCACCTGACATAGTGCAAGGCAAGAGAATCCCCAAAGGAGATGTCCTAGCCCCTAGAAAATAACCACATAGTGGCAATAGGACAACAATGCAAGATCTAATACAAAATCACAACTCTTTATTCATAAAATAACTATTACATGCAATGTGCCAGGCTATAAGGCCTTCCTAGTTATGGCCAAATACAAAGTAATTAAAATAATAGTTCTGCAAAATCCCTCAAAATCCAACACAAACACTAGCTAATAAAAATCCACACTCTGGTAGAAACCTCCATGGAAGATCTCAACTTGTGCTCACAATCCCACCAAGCAATCTCCTTGTTTTCTAAGCCATAACTACTTGCCATTCTCAAACTTTATCCAAGATCCAAGTGTAAAATTTCTCACATTTGGTGCTCTATCCACACACTCTAGAAATTTTATCTTACTCAGCTACTCCTTCTTCCATGGTCTTCTCCAAGCAAGATGATTAATCATAATCCTACTATAAACTGCCTCACATTTGGCACTCTGTCCACAGTCTTAGGAAAAACTTGCTCTTCATCTACTCTCCACACTCACTCCTCCTTCAAATGAATAAATAATAATCACTAAAGAATTCAGCACAACCCCTAATTATACCAATATAAGCCACAAGTTGTCCTAGAATACTAAAAATTAAATAAACCTAACATTAAATACTTGAAGAGCCATAAGTTAGCCTCCAACATAAATTAAATGTTCAAAAACTGATATCCAAGAAAAATCATGATATCTCCTAGCCCCAATTGAATTAGAATTTGTGCTTCAAAATAGTGGTATTAATTTTGGCTCTATACAACCCCTTAAGAGTGGAAGGTAGATTCATTAATGATATTTGCACATCCATCCTAAAAGTCATGCTAAGAAACCTGTCATAAAAAAACTACTAAAAATTGATACTTTAGGAGAATTGCCATATCACCTAGATTACAATGAATTAAGACTTTTTCCTTTGAAAAATGAAAGTAATCTAGGCCTTTTTTAATCCATAAAATTTTTTCCCTCTAACTCATTGTGTAAAATTAGTTACATGACCTGCAATGGGCACCCAGAAACTAGAAAATACAGTTCCAACAGCAAGGTAAAAATGGCTCTAACTTCAACATGATAACTCCAATCCCTATGTGAACATAGGACAAGGTTCCCCAATGTGTCTCCAACACATCCCTAGCCATGAAAATCATAACTCCACCAAAATTCAAGCTTGATTCTCTTGCATGATTTTTCAACATATTAAAACCCTTATATTCTCCTACAGTCCACTAAATTCTTTCCTATCCTCTCTCATTATTTTAGGCAAGGGTCCACAAATACTGCTAAAACCTATTATGAACTTTCTATAAAAACTAGCTAGTCCTTTAAATAATCTTACTTGTGTAGCACTCTTTGGAGTAGGCCATTCAAGATTAACCTTCACTTTCTCAAGGTCCATTTATAGACCTTTTGGTGAAACTAAAAATCCTAGGTACACCAACTCATTCTTCACAAAACTACACTTCTTCAAGTTTATCA
The DNA here is from genome assembly GCA_028749045.1 of Cupressus sempervirens. Taxonomy (NCBI): domain Eukaryota; kingdom Viridiplantae; phylum Streptophyta; class Pinopsida; order Cupressales; family Cupressaceae; genus Cupressus; species Cupressus sempervirens. Next base: position 358,567,777 of record CM053786.1, read on the forward strand.
GAAACTCTTCTTCCCTTAGCTTATCAAACACCTTTCAAATATACATAAAATGATCCTCCAATGTCTTACTAAATATCAAAATATCATCTAGGTAAACAATGACAAACTTACCCAGAAACACCTTTAGTACATCATTCATGAGCCTCATGAAAGTGCTTGGTGCATTGGTTAGCCCAAAAGGCATGACTAATCACTCATACAGTCCTTCCCTTGTCTTGAAAGTAGTCTTCCTCTCGTCACCTTCTCTAATATGAATTTGATGGTATCCACTCTTCGTATCTATCTTATTAATAGTGTAAGAATCTATGCACATCCTCTATTCTCTAATATTCTTAGGTGTTAATAATGTTGGTACAGTACTCAGACTCTCCTGAATCATTCCCTTCTACAAAAACTCATGAACTTTTCTATTCAACTCTTCACTTTTTCTTTGTGTCATTTAGTATGCTACCTTCTTTGGAAAACTAGCTCCTAGAATCAAATCAATCTAGTGATCGATCTTCCTCACTGGGGGTAATCCATCAAGTACATTATCTAACACAATATCAAAAGAACACTCCCAAAAAATCTACAAATTATATAGGTAACTCCTCTACTTCTTCTTTACAATCTTTTGGGATTATAGAAAAAGACAAATTCTCATGCGTCATTACTTGGATAAACTCCTTTCCATATAAAAAACATATTTAGGTAGCACTACATATCTTTTCCTCTTTCTCCTTTAATGACTTCAACTTATGTTTCACTTCATCCATTATCAGATTTTAGGTATTTTCTCACCTATCATGCCTCTCAAACTACCATGACCTACACAAAAAAATATGACATATTTTCATAGGTATGATATCACTAAGAAACTCATCCTAGTATCTTCTAATCTTTAACTTCATTAGGCACTACTCATCAACCATAACCTTTGTGGTCATCTTGCACCCATGCAATATGGTATGGAGACGGGTGTTTTTGTCTCTTGAGATTTAAGTTGGCGTCCATCCTTTTTGACACCAGATTGTTAGTACTTCCACCATCAATGATCACATCACAATAGTTATCTTAAGATTTGCACCTAGTGTGAAAAAAAACTCCTCCTTTGATCAGGTTCATTCTCTCCACTTAGCAAGACTCTCCTAATAACAATTAATTCTCCTCCTTCAACATCTTCAAAATGGGATGATTTAGGATCTTCACCAACATGCACAACTCTAGCTTGGCCTTCAGCTCTTCTATCCATCCTTCCTTAGCACTAGAGACATTGAAATGTTGTATGACCTTCTTCTCCATAGTGAAAACATTTTTCACAAAAGTCTCTTCTTCCAAATCATTGCCCTCTTCTTCTTCCTCTCTAATCTCTATTGTTCTAACCATGGAAATGATTGCAAATTTTCCCCCTATGGTTTTGAGTGCTACTTCTCACCTCATCCTTATTCTTTTGATCACCATTTTGGCCTCCATAAGAGTGTCTACTAGATCTTCCACTTTCACCTCTTCCAAAGTTCTTTCTCATCTAATCCTCAACTCTTGGGGAAAACTAGTAGACCTTCTCAATACTAATCATTAGAACTAGACTCATCTCCTCCTGAGTGCTTGGCCTCAACATATTAAGATAATGGGAAATATTCTCCTTGTTAGCTTTTGCATGGCCTATTCTGATGAGAACTCAGTAGAACTCTTCTATATACTCTTGAATTAATCTTCCCTCCTACTTAAACCCTTGCATTTTCTTCAGTAGATCAAGGTCATATTCCACTAGAATGAATTGTCATTTCATTTGATCCCATCTAGTGATTTTTTCCTTCCCTCTTCAATTTCACTCAAATTGGATCTCCTACCACCAGATCTTTGCATGGCCCTTCAGCTTGGCCTTTGCAAACTTGACCCTTTCTAGATCTTCAATATCTTCATATTCAAAGTACCCTTCTAACTCATTGATCCAATCAATCATTTCCTCTAGGTTAAGATTTCCCAAAACTGTGGGAACATCAAACTTAGATCTTTTTCCAATCTTGGAAATGACCTTAAAAAATTTTCCTAACCTGGGTTAAGAACTTCATCTACTAACTCTTGATCAACATTTTTTTCTTCTTCTCTTTCATCCTCACTTTCATCATCTCCTATGACAAGATTCATTCCTTTGCATATTTGTTCTTGCAATGCTTGCATTTTCCTCTAGAGGGCTCTAAAATCCTTAGGTGTAACACCTATGAATCTCCCACCATGCTCTCTTAATGGAGGCATCTTCACATTTCCTTTGAATCCCTAGTGAAAATTACCTCATAATCAATGATCTATCTACACACACAACCCAAACCATGGTCCTCTTGCAGCTACCTCACTATTAGTGATTTGTTTACATAATCAAGAACTCCTACTTTGATGCCACTTGATGAAGGGTTCTCCCCTTAATACCTTAAACACATAACAAAAAAAATGAAATAAGAACAATTTGCAAGAACAAAATATGGGCTTTTTATTATTGTTACAAATGCGAAATTATAGAATTCAAAATTACAATATGCTAACCCACATGGGTGCCTTCATTATAGTAATCTGCAAAAAAAAGTTGTGAGCTATCATGCAAAGCTATCCTAAACAATGTATGGGCATTTCTTAAATTTGCAATTTTATGCCACCTGGGAAGGTTCTAGAAACTCAAACTTAATACCTATGGCTAGCAGACCCTAACAATACATATAGAGTCGGCCAAATACACTTTTGACATTTATTTTGAAATTTTTGGTCAGATCAACTTTGGAAGGCCATAAATTTTGAACCATTGCTCTGATTGATTATTATAACCACTTTTTGGAATCCTCAACTTCTGATCTACAACTTGATTTTGTGCAAGTGCCCATCCATTGAGTTTTCAGGCATCATCCAGGCACATTATGGCTTCAAAACTAAGCCCAAAGGTTTTGTACCAAAAATCCACAACAACCTCACTAATACTTATGATATGGAAAATAATCCTCAAGTGGTGGGCTAATATGAATGAGATGAACCTCCACCTCTAAAATTAGGACATTCTGAGCTTGTATAAATGACATACTCAATAGCAAGCCTCGATAGACAACAACTCTACATCAAGACAACCCTTATTCAAATAACTAAAATAAAATATTTTTGGATTGATGTAATATTTATCCTACACCCAGGATGCTCTTGCATCATTACTATAACAATAAAGTGTTCTTGTTAAGGCTACATTGTTTGATCACTTTTGATGATCTACCCTATGACGGGTCTTCCCTATTAAAGGAAAAACAAATTGCTATGTTCTACATTGATTAAAGGATTTTACATCAAAATTAAGTGAGTAATCTATTAGGATATTTACAGAAGCATGTTAGAGCTACTCTTCTAAGAGATTTAAACCCTAAAACACATATTAGAATGTTTAGTACTCGATTCTTTGGTATGAACTTATAATGCCGATAACAGATCTCCTCTACATAATATAATATCACCTTATTGTTATTGATATTATTTAACTCTCCTTGAAACTAATCAATACACTTCTCAATCTGTTTAGACTTTAACACTCTAATTGGCCTCCAAAAATTTGCATGCAACCAAACTCTTCATTCATTCACTCACACATGCAAACTTCTAGATCCAAATCAACAATCTAGATTCTTTTTTTTCCTGCTTAGTCCTTGCAATTTTCTAATTATTATACTGCCTCATGTAGGGATTAATGATCTTCCACTTGACATGTAATTGCCTCCTTGATTACCTTCTTAATCTTCAAAATAAACTTCCAGCTCAATGAAAATGGTTAAGATGTGATTTCATGTCATTCCAAAATTATATATGAAATTGTGTTACTCAACACTAACACCATACCAATGCTCAACACAAAATATTTCATCTTGTTGTCCCTTGGGCTTAATTGTGCTTGTCATTTACTAAATTACTTGGCCTTTGTATTTCTTGATGTCAACTATTGATCCTGATAAGCTGGCCACACACTAGAGTACTCAACAACCTCTAGCTTGCTTAGTAGTAACTATTTCTCAACACATAACTTCAAATATATACAATCTTCAATACTTAGATCAGCCTATGTAGGATGACTTAGTCACGGTAATGATTGAATAACCTTTCCTTGTGAATAACTAAGTATTTGACACTAATAGACAACACGACTTAGGGATCAACAGTTAATACCTTCACTGCTCAATCAAGTGAACTTGTGAATTATATCATTGTCAATCATTACTAAAATATCTCCTACCCAAAATATATCTTCATGAATTTGGCTTAGAATTATCCTTGTTTAGTCATGTTGGTTAAACTCCTTAAAGAAAATATGTCTTGTAATGTTTAGGTTTCGAAAATATTCAAACCCTTTTTTGAATGTTGTATAGGATTTTTCTTTCTAAAGATTGACATTATTTTATGGACCATTTTTTTCTATAAATATGTCTTCTTTTTTGTTTTATTTCCTAAAAGAGTATATTTCATATCTATGATCTCAATGTTTCTCATACTATCATCCTCTATAGACTCTTCTATTCTCTTTATAGTATGGAATTATATTTCTCTTGATAGATATTATGTGTTGTCATTTAATGCATGGCTATTAGTTTTCGCTTATGACTCATCCTTATATCTTCAGAACCTTTCTATTTAAGCTACCATGGATTTCATTTCTTGTGTTATGCTTGGGGGATGAGAGCCTTTATATATTCTTTGTCTCTTTTTAAAGATCTAATTTTTAAAAGCTTATACCAAATTTTTTCATTATATGACATTGTTCTTCTCTTTATGAAGAATTGTGTCTTGACTAAGGATTCTCTCTTTTGCAAAGAGGTGCATGTCCTAGGTCATCACCTATTATTTATCAAGAAAATCTATGTCCATTATGCACAATTCTCCTTGTTTGGGGATGGTTATCTTTCATCCAAGGATCCCTATTTCACACACACACACACACACACACAGATATAGTTGTATGTGTGTGTGTGTGTGTTATATATAGGATAATTCTTGTTCTTTGTCCCTTCTTCTTAGAGATGTTATTTTAATCAAACACTACTCTTAGGTGGACATCTTGTTATTAAGATTTGTCCCTTTTTAGGATGATCTTTCCATAAGTGATCTATATTTTTCAGAATTGTCTATGTTCTCATATTGAAGAGTCGTGACTCATTGCTATGAATGTAGTATGAATTGTTGCTAAAAGAATATCTCCTTCTATAAGTAGGCATCCTCTTTCTCTTCCTTCTAATTTCCATTGACATAGCCATGATAAGGAAAGGGACATACATATGACCTTACATAGTTTCTCTAGCACAAGGTAGAAAATATAGATACTGAGTATGCCTTAGAGTACTTTAGCCCTAGATGCTAGTTATGTGTTCTAAGTCATTCTCAAATCTATGCATTGTTACTTCATCCTTCTACAACACACACAACCACATATGATAAATCTCATAATGGGTAACATAGATAAACTTGCTAAATCTCATTCATGGGTAAGGCATCTAGATATATACATATATTCTAAATCTTATATTTGGGCTACACATTAATTTTTTTCTAAAGTCCCATATATAGGTAAGGCATTCAAACATAACATTCTAAGCTCCATACATGAGTAACATGCATGTTTACACATAACCATACCATGGTGATACAATTAATATTGATATATGGGCAAAACTTTGGTGGGTTGACTAGTAGGTTACCACCTCGTTAGACTATTGCAATGCCATCTTTCACAATAATTCTCTTGGTGATTTTTAGTGGGGAAGACACTCTACTAGGTGAGGTTATCACTCTTTTTCCTTTTCTCTATTTCTTTCATGCTAGTAGAGATAGATTCATATATTAGAAATAGATAATACTAGGGGGGGGGGAGGTTTAATTAGTATTCTACAAACTTTTACCCACAACTAAATATTGTTACTTACTTTATAACTTGCATATGAAAGTAAACCAACAATGCTAAATACTAAATATAAGCATGCACAAAGAGAACTCATAACACCATTATTTGTTAACTAGGGAAATCTTGGCCAAGGGAAAACCCTAGTGGGGATAATACCTACAAGATGATCCACTAAACAAAAGAATCATGTTTAGGATATTGACCCTATTAGGATTCTATGAAATGCATATAGTGTCTTGAGTCCTTGTTAGAGGACCAGGCCTTGTTAAAAGCCTCAACCCTACTAAGAGTTTCTTCAATCTTGTTACGAGTTGGTAGAGCTAATACAATGTATACAAGAAAATCCCACTGCTCTAACATGCAATTATAGAATAAAGTTTCTTCACAAGAGTAGGTATACATACAATACTATCTTATTGTTGTATCTCACACTTTCTCTAGTCATATATTAGATTTCACATCATATAAGACTCACATATCATATAATATTTCTTCACAATAGTTTGCATCACATATAGACTTCTCATTATTTGCATAAGATAAGATCTTTACTTATATCTCACAAATTAATAAAACTCTATTTAGTCAGCCTTAAATGCTTTCACATGCTTGACTGAATATAAAAATGACCTAGGGTGAGCATCTAGGATGTTGGACCATCATGACTTAGTAATTATTTTGTCACCAAAATAATTCTTTAAGTTGTACAATTCAATTCTCTTATATGCTCTATTATGTTTTGTTAAATACTTGAACTAGTATCTTGAGTATAACTTGTGTCATACTATCTATAGAGGTCTATGCAATGACATACGTTATCACCACATTTTCATTTTTTGATCCTTAGCTGTGTATATCCTAACTTGAACTTAGTTGTCCATACATGTCTTATCTGTCTTTGTACCACTGCAATTTGTTTAACACTTAGACAATTTTCTATCTATATTTGTATAAATGAAATTCTAAATACATGTTGTCATAAATGACAATACATCAAACATCTAACTAGACATATTTCCAACAATCTCCCCCTTTGACATTATTGGCAACATTTTTGAAAAATGACTAAGTCCCAAAATGATGTCATTCAAAATTGAATACAAAAAATATTTTATTCATGTTTTGATGGACTATTACATTCCTTGTCACTCCTTGCAATAGTATAAAGGTGTACTCCCCCTTACATATACATATATATTTCTCCTTTATACATATAAATTTTTCCTTACATATACTTCTCCCCCTTTGACATCAATGGCAAAGGTGACAAAAAAATTGTATGCAAAACTATGTTGCCTTACACTGATCAACTTGTCATTCTAGAAAAACCATATGCAAAACCAATTTTTAGGTGCTCCAAATCTTTCTTCCAGTTCTCCTTGATTGTGTCAGATATATTGATGAGTGCACAAATTTCATAGGATGCCACTTCTACTGCACTTAAGTCAATATAGGAAAACTTTTCAAAAGAGGCCTTAGTTGCAAGACACTCCTCCAATTCTCTTTGTAAAATGATGGTTTTGACATGATTTTGCTAAGAGTAGAGAACTTTTTGATTACTTGTTCCTTATCAACTTTGATGCCTTTGATATCATTGTGAATCTTCTCCTTTTTTTTCCTAATATCATTAATGTTGCCCTCAAGTTGTTGTAATTTGGTAGTGAATGTATGAAGCTCACTCATTTGTGGGCTATGGTTTTAGCCATGTAATGACCTCCACACACACCTTCATGCATATCTTTCAAAATTTTCACAGCCTCAATTTCATCTACACATTTCAAAAGTACCCCTTCCATGTCTCTACACCACAACTGTCCTTGCACTATAATATACCTTATAGCCTGCAACTTCAAAGCTCTTTTTTGATTGTCTATTAATTATTTTAGGGACTTCATATTTTGAAAATAATAAATCACATCCTTGTACCAATCAGAGTTGTCTATATCACATAGGTCTTCTCTGCAATTATCATCCAATTGATTAATTTGGTTTGCCTCTAGATTTGCTTATATCATCAGCTTGGCCAAACCTTGACCTCTGACCAATTTAGTAATCTGGATGTCAATGTTGGATTCTTGTACTCTATTGATCCACCTACACCTCCTGCCAGATACCTCTTGTTGTGAGAAAATGTCTTTCATAGCAGCAGTAGGGAAAAAAGAAATAACTATAGCCCCATTAAATAACATCTGAAAGCCTTCAATCCTTTGACCAATGCATATGCCTATTTTTCATTAATATCATACTTTAGTTCAGCTGCTTGCAATGACTTGCTAAGAATGCAATTGGTTGTTCATAACCTTCTTCATTTTTCTGTAATAGTACTATAGCAACAGTGTGAAATGAGGCAAAATAAAATATATGAATTGGTTTGTCATAATCAGGAGCTTTGAGAACAAGGGCATCTTTAATAGCTTGCTTAATTTTTTGAAATGCAATACTAGGTTCACCATCCCATTTTATCTCAGATCCTTTCTTTAGCATTTTTTATATGGGCCTACTAATCTCTGCAAAATTTGTCACAAATCTCCTAAAAAAGTTGATCTGTCCAAAAAATGACTGGATGCGTTCGACACTCTTGGGTTTCTGAATCTTATCTATTGCTTCTACCCTTTTAGGGTCAATCCTCACTTCATGCTTGCCAACTAGATGTCCTAACAATTTTCCTTCAGTGACACCAAAGTTACATTTCCTTGGATTTAAATATATTCCATATTTAAGGGCTCTGATAAATACCTTTTCTAGGTGCATGCAATGATCATTTTCATCCTTGGAGTAAGCAGTAAGGTCATCCTAATACACAGCCAAAAATTTGTCAACAATATCAGTAAAAGCCACATCCATGGGCCTTTGGAAAGTAGCTCCAGCATTAGTAAGCCCAAAAGGCATCATGACATAAACATATGTACCCCATGGAGTTGTGAAAGAAGTCTTAAACTGTTCTAATTCTTTGACAACCACTTGATTATATCTTGAAAACCCATCCATCATGGACATCAATTTTGAACCAGTGACCCTTTGCAACATGGCTTCCATATTGGGTAAACCATAATTATCTTTTAATAAATATATGTTGAGATTCTTGAAATCAACACATAACCTTATATCTCCATTTTTCTTTCTTACTGGTACTAGATTGGATACCCAAGAAGAATGTCTAATAGGCTTTATAATCCCAACATCTCTTAACTTGATCAATTCTTCTTGCATTTTGGGAGCCAAGGTTGGATTTAATTGCCTTTTTTTTGTCTGAAAGGCTTATCATCTTGTTTCAAAGGGATTTCATGTTGAAATAGATCTTCCCTATAGGCCTTTAGATCATTATATGACCATGCAAACACATGTCTATATTTCCTTAGCAGACCTATCAAACCCTATCTTATCTTAGGAGATAATTTTTTACCAATATATACCTTCTTAGGGGTTTCTTTAGTTCCCAAACTTATCTTCTCCAAATCCTTAGCATTATATTCATTAGTAACCATTTGAGATCTATCATGATTGTTAAAAACGGTTTCCAGGACAACTAAACCTTTTGGTATTTTTTTTGTTTTCAATTGCACAACTTCTTGTCCAAAAATAGTATCTTTTCCATCTATGTTTTCTACATATGCTGCACAATCAATTTTTCGCCCTAATAACATATACTCACAATTCAAAAACCTTAAAATATCTTTATCATCCTCAAATACTTGCCAATTTTGGACATTGTCAAGAATAGAGGGTCTAGTTTGGATTTCCACTTTAGACATACCAGAGAATGTAATGTCTTCAGGCTTTATTGCTATATTTTCCAGCAAATCCACCATCTTATTGTTAGATCTATCCTTCCAAATTATACCAAATGCATCAAAGCACTCAATCATGTCCCATATTGCATTTCTATACTATTTTAACCTTTTATTCTTTGACACATAAACATTTCTCACCTAGGATATAATTAACTTAGAATTCCCTATTACATGTATACATTTTATCCCATGCTTATGAGCTAGTCTAAGTCCTAACAACAAAGCCTCATATTCTGCTATGTTATTAGTACAAGGGAAATTCAATGTGAAAGAAAATTTGTAAGTTACCCCACCAGGAGAAATTAATAAAATACCTACACCTGCTCCATCTTTGTAATAAGCATCGTCAAAGAACGTGGCCCATATGTCACTTTTATCTAACTTTGTATCAACTTCCATTTCTATTTGAGATTTCTGCTTGGTTTTCTTTAGAGTTAGGACCTCAACTCTAAATGCATTAACATCTATATCCAAAAAAAAATTCATATCATCCTCAACTTCCTCTACGGTCATATATATGCTTTTTGGTTCTCTATTGATCTTTACAAAATTTCCATCAATATTAAAAGTAGCAAATGATACGTCACATTGTAAGCTTCCTCCCATGGTAGCACTCCATTTTCAAGATAATAACATGCCATATTTAGGTTGTATGTCAACAACCAATATGCTCATAGTGAGTTCTTTATTTGGACAAGCTGTCAATCTATAGGGCAGGGCACTAATAGCGCCTATGACTGTAACTTCCCTCTTATCTATAGCACAACATCTTCCTTGAGTAGTGTCAACCTTTAGACCTAATTCTTTCATTATCTCAAAAGGCATAACAGTAATAGAAGCACCAAAATCAATCATACAATTCTTTAATGTCTTACCATTCACTAAGATGCTTAAGAAAAATGGTTCAACATTTCCCAAACATTCATTAACATAGTTATCCAAAAACATCTAAGGAATCTGAGACACAACCACTTCGGTGTCCTGTTCCTTCACCTTTTCCTTTTTCACTATATTAGGAACATGATCTTCATTACATTCTTGACTTACCTTTACATCAGTATTCCCCAACCATGCTATGGCTTTATCTTGGTGCTCTAGGATTCTCAGTAACTCAGACAGAGGAACCTTAATATTAATCTGAGACAAAATAGCAAACATATCTATAAAAGAATCAGAAAGGTTATCATTATTCACATTCCCTTTCTCATCATGCTTACTCAAAGTGTTCAAGGGATTATGATGACTCTTATCATGCTCAGTGACATTTTGTGATATCTTCCCATCTCTTTTCTTGGAGATATTATTTGAGCGCTTTATATCCTCAGGTTTGCCCCCTTTCCTTGGTTCCCATTTTTTATTTGCAAATTCACCCTTCACAACAGGGGACTCTTTAGGTTTTATAATTTCCCCTTTCTTATGGTTGGTCCCCTTTATGAAAATACTAGCTACCTTATTCCCTTCATTTCCTTGAACCATACTTCTAGTTTGAACCTGAGCCACCATATTAGCAGTGATTTGGTCAATTTATTCTCTAGAGGGTTTTCTTAGGGTCACTTCTTCTTTTGAACTCGCCATGTTACACACATTATCCTCAACATCACTTTCATCAAAAAATACTTGTTGTTGACTGACACTATAAAAATATCTCTGATCATTTACATCTCTATCACAAACTTTATTGTTAGAAAAATGTGAATCAAACATGTTACATCCTACATCATCATTGGTTTCCTCTTGTTCCTGACATTTTTCCACTATATTCTAATTCCTAGAAAATGACAAAGCTACTACACAATATTCGGGGGCATGAGGTAGTTGACAAGTAGAACACCATGTAGGTTCAACAGTGAATTCAGGATCATCTACCAAATTTACAAAGTTTTTGGATAAAGGATCAGGGGTCACTTTGTTATTGGTGTTCTTGGGTGGAGGAACATTAGGCTGACCATCCTTCCACGTAGTGTTATAAGGGAAAATATTGCAATCTATTTTGTCTACTGAAATTTGATTGGTAAGGGACCCTCTTTTCAGTGGGGTTCCTATCATTCTTTACCTGAGGAAGATTCAAACCTTTTATAGCATTTAGAATTTGACTCATTTCACTAGGCTCTTGATTTTTCCCTCCAATAGTTTTATGTTCTTCCCTTTTATTCCCCTTATTCCCAAATAACCTAGGATCATCTCTTTTTCTTTCTAACCTCCCTAAAATCCTTAAGTTATTTTCTATATTAATAGCAATTTTGAAAGCATCTCTTAAAGTTCTAGGCTCCTTATCCCTAAGTTGGTATGTCATTTTACCATCAAAAGCATTTAGATAAGTAATCAAACATACCTTGTCATCAATTCTCATGGCTTGCATTAGCTTGTACATCCTTTTTTGGAATCTAGTGCTAAATTCAATGATAGATTCATTAGGCAACCTCTTAATATTATTGAATTCACTCAAAATATAACTATGATTTTTCTTATCACCATATTGCTCTTTGAAACAATATTCAATATCTTTCCAATCAACAATAGATAATTCAGGGAGTCTCTTGAACCATTCTCTAGCATCTTCAGTTAGTGACTGAACAAACAACTTCATAATGACATCTTCAGCTTCAACCTCATAATCACTCATCATATCAAGAAAACTCCTCAAATGGTCCTCACAGGAGATAGCATTATTTCCATCAAATTTAGGCAATCTTTTTCTCATTTCTTGTGGTATAAGATTAGGAAAACTAGGGATCCCATCAAAACATATTTTCCTATAACCTTCTAAGTGGACAGGTCTCCTTTGTACATCAATCTTAAGCTAATTAGCACTATCTTTCTTATTATTACTCATAGTGTTAATAGTGTTAGCATCACCAACAGATTTTTTGAGATCTACTTTTTGTGAAGATGAAGAAAACAAAGAAAAAAGGTACCTTAGTAGTATTCTGATTTGCATCATTAGATCCATCATTATCTTTAGGCAGAGCTGCAGATTGCTTCTTGGTATTTTCCAAGAATTTGATCTTATTGTTCATTTCAGCTATAGCAGCCTCATTTTCTGCAATCTCCAATCTCTTGGCTAAAGAATCACTTTCTTTCCTTCTCTTTTCCAATTCAATATCAGAGAGTGACATAGAATCATGGATCTGAACTATCTTTACTGGCTCATTGATCTTAACACTAATCTCCTTTTGTTTTCCTTTGTCCTTAGCTCCTACAATAGATTCCACATTCTTTACTCTATTGTTATCAACTTCTAGAGCAGTATAGTTCATAACTTGCTGTAACATAGGTCCCTCTAGATCCATTTTTTGAGTTTCCAGCAACTTTTGCTCTTTCCTTCTAAGTTGTTCAACTTGTCCCACAATCTCAGGCTGCCATGCACTAGCTGCTATCTCATTTTTCTTCTTTAGAGCAGCAATTCGCCTTACTAATTCTTTTTTTCTTCATAGTTCTTCATAATCACTTCTTCCCTTTTTTTTTTTGAAATCTCCTATTTATAGCTTCTTGCTCAGCAAGCTGTGCTTTCAAATTTTCATTCTCATCAGGACTAGGGATAGTGAACTCAGACCCAGATGTTTTCTCATCGTTAAAACTTTTAGGTTCTAGGTGTCTAGGTCTGACCTTTTTAGGGGAATAATCTGACATGAAATGATTTATACTACACTGGAAAAGATTTTTACTAGTCCTACCCTCAATACTAAATACATTTGGTTGCACAATCTTCTCCAAGCATATCATTTCAGGGGTATTATAGAAATTTTCATCAGACAAAACTGGATGAGATCTTGGACCTTTGGAGAAAGGCATTTTTTCAACATCAGAATGGTGAGCATTATCTTTACCTACTACTTGCTCTTGTGAATAGCTTCCTTTCTGTATCTGGTTTCCCTTCACAACCCAATTCTATCTTCCTCAAGGAGGGAGATCAGTTTGTAATTTGATGGCCGAGTTTTTCCTCACATTTTCTCGTGTATTTATTTTATTCTTCATAATTTGGAACAACAATTCTCTAAATCTTGACACTGGTTAAAACCTTCTGAGTCACCACCCACTCTATTAGAATGGGAAAAAGAACTGAACAAATGATAAATCCTTTAGTGAAAATCTCGAGCAAAATGTATACAAATTCCAAATCCATGAGAAACTTCAGCATTAAAAAATAAATTTGCAACTCTACCCAAAGGGACACATATCTCTAATAATTCACTATTTATGACAACACTGAGTGTAATTCCCCAACGGAGTCACCATTTTGTTGGTTTTTGAAACTACTGAACAACAAAATGTTCAATACCAGAATGATAACACTCATATAACCTAAGGATCAGCCAATTCCTATTATTAATTACATAAGTAAACCATTTGGACCCAACTTCAACAAAACCAAAGGATGGTTTCCTACTCTTTTGGCTTTGCTAAACCAAGGCAGGTATACCTAGAGATGATTTTAATGCAAACTGCTGTGTAAAAAATCTTTTAGTTTCATTGTGATTCTCATTTATTACCCACTAACACATGAGCATTTTGCTTCACTTCCTTTAATGTTCTCAAACTTGTATGCATCCCTTATTGGTAGATTTGGTCGTCATTCTCCTTGAATTTACAAATATTCCTAATAATAGCAGCTACCTAAGACTCAGAGAACATATATAAATGAGTATTGACCAGCATTTATAACTTTGAACAAAATTGAATGAAAAATGATTTTGATTTTATAATTGTTTTGATATGCAGCTGCAAAATTCATCCTTGTTCACTTCTGACTTATGTGACTAGTGCTTTATACATTAGGCAGAAAAGTGACTATTGGTGGGAGATCTAATTCAATTAACTTGTAAATGAATTAATCAATTGTAATCACCCATTTCCATTCTTATGAAGTATCCTTTCTATAAATTCATAAACCCTACTGATTCATTCAAGCATTTCTATAATTCCTTGAATTAAAAGCAACAATGATATTAGCATACAACCCATCCAGATTGCATTCAACCAAGTTAAACCTTATTTAAAATGAATTCAAAGTAGAAAAACCCATAAAAGGAGACAGAAATTGATGACACAAATACAGTGTAAATACCCCTTTGTATTATCCTTTCAGATGACTAATACAATGACCAATAGAATTCAAAGGAAATCCCAAAACAACTTCCTAGTTCTATCATTTCAATATATCATCAGAAAGTACAACTAGAAAATAAACTTAGAATAGCTACACACTATTAGACCGACTATATTCTCTCAAAGGCTTAAAATTGTACAAAATTTGGACCCTCAGATTGTCTTGAAAACTCATTTATATAGGCATGAGTTGCAACGAGAAAAGGGCAAATGTGAATGACAAGTGTCCTTCAAAAAGATTTTTTACACACACCTGTAACAAAAGACAAAATGCAAATAATAGAAATGCTAATACATCAAACATTCCTTTGTGGGCCCACTTCTGTTATTTCTTTTAGAAAGGCAAGAATACTTTGATTGGATTCCTTTAGTGCTCTGGTTCCTTGGGATAGGTGGCCATCAAATGTGATAGTGATGAGTCATCTCCCGCTATCTGAGGATCCTCTTTGTCTTTATCATTAGTGGCAGAGGTGGCTTCTACTTTTGTACTCTCTTCTTTATCATCATCCTCCACCTCATCGCCTTCTTCTATTTGTTCTATAGACATAAACTCTTCCTTCCACTTATTGTAGATAGTTTCCTCCGGCCAATCAAAATTTATAACTTCTCTTTGTACAGTTACTAAAGAATTTGCATTTTCTTCTATATCAACAAAATCTTTTCTAATGGAGTTATAGAATATCTGTACTTTTACCAACTCCTCATTTGTCATTGACCACAATAAATGGCCCATTTCATTTATAACCTTACTTATTCTCTCACAAAAGGCTTCATCTAGCTCCCTCTTCCATTCTTCCTTTTCCTTTATTTTATCAACTATCTTTAGAGCACAAGGGAATAAATCAAAATTTTCCACAAAATACTTGGAAAAAAAATTAGTTAATCTTCTATAGAAAGAATCTTGCTTATCATCAAAACCTTCCAACTTATGTAGTAAATAAAAAATTCCTTCTCTCTGATGATATGTTAATTGAATAATAGATATACACATAGCAGTGATATCTGAACTTCTCTCTATCCACTTCTGTACAATGGGCTTGAATATAGCTTCATTTTGCTTCAATTCATCCCTAAATTCTGAGATCCTTGCTAATTGATCAAAAAATGTGGGCCATTCTATCTTATCTATTAAATAAATGATAACTTGCCTCAATTTTTCCTCATATTGATTATTAAATTCTACATGCATTGCATATAACTTATTCTTTTCATCTTCAAAATCATCTGCAGTATAGAATTGAGGCCTTTCTAGAGTATCAGGTATCTCAATAATTGGTGTTGATTTAAAAGGCTCAACAGGTAGCCTTGGGGGGGGTGCAATCCTAGGTTTACTAGTCTCTCCTAATTTTATTTTCCCAAGAATCTTTTCCATTTGAGTTACTTTATTTGCTAATGATTGTATTTGCATACCCCTCTCTTCATATGCTTTCAACACTTCTTCAAATCTAGCATTGAGTTGGGCAAATTTATCTTCCTCTTGGCCAGACACTATGCTACCAAATTTTAGCATTTCTGATGCCATCCCAATTATCTATTTAATACCTATTTCACCAGCCCTGAACACTGTCAATGCACCAGTATGCTCTGCAGTGGGAATCTCGTGCATTCTCATATTTTCCCTTTTTTCCATGGACCATATAACAAGGGCTTGGTGGTTATCACTAAATTTGACTCCTCTATGACCCTGTAGTATTTCTTCAGCAATCCTCAGTTGAACATCCCTCTATTTTCTTACTGAATCAAAAATAATGGGATTTGCTATATCCCATTTTGGCAGAAGGAGGACTCCTAACTGTCTAACTATTTGCCTCCTAGCTTCAAGAGTAAATTGAGCAAAATCATTTAAAATTTTAGATTTCACCTCTTGCTTAATATGTGAATCGGGTTTGTTTGGGTGCTCAACCTTGATCTTCTCACAGGTTTTCTCAAAATTTCTCATGTTTAATCTCCATAGAAACTGAGCAAAAGCCCTAGACTTTCAAAATTCTCATCATTATTAAACCTTTCAGAAGCTTGGGCAACTATCAGATCAATTTCCATACCTTGGTAATCAACAATGGTTAGGTCCAAGGAAGGTGTAGAAGGTTCTTGTGGCTCTCCAACATCCAAATCTATAGAAGTAACAATCACATCCCCTTCTCCACCCATTTGTCTAAGATGCTCCCTTAGAGATGCTTCATCATCTATTTGGATTGGGGACTGGCTTGGGGAGTATTGGTTTCTAATGAAGGGGTGCCTGTTGCACATTTTGAATCATGACACAACCAACCCTTCTCTGCAATGTATACTAGCCAGGAGCCACTATATTTTTGCTACTTATTTTCCTTTGTACTTCTACAGCCTTGTCTGGATAGGTCTCAATATACATGGCTTTCTTCTCATTCATAGTCTGGATGATCACAACAAAATTATTCATTAATGCTTGCATTTTGGCTCCCCAATTTTTTTTTTCTTTCAATGGGTCATATTGGGCTTCAAAAGCATTAATAAATTCTAGGGTCTTGCTAAATACTATCCATTTTTCTTTCCTCAATTCTTGTTCTTGCAAAGTGAAAACATTTTTGATTATATCCTTTGGATAATAAACTTGATGTACCATACGAGAAGATTTCACCCTCTCTCTTAAGAGGTCATAGAATCCTTCAGGATCAATGAATCTGGCATGAGATTATGCTATGTTATATCTATCCAAAAAGAAATTCAGGTATTTCCACCCTTTCTTGACAAAAACAAAATCATGCGCTAAGTAAAAATTGGAAAGAAGGTACCCTTCTTAGACAATTCCCTCTCATCTATAGTGCCTATTTTCCATAAGAGCTCAGCTATCCCTATCTTCAAAGGCATAGGAAAGGGGAACACATGTGGCTTTCCCACAAAACCATATACTCTTATTACAGTTGAAACACTATAAGGGATTATATCCCCCAATTATGACTAACCAATAGTCCTTGTGCATGGTCCTTAGGTCTAACCAATTCCAACAATGCTTGTGGAATTCTGGGGCTATGACCTTTTAAGAGCAACCTAAGCTTTCAAGAAAAGTATCTATCAAATCTCACATAGTTGGCATCTATAGCTTCTGAAGTCATATCTACACTCCATAGCTGCACTGGATTCCTCTCTCCATCCCTGATTGTTTACAACTCCATACCCTTGTAAAAGAAGGTAAATCCCTTGTATAAGCATACATGCATAAGCAATAAATACCAACAGAATGGTTTTTCCACCTTTCCCCATGCTATTCCCACTAGACCATTGTGAATTTCTTTCGCAAGAAAAGCAAAATCCAGAATAGTGTTCATCCCAAATTGAAGAGTTTGATCCATGATAAGGACAATAGAGCTTGGAATTTGATCAACTTCATCTATCCCAAAAATCTTGCAAAGAGAAAAATACAGTGCTTGAGCTCTCTAGTTGAAATGTCTTCTCAACAATGGCTCTTGGGTATTGGCTGTAATCACAGGCAAGGTGCCAATTTTAGCAGCATGCTCCTGTAATGGCCCTGTTCTTAGGTAAATTCTTTGTGCATCATACCTTGCTTGAAGGTCATCCATATCAATAGTTTCATGTATAGCATGGTTAGGGTTGAGGTTGAAAACCTCACTAATTAATTCAAGGCAAACCCTAAAGAGATTCACTCCAACATGGTTTTTTACCCACCCTGTAATTGGATCATATTTCTTTGCCAGATCCATCAATAAATCACTATCAAAGAAAAATGTGGGCACTATTAATTTACCAATATCAAACTCCCATATATTTCTCATAGGAGTATCAAATTTTCACTTTAAAAATCATTTCTTAAACAACTCCAGACCCCCCATGGAAACCTGGGCATCTCTTACCCAATTTGCTTTGTCATAGAAACCTTCTGCTACAACCACTCTCGGGTGTTTTGGAATGAGTTCCCTCCCCTTAGTTATTTCATTTACTGATAAGGGGAATTGTTCAAGAAAATCATCGTGCACAGAACATTTCAAATAATTCATTTTCCCGATGAATTCTTTTCGAGGAGGCATTTTGAATAAAACCCTAGAGTTTTTAAAAGAGTTGCAAAGTATTTACCTACTAGAATTTGCACTTCTGCACTGTGTGATTTCTTTTGCAATTTTACTGGATCGCTAGCTAAAATTTCCGTGCCCTGGCTCTGAGAATTTTTTATGCCTTGATGTTCTTTCTACGCCTTGGTAATTCATTAATGGTGAGATCGTGAGTTCTTTTCATACAATGAAATCGCACGAACAAAATCTGCACCATATTTACTCTTAGTAACCGTTACCTCCAAATTGTAACTAAATTTGAATCCTATCTATAGATTTTCACCAAATCAGATGGCTTTGATTTAAAAGGCTACATGTCGTGATACCACTTGCCCGCATTTCTTAAATTTCTTGCACCTTAGAATTACGAGGAAGTGCCACTCGTTGATGAAGACAAGATCAACAATCAGATCAATTCACATTCGAACAAAATCTAGTTAGCTATACTCACCAATAGGAAACCTTCAAATGAGTTCATGCCTTTTGACAACTTCTATGCCAACATGTCCCATATCTTCTTCTGAGCAAGTAGGTACTTGACATCGTTCATTCCATGTGTCATGCTAGCACATCCCTGCTTTTCTTATCTGACGAGCATCTTCAAATTGCGGGCTTGCACCAGTCATCAATCTTCAAAAGATCAATTGTAGTAGTGCTTATACCCCTTCTGAGTTAAAATTTTAGATGTCACCATGGACACGTGTCCACATGGTGCATTCTCACTTTTTTTGAACTTCACTCAAGTTCTTAATGCAGGCAAGCGCCCCTCGTTGATCAGGATAGGATCAACGATGTGAAACAATTATGCATTTTATGCTCACATCATCCACTTGGGCCAATGAAGTCACTATTTTCAATCTGTGTGCTATGACTCATCTGACCATTGCATTAATTTCTAAAACTTTTCGTGCCCACATCATAAGTGTTTCTAGCTAAGCATGAGTGGTAGTCCACATGGCGTGACTATGACACGCATCACAAAGGTGCATACTCGCATTCCTTAAATCTCTAGCATCTTCATAATGCGAGATTTCACTAACCCTTGATCTTTGAAAGATCTACAGCTAATGAGGCTTCACTTCCATTTGGCAGACAAACTACTTTAGTGGCACATTTGGTAGTACATGTCAGCGATCACTTTATAGCATGGCACACCTAAGGATATAGTTAAAATTTCTCGACCCCACCTTGCCACACATCCAAAAATAGCTTGCCCACATTATTTATCTCTCGTGTAGCTTCAAATCGCGAGCATGCGCTGGCCTTTGATCCTTGATAGATCAATGGTTATAAAATCATGTGTTTCAAATACCACGTTGGCTGAAGTGATGAATAAAATATCTCCATTCATTCCAACTTTCCTGAGACTTGCCACGAAAGACACCTCAACATCATCCTTGAGAACAATGGGCCCATCTTGTCAAAATGTGCCACTTGTCCAATATTTGCTTCCCCGCATTATTTATCTGACGAGCATCTCCTTCTTGTGGCAAAGCGCTAGCCTTTGATTCAAATGAAATCAATGGTTGATGCTTCTTGGTGATAAAGGCATATCTCTATTGGTATCTCAACCAATGACATCGCAAGAAATCCAGAATGTGCACAAAAAGAACTGACAAACTTGCAAAATCTTCTGACAACTTATGACTCCTTTTACAGTTCACTAGAAATTTAGAAAGCTAAGGGCTACGTGTCACCAAGTCACATGCTCGCATTATTTAGAAACCTTGCATCTCAAAATTGCGGGCATGCAATACCCGTTGATCCGAACAAGATCAATGATTATAAAAACTTTGTGTCATTAGAGGTATTTCCTAATAGAATGATTAAGCAATTTTCAAGCCAAGCATGACCATGTAAGGTTTAAACAAGATTAAAATGAATTCATGCTTGTACAAGCCCTTCCTTAGATGAAAATATATACCATTAAAAACATTTTTCTGAAAATACTTTGAGGGTTTTTTAAACGAGGGCAATCTAAGGATTTGAAAAGTACAAGGAACAAAACCCTAATTTGTAAGATTTTAAGAGTCAAATGATTTTTCACTAAATTTTTCCATAGTTTCTGCATTGTGAAAAATCAGACCAATAGTGGCTCTGTCTTGGGATGATAGACTACCTAAGTCTATGCAAGAATTCAAAATCTTTGGGAGAGCAGACCACATGCGTGGTATAGGGATGACAAATTTTTTAGAGAGCACAAAGCAACACATAGAAACAAGAAACAAGAAACCAGACTGTACAGAGAGACTATTTATAGGGATTTACAAAATATACAGAATGTACAAAAACACTAGAAACCCTAAAACTACTATTCATGGAAAATTGATACTTCAAGAAAAGTACCTCTTCAAGAATTGTCCATGAACTGGCAATTCAAGAATACCTCTAGTTAAATCCTTCAGAAAATATGAATATTCTCCATTTCTATCACAAATGTTATATGGACCAAGCCAGATTGGGTCAAATTTACCATGCTTTTCGTTATCTTCCAATCTAGCATTCCACATCAGTACCATGTCTCCTATTTCAGACTTTCTCTCAATGGCCTTTTTATCATATAAGTGCTTCATCTGTGATTAGAGCTTAACATTCTGAATAGAGGAATCTCTTCTTGTCTCTTCTAATTATTTAATGTCATCCATTCTAAGTTGCATCTCATCAATGATATCATCTTCATATAGCTAAATGAATTTATACATCTCCTTTAGATTATTCTAGGGAAGTCTAGCCTATATACCATAAACCAAGTCAAATGGGGCACAACCAATGGCCTTTTTCACAATAACCCTGTCAGCCCACAGGCTAATGGTAGTATTGAATCCCATGCCTTCTATAACTATGCACTTCAAATATCACATTTTAGGGCTTCTATAACTATGCACTCCAAATGCTTATTTTCATACTTCCATTCAATGTCAAATTACTCTTAAATCACTCAAAAATATTTGCATGATCAAATGGAACTCACACTCTTTTACTCCTTAAATCATTTCAAATCTTGCTTCGCATTAAATGAGCATGTTATTCTACTTCAAAAAGATGTCACTTCTCACTAGTAAACTTGTTTTCTTTCTTACAACTTTCTGGGATCATATCTAATCTTAAGCACCTACCCTAGCTTCCTTTCAATGTCCGCTAACTTTTGTTAATTGCACAACTTGTAATTATGTTTCCAACATCAGTTATGACCAACTAATTCTCTATCTCTACTAAAAATTCTTAATTCAAATAAGATGAGTCAAAAACAATAGCTGACTTCAATATTCCATTGGGTGCATCAAAATATTGTTCCTCCAAAACAATATCAAAACTTTTTGGATCCTTATCTTTTACGAATACTTATTTAAATTCATCAACATGTTCTTTTACTACTTCTTTCTGACTTTAATCATTGTTGTTGTCATTCCTTCTATCGTTCTTGTTTTTGTCCCTTCTATAATTGGGATTCTTGTTGAAGTTCCTTTTGTTCATTCTATAGAATCTTGCCTATATGTGTCCAAATTATTACATAACTAACATATAGGTACATTTCTTCTCTAATTTTCAGCTACTCTATAATTCCTTGCAATATATCTAGGATTGTTACACTTTCAACACACAAACTATTTCCTTTCACCATTAGTTTTTTCTCCATCATTAGATCTTCTTTGTGATCTTCCTCTTTTATTACCTATAGGTTAGTATTCCTAAACATTCTACTATTTGTATTGTTACTATCAAACTTAGGTTTCTTATAGTCTACTACTTTATTCTCATAACCATGATAGTTATAAGTATAGAATTTATTAATAGGTCTAAAAGACTTACCTATGCAATCTCTTTTCATATGACCAACTTCATTGCATATGAAACATCTATCTTTGAATTCATGTCTAACTACCTTGGATGGTTCATCTTCCTTAGGTTTATCAACTTACTCTATTTTTCTTAGCTTCACCATGTTTCATAGACAAATATTCTAGTTCAATCTCTTTAGATCCTTAAGTAGTAGTGCTTGATTCAATCTTACTCAAACCAGATTCTTTAGGGGACTCAACAACTAGATCTGGGTCTTTTCTAATTTCAACTTACTTTGTTGTGTTTTCTCCAATAAGATATCCAAGACCTATCTTATCATATGAAGGTCTCTAGTGAAATATTTGTTCATCAATTTTCTCACTACTAGAATAAATCTTTTCTAACTTCTTCTTAGCTTGTGTCAATTCTCCTTTCAAAATGGTATTGTAATTTTCTAATTCTGCATTCTTAATCTTAATAGAATCTAATTCAGATTTTACTTAACTTAACAAGGATCTAAGGTCTGCATTCTCAGATTTTAGATTAGGTTATCATCCTTCTTAATACTTATCTTAAGTTCAAATATTTTCAGCTTGTGTTTCATGATCTCATTTTCTTTCTTTGAATTTTCTACTTCATCATTACTACTAATTTTCTCACTAGGTTCTTTCTTAAACTTCAGATCATCTATCTTATCTTTCAGCTTACCAATATAGACTTTTGCATATTCATACCTATCTTCCAGGTGGTCTTTTTCTTCTGTGAGGAGATCAGTTTGTTCAAGATCTTCTTCAAGGTTTCCCTTCAACTGTTCCATATACATAGAGATCTTACTCAAGATGTTAAGCCTCTTCTACGTAATTGTGCTCTAATACCAATTGTTAGAAATAGATAATATTGACAAGGGGGGAGGGGGTGAATTAATATTCTACAATTTTTTTCCCACGACTAAATATTGTTAATTACTTTATAACTTGCCTATGAAATTAAACCAACAATGTTAAATACTAAATATAACCATGTATAAAGAGAACTCATAACACCATTATTTTTTAACTAGGTAAACCGTGGAAACCTTGGCCAAGGGAAAACCCCATTGGGGATGGTACCCACAAGATGATCCACTAAACAAAAGAATCGTATTAAGGATATTGACTCTGTTAGGAGTCTGTGAGATACATATGATGTCTCAAGTCCTTGTTAGAGGACTAGGCCTTGTTAAAAGCCTCCACACTATTAGGAGTGGGTAGAGCTAATACAATGTATGCAAGAAGATCTCACTACCCTAACATGCAATTATGTAATAAAGTTTCTTCACAAGAGTAGGTATACATACAATAATGTCTTACTGCTATATCTCACACTTGCTCTAATCATATATTGGATTTTTCATCACATAAGGCTCACATATCATATAAGATTTCTTCACAATATTTCACAACACATATATATTTCTCATTATTTGTGCAAGATAAGATCTTTACTTATATCTTGTTAATTAATAAAACTATGATCAATCAGCCTTAAATGCTTTCACATGCTTGACTGAATATAAAATTGACTTAGGGTAAACATCTAGGATGTCAGCCCATCATGACTTAGTAATTATTTTGTCACCAAAATAATTCCTTAAGTCATACAATCCAATTCCCTAATATGCTCTGTTATATTTTGTTAAATAGTTGAATTGGTATCTTGACTATAACTTGCATTGTACCATCTATATAGGTTTGCACACTAACATATGTCATCACCACATTGTCATCTATTAATCCTAAACTGCATATGTCCAAAATCAAGCTTAGTCATATGTACATGTTGTATTTGTCTCTATACTGCTGCAATCTATCTAACACTTAGACAATTTTCTATCTTTGATTGCATAAATGATATACTGAATACATGTTGCTAGAAATGACAATACATCAGACATCTAACAAGTCATATTGCTAACACCATAATATATATTGATTAATGATATTGGTCTTGCATTTCTTACGTCATCACTTATGCACTTTTGATGGCTATCCAAATATGATATTAGAGGGAGAGATGTTTCTTTAGCTGGGATATTTCTCACTAGTTGATTTGGACTTGTTTAGCACTAACCCCTTTCTTATGTTTTTGTCCTTCGTTCTTGGTTTTTTTTTTCTCCTTGCACCCTCATGCATGTATGTCAATTTAGGACCCTTAGTCTTGGGAGATTGTTCTCTTTCACTAAGTGATGTCCTACCTCATTGAGATTTGCTAGATTCTTCTTTTCTTCTCTCTACTTTACTTCAAGCGTGGGTTGATCCACACTTTTGCTAAAGTGGAGGATAAATGCATTATCTTAAATTTGTAGAACTCCAATTTCATAAAGGTTTAGCAGCTATTTAATGTGAGATCATTAATTTCCCTCCCTCTTTCATTTATTCTTCCCTTTTATGTCCCTTCTTCGAGGTGGAATTGGGGTAAAACCTAATAGATCCTCCTTAAAGCTTCTATTTTCATGGTGATAAGATCAAGGTAGGATCTATTTCCCCTAGGTCCTTCCTTTCCATCCATCTTTCCACTTGGAATCTACTCCTAGCACCAAAATAGGGATTCCTCAGGATTTGAACAAGATTTTAGGGTTCTGAGAACTGTTCTGGGGTCCCCAAATTGTCCTCAGGGTTTGTGCCCTTTTTCTTTGGGTCTTGTATTTTGGATAATTGGGTATTAGCTTCTATAAGACTTGTCCTATGGGTGTTAGTCAATTATGATCTCTATATAGACCCATCTATTTTCTCCATTCCTCATCCACAAGCATATCCTTGCATCCACAAGATCAAGCATTCAAGCATCCAAGTTTTTAAGTTCTCTTCAAGCATCCAAGGAATTCAAGGGCTCCTCCATTGATGATCAAGGATTTATGAATTCATGTCATTGAAGAAATTTATACTAGATCTTCTATTACATTTTCAAGATTCAAGACGTCCCTTCATACATTCAAGGTCATTTGTTGCATCTTATCTCATGATCTACAAAGATGGATTGTAAGAACACACATTCAAGAATGTTTTTATTTCACTTTGATTTTCTTTCTAAGGTTTTTGAAGTTGATTCAAAGCTATTTCATCTACATACTTGATTGCATTCTAGTTTCAAGAGCATATTCATAGATTTACATTACTTCATCTATCACTCCTACTTGCTAGAATTCTATTTCAATCATTTCAATTCCAGGTTGATTCCTAAAGTGGGATTTGACTAAGGCAAACCCCCCCACCCCCACCAAATTAAAAAAAAAAATTCCTTTATTTTGTATGGTTAGGATCTCGAATCAACAAATAGGTCGCACATTTGGATATCCTTTTTGGCTTTCTTCAAAACTATGAAATCGGAGTCAACATCCCACACAGTCAATCAGTGTCACACTACACCCTTGATGCACTAGTTCGCCCCTAGCAAATTATCCAAATGTTTATGTGTTTTTTTTACATCACATATTTCAGCCTAGTTCTTAGATTACAACAACTTTTTCACATCATTTGATAATAGATTTTCAAGTTTGTGTTCTACAAGGTATTATCTTTTCCCTTCTATTTCCACACTTTCCATTCCAACATTTATTTATCTACATATCTTTACCTAAATCCTCTTAAGGTGGGGGTGACAAGGAAATAAAACCAAGTCATTCATTCCCTTATCCATTAGGTTTCATATTGATACTCCTCTCTGTATCAATCAAACCTAATTGAAAAAGGGATTGATCTTGGTATTCCCCTTCTCATTAATGTAGGTAGGTCTTCCTTCCATTTTCCTACCACACAACAAGTTTCACATGGTGAATATTATATTTGAATAATAATATCCATTTATTTAGCTCTAACAATTTGTGCCTAGAGAGATATCAATTTCTCATTAATAATCCATGCTAACTTTTCCCTAAGACAATGATTTTATTCTTGCACACTATATATACTTGTACCCACTTTCCCATTTTAATTACATATATTATCCTAGGATATCAAAGCTATTTTATTCCTCTCATGTGTACATTCCCTTTCAAAAAAAAATCTCTCTATAGTTCAAAATTGATCCCTTGAATCATCTCTCACCTTCTTTATGGGTAGTTTTGGTAGTATTGTAGGGGTGGGATGCAGTAAGCCCTATGCCACAACCTCCACAATTTTATTAGTTGGATCTCTATTGTTGATGCTTGGGAAAAGGAAGGAAAACAATGTTTAATCAAAACACCTAACCTAAGGGGAGGTGAAGCATTGATACAAGCCGTTGTTGGATGTGCTAAGAATTTATTAGGTGGCAGGAGAATGAGAATGAGAAGCCAAAGTTGCTAGACATAGAGCTTACACATTCATATCTTGTACTGTGGGGCATCTGCAAGGGTGTGAATTTTAGCACATCACTCCTAAAGTAAATGCCAGTCTCCTCAACATGGGACATAATATAGGACCCTATCTATCAATAAACATAAATAGTTCTTATAAGGGTTTAAAAAATATGACCTCTCTTTCTAAAAATTATCTTCATGAGGAGCAAAATGTAAAAAATAT
Source organism: Cupressus sempervirens (assembly GCA_028749045.1). Classification (NCBI taxonomy): domain Eukaryota; kingdom Viridiplantae; phylum Streptophyta; class Pinopsida; order Cupressales; family Cupressaceae; genus Cupressus; species Cupressus sempervirens. The sequence continues at coordinate 358,594,925 of CM053786.1, forward strand.
AAATAGAAAGGATCAAACCTATAAAAAAAATTTCACTTGACATGGTGATTAATACATAGGAAAATTCACCGAGTACTCAGCCCTCATAATTTATTAAGATCAAACATGCCAAGGCAAGAGAGAATATCCCATAAAATGTGTGCTATAGTATACAACCTTGGACTACAAGCCATAGGGTCTTGTTTTGAGAAATTTAACAATCTCGAAAATGACTCACCCATTGAACCAAAGTCCTATATTTTTAACCTGTTTCAATTTGGAAATCATCAAGTTTTATAGAACAACCCCTCGATCAACATTGACTTAGAATGATTAAAATTTTATTACAATTGATCGACATGCAACAAAATTTAGCATGAATCAATTAATTCATTTTGCAATAGGCATGTGTGATCTTTTGATTGGTTCATCACAACATACCTACCAAATGAGCTTGAAAGAAAAAGAATGTGGTGACTTGATCAAAGAAAGCATGACATCATGGGCCAATTCACATGGCATGAATTAAAAACTATCTAGAATGTTGTTGGTTATAGAATTCATCACGGAGAGAAGATTCAAAAAAAAAGTACTAGGATGCTCTATTGAGCATGGGTGTCTCGGAGGACACGTGACATGTTATCGAAGCTTTGAGAGAGTGTAGCCTATGCAGAGTAGCTAGTAAATTTGATGACCTAACACTTCATGGGCGTCATTCATTCTTTTGAAATTGTGAAGCACTTTGCACAATCAAAAGACTGAAGAGTGGAAATGAAAGATGTTCAAGGTGGGCAATGGCTACCCAGCCAGTTATTTCGATATGGTTGGGTGCCATGTTCTCCATGCCCATCCATCCAAACTACGGAACCTCTGCCACCATGTCAGAAGCTGCATCAAATCGGCACCGACTATGGAAAGTCGGGCCAATTTCTGCTTGTTAGATGCCTGTTCTTACTCTGTACTCGCTGCCTGACCACTGTCGTCTTTATTTTTGTGTCTTTTTTTTTAAGTTAAGTTTTTTGCATAAGTTTTAATTTTAATATTTGAAATAAATAAATGTTTTGTTAATTAATAATATTTAAATTTTAATAGTTTTTATATTATATTAAAACAAAAAAGTTACATATAATATTTTCTAGAAATTATGATAGTTGTTTTTGAGAATTTCAGTGATATAATATACTTTTCAATTTACCATATAAGTTTAAATGTTACTTTTAATATATTATATTATAAATATTTAGAAGATGTTTAAGAAAATTATTTTTATAATTCAAAACTATATTTTTTTAAAAATAAATAAATCTAACTTTCCCTTCCCCATATTTAGAAGCTCATCAATTTTCCTCTGTTCCTTGGCTAGTCCTCCAGACTCTCGTAACTCCTTAACATTTTTATTTTATACTATATATAAATATTAATATATTATTTTATTATTCAATTAAATTTAAAAATATAAAAAATTTCGTAAGTATATTTAAATTTTAAAATTTTAGAATTTAATATATAAGTAAATATTATATTTAAAAAATAATTATATTATGTTTAATTGAATACACTTATTAATTATCTATATTATATTTCAAAATAATATTGTTTTGCTTTCTTTTCTTTTTATCTTAAAATTTTCTTGAATTTTTGTATGTTTGAAATCAAAATAGGAGAAAAAGCATAAGAAGAAAATAAATTGTATATAATTCTATTAAAAGAATCAAGGAAAATTTACTACTATTTAAAAATTATTATTTATTTAAATTATTATAAAATTATTATTTATTTAAATTATTATATAATACTAATATTAAAACTTATTTAAATACTATATAATATTAAAAAATTATAATATGTTTAGAAAAAGGTGAAGTTAGATTTATTTATTTTTAAAAAAATATAGTTTTGAATTATAAAAATAATTTTCTTAAACATCTTCTAAATATTTATAATATAATATATTAAAAGTAACATTTAAACTTATATGGTAAATTGAAAAGTATATTATATCACTGAAATTCTCAAAAACAACTATCATAATTTCTAATATTATATGTAACTTTTTTGTTTTAATATAATATAAAAACTATTAAAATTTAAATATTATTAACTAACAAAATATTTATTTATTTCAAATATTAAAATTAAAACTTATGTAAAAAACTTAACTTAAAAAAAGACCACAAAAATAAAGACGATAGTGGTCAGGCAGCGAGTACGAAGTAATAGCAGGCATCTGACAAGCAGAAATTGGCCCGACTTTTTGTAGTCGGTGCCGATTTGATGCAGCTTCTGACATGGTGGCAGAGGTTACGTAGTTTGGATGGATGGGCATGGAGAACATGGCACCCAGCTATATCGAAATAATTGGCTGGGTAGCCATTGCCTTCAAGGTGTGGTGGTGTAGGAGTTTACATTTTGCAAAGTACAATTTAGAAAATTGTGCTTTCAATTGAAAGAAATTGAAACTAAAATTCCAATATATTTAAAATCAAGTCTTACCTATTAGACAACTCCCAATAATGAGATCACAATTATACTCCATCTCATAATATGTTTACCAATTGATTGATTAAAAAATTATATTGTTTATAATAAATTTATTGGTACTTTGTAATATATTGATTGTTTGTTACATTTATTTAGCACTCAATTACTACTATTACTATATTATTCAACTATAACATTAGAATAATATTAATTATTATTGTAATTCCTTTTATAAAATTGTCATAAATTTTTTTATAATTTTAATTTATAATTGTTACTATAATTATTTATTTCAATTTTAAAAAATATGATAACAAACAATTTGAAGAGTGAAAACTCCACAAACCTAACCATTAAGCCTAAAGAAAAGTCAATTATGGATACCCCTATACCAAAATTTAAAAAAGAAAAACCATTGTTAAGTGATAAACACTTCCCACTAAAAAATCATCTTTTGGTCTTACCTCTCATTGCTCACCTTTTATAAGGACGTCTTTATCTTGAAATGTTTGTTATTAAAATTTATAAAAGACACTTTTTAATGAGTCAACGCTTTGGTAGTTTACTTTACCCAGTGGGATCATTTGTCGCGTTTGTCGTTTTGTCTTCCATTACATGGAATTCTCACATAATTATATCATTATATCAACATTAACGGGATTCTCTAGAGATTGCTGTCGAATATTATACTCCTCATTTATTTTTACAAACTTCTTTAATTTTCAAGATATTATTTTTATATCTCTTTTAAAAGGGAAAGAAACATATAGAGGATCCTTGTCAAAACCGGAGAATATTGGGAATTAAATATGGAAGAATTAACGCTCCACAATGTGATTTATCTTACTTTATATATAATATTGAAAAGTGAGGCTATAATTAAGCATTTCTCGTTCCCTACATAGGAATCTAAGGGTATAAGGATTAAAAAGTTATAATTATTTGATGTTATTATTAAGTTATTCATTTTGGAGTATATCATTATTGGGAATTAGTGAAAGATAATAAAATATTTCTTTAATGTTGTAACTTTTGAATTTGATTATGTGAGAATTTTTATTATTAATATTTCATATTACATTTTATAATTTATTATTTAAATTATGTTATTATTTTGTATTAAAATGAGAGATTACCGACTAAAGTATGATCTAACATATTTTAATGATATGCATATTTCACATTATTTAATTTAAAAATTACAACATTAATCTTATGAATTGCACAAATCTAATATCTTTGATAAAATAAAATTATCTTTCACATTTAATTTCAAAGATAAGGGAGTCATGATAAAGAGTTGGTGGTTATGAGTAATATTGTCATTGTTATCAAGTTTGAAATTCTCACTAATTATTTTGATGGCAAGCTTCTGATCTTGTTGGTCTATTGAGCTTGTAGGTTGAAACCCTTATGTTGAAAGTTATTAGTATTCAAGTAATTGACTTTGTGTTGTAAACCCGCACCAAGTAGATGTGCTAGAAGGTTATGTTTCCTCACTAGACTATTGAGCTCAACAGTTTAGACTATTCACACTAATGTTGTGTGTTCATGTTGGGATAAGGTCCCTTATAGTCTCAATTGGCTTGGGCTAATCCACCATTTCCAAGTTACTTATACAAGAAGAGAAGAGGTTGCATATGCTTTTGGTATCATTGTGTTTTGTTCTCATTTAGAATATATTAGATAAGAGGTTCATTGTAGAATAAAAATGAGAAGACAACTTTTGGAAATCAAAATTATTTATAAGGTTTAGTATAGTTTTTTTTAGTCATCCTAATTTAGATTAAATTAGATATGATATTATTAGGAATTCAAGCTATTGTTTCTCGATCTTTTCTATTTATTGCCTTAGTATTATAAGAGGAGGATTGTGTGTGATTTTAATAATTTTCTTGCAGTAATTTTCTATTTAACTCCGAGACTTATCTTCAATTTACAATATTTAAAAATTGGTGAGTTGACATAAACATGTTGTGAGGCATTTGCGAGAATATGTGAACAAATGATTTCCAATGTGCAAAGTCATATTGATAAATTGATCTAGCATTGACTACTGTCACAAGTAAGTGAAGGTATGTGATGCTTATCCAAGCATAAGATTATTGAAATGGTCAATACTAGAAAGATATATAAACATGTGTTCAAAAAATGGTTTAAAAGTTGTGTTCTAATGTCCTACAAAATATGATCAAGTCACTACTAGATTTGGGGACAAAAAATTAAAAGTCAATGGTGAAGGTACAAAACTACTCATATAGTGATATGAATTGAACTAATGCTTCAAAACTTCAAGAATCTTAATGTTTCCATGGTTGATGAGTGGGAAAAATTGTAAAATTTACCCTCCATATTTTTTTTTGTATTTTGTATTTTGATTTTTAATTGAATGGATTGTAACCTAAATGAAAGCTACTTATATTAGGTCCCCATTTTCCCTTTGAGAGAAAAAAACCTAGAGATGCACAATAAGTATAAAACTTTTTCATTGTATCATGAAATTATATAATTTACACCTTGTATTGGATGTATGAAGTCTATTGTAGAAAAATGAGGGCATTAAAAGTATTGATATTCTTAATCTATTTTTATTTGATAGTATACAAGGTTTTATAGTCAGAGAAATTTTGTGAAATACTTTAGAAAAGATAAATTATTGACTAGTTATTCATAATAGTCTAAAGAGAAATAGAAGCATATTTCAAGAGATGGTAATCTAGATTTTGACTATGAAGACAGTCACTCTAAATGAAGAAAGTTTATCTAAATGAACAAAGGAGGCCAAAATAAGAGAATAAACTATATATTATAATAGAGAATGCACTACATGAGAATAGATTGTGCTATTGTAATGAGATCCTTTTATTATATAAACCAAAAAGACACATAAGATTTTTTAAAAAGTGTATGACATTGTTGATGTGAGTTTTATTCCACTACAAAATGTAGAATCAAATACTTAATGTCTCAAGGAGAAACAAAAAATATTCAATCCTCTCTCGATGCAATGTAAGATCATGAAATGACTTCAAGGTTCCTTTTATTGCAAATATCAGCTTAGTGAAATAATAAGATTTTTCTGGTTATTACAAAGGGACTTACACTATTCATTCAATGGATGTCAAATCTTATACTTCTAAATGTTTGGTTCTACAATGTGCAATTAAAAAATATATAACTTTTCCACTTCAACTCCAACTCAAACTTCTAACCCCTATTTCTACTTCTACTTCTAACTAGATGTAATCTTGCCAGCAACTCGACACACCTAGTGCAAGATTCTAAGGACTCTAAAACCATGTAATAATTTTCCTAAGGAAAAGAATTAAAATTTCAAGATAAAAGACCAATATGGCTGAAAACAATATTTTCCCAAGAAGCAAAAAAATTCTAGATCTAAAAGAATTGAATAAGTAAAAATCCAAAAAAAACTCCAACAATCCATACCAAATTTAAAATTGAGCTTCCAAGTCTGGTTTGCAATTTTTTTTTGCCTCAGATTTGACTTTTACATAACTGGTGCAGGAGCACCTAGTCATAAAGATATTGTAGATAATCCCAAGAAATATTTTAATTATTTAACGTATTTCTATATGTTTTTATGTGATATTCCATGTAATGGAATCATATATAACAATCAGGATAGGGCTCCTATTCATGGAGTTCATGTTGGTCACCTTTAATGGTGCTTTAGCTACTGCAATGTCCACTCATCCATGCCGCATCTATCCCTCACTTGAGTGTTCAATCATGCCTCTCTCCACAAGACATTTGGTAACACACAAGACCAATCACTAGCCCTGGATCATTTCTCATGACCCTCTTGGTAGGCATTCTTGTCCACCCATTGTAGGTGAGCGAGCCAACAACATAGGGTTAGGTCCTTGTGTGAATCCTCACACTCTTAAGAGCTTCTAGCTCTAATACCACTTGATGCATATAAGTCTACAAGAAACCCAATAAACAATAGGATCCTTTCTAATCCTTTCATCACTAGTTCAATACTTTCATAATGTACAGGCATCTTACAAGGTAAGACACAACATGTTGTAATACAAAAACAACAACCCTTCTCCATTTGCATATTCTAATTCCTATATTACATGGAATATCACATAAAAACATATGGAAATACATTAAATAATTAAAATATTTCTTGGGATCATCTACAATATCTTTATGACTAGGTGCTCCTACACCAACCCTATTAAAGGATTTAGCTGATACACCTGTTAGGGTGAACCAATGGTTGATCTCTGATCTACAACTTTGATTTTTTGGTTGAGATTCCTTTGAAATGTGAAGATCACCTTTTTAGTGATAGATAAATCTTTTTTGTCCCTTATACTTCTTGTAGCCTTCCCAATTCACGCTTTTGCTCTCTATATTTACTTCATACTTTATTTCTTACATCTTTGGATAGGATACAATTCATTAGATGTATACCAATCCAAATCATAATTCATCAAAGTCGCCTACAATATAGATTTCCATCAAAGATCACAATGTTGTCCCAACTGCTGGCACTCAGGTTTTGAAGACAAACTCGGTGATGTTCTGATACTCGGCAACCATTGTCAACACTCAAAATCATCATGCACTCGATAGAAATAGAACCTCAGTTCATATTAGTCACTTCCAAGTAGCTCGAATGTTGTTAGCACTTATGTGACTCGGTGAACACTACGAAACATGACATATAAATAGAATCACTTGGTTGATAGTCTATGGCTCAATCAACACTAACACTACGAGCTCGATATGAAATGAATCACTTGGTTGACACTCCTTGGCTTAGCCAAGATTAGATTCACATCACTAACACTATGAGCTCGATAGACACTGAAGAACATAGTTGACATTGTGCAACTCAGTCAATATTATGAAGCTCAGTTAACACTGTCACTGATCAACTTGGTAGATACTACTCAACATGAAATTAATGTAGATTATAAAACTTGGTAGCAACTGTAAAACTTGGTAGCAATTATATTACTTAGTAGTAACTATATATAGATTCATTGGCTCCGTAGTAGCTTAACCAATTGACTAAGTGCGAGTCACTAATAAAAAAACTTGACCTTAATGTCGAGATTATTGCATTGTGATAATTGTGTGATCTTTTAGTTATGGTGTTTTCCTCATGTTAACAAATTCTATTATTGTGATAAATTGGAACTATTGTTCTTGCATAACATTTTTTCTCGTGTGCACACACTTTTTGTGGCTACACAATTTGGTTAATCATAAAATATCTTTTTATTTTCATTAAATTTCACATAGATTATAGCCTTAATGGACTTAAGCAAGCACTAATCCTAATTTCATTTTGTTTCCTATGGGGTCCTTTTGATAATTTAATTCATAGATGTGTTGTTTTTTTGGCTTATGTCTATTAGGAATTTTCGTTTCAATAATTCTTTTAAATATCTCATTACTCTATCTTCGTTATTTGATTTTTGAATGTATGTGGTGTAGGAGCACCTAGGTGGGGTAAGGAATTCCTAGGTTTGTGTTTGGGATTTAGGGCTCCCCTAGGTGAATAAAGGGACTAATGTGGTCCTAAGAATGTGGTTCTTAGGTTTGAAAAGCCCAAATAGGTCAAAGTTGCTCCTAGTTGTATACTAGGCCAAGCTAGGTGTTTTGGGGCCTAGAAGGGTAGAATGGTCAAATAGAGGTTTTGAAGGCATATCAAGATGCAAAAGTTGCTCAATTATTGTTAATATTGTCATTGACAACATTGACAACTTTTTTTTGCAAATTGTACAATTTTGTCAAGAAGAGGAGATAACTATCTAAAAAAATTAGGAGCACTTAGGATAAACCTATATGAGGTCATTCTCAACTTGATCAAGGGGTTGGAAAATTTTGTGGTTGGATTGTACGAACTGAGCAACGATATTAGTTACAATTTTTTGGTGTTTGGCAAGCCTAGTGTGCTTTATTGGATTGAAAAAAATGGTTTAATCATTTGGAGTATTTCTTTGGTTCATTTTCAATCTATTTTCATCATTGGTTTTTTATTTTTAATCTTTTCAGTTAGTTAGATAAATTATTTTGTTTTCCATGAGCCCGTTGTTCTGAATTAGGTTGTTTGCAAGAATGGGGTCATAGGGCCACTTCCCACCATAGATTCTAAATGGCCTTTGGGAATTTGAAACATGACTCCGTGTACATATTTTATAGTGAGGATGGGGCCCTGGAATGCTAAGGAGCTATATTTGAAGTGATGCCCTAGGCAAGTCCTAGTAATTTGGTTAGGGATCACAATACAAAGCAAGTGGAATTGGAGATTTTGAATGCTGGAATAACTTCAAATAGAGCTTAAGTAGAATAGAAGGAGGTGTTATGGAGCCCCAAAAATAGTGGGAGACCATGCTGGATTTTCCTTGAATGGTGAGAAATAAATTTTTGACAAACTAGTTCAAGTGCCTTAAAAACCCTGATTTATATGCCATATGAAGAGTCGTACTATACCGACAACTTGGAGATTGGAGACCTCAAAAATCCTTGAGAAATATGAAAAGGGTATTCATATCAAGGATTAGTTTCCCACATTTTTTTGAACTATTTCATGTTGTTCAAGATTCTTCCTAAAAAATAGGGCTAATTCTAGTAGTCATAATTGCAGCACTTTGCTAGTTTTCAGAAACCAATTAGAGTTTATTTACAAATATCATTAGGGAACCTTTTGAAGGATCTAAAAACAATCCTAGATGGTTCTTCCTTATTTGGTAATGGGGATTGAGGTTTTGGGGAAAGGTTCTAATCTAGGTGTTAAGGTATCTAGGACTACTTGGTGAGTTAGCAGGCATGTTTGTTCTACCTAATTGATGTACACCAATTGAATAGTTCAGGGTATGTTGAATAGAGTCCTAAGGAGTATACGGTGAGTAGAATCCCTATTTTGTCAAGTGGATGCTCTAAGGAAACTCTAAGAGAGCTTGGGTGAGAAGCAAGATTGGTTGTTACATCAAAGTGGTATCAGAGCAAGTTGAGGACTTGGGAAAAGTTGTGTGCTTGTAGCTACTAGGGAGTTAGTGGGTGACTCAAGTATGGTGACTAATGAAAAACTAAGTAAGGAAGTTAATGAGAAAAAGGAGAAGAATAGACTCCTTGAAGTAGCCTTGGAAGAGGTAAAGACAAAGTTGGATGAAGTTGTTGATGTAGGTAAAAGGAAGGAAGAATAAGATAATGAAAAGGGTAAGGAGGTAGCAGAAGAAGATGTTATCCTTGAACCAGACCCTATCTTGAATTAAGAGCCCTTCTTGAAAGATATTAAAGTCCTTGGAGGGAAAGCTTTAGAGTGTGAAGGGGTATCAGAGGCACAAAATGTCAAATTGGCTAAGTCAAGACTCAGAGGCTCAACTTTGACATGGTAGAATAATGTACAAGATGAGAGGATCAATATGGGAAAGAATCCTATAGCCAACTAAAATGCCATGGTTAACAAGTTGAAGGAGAACTCCCTACCAAAAAACTTTGAAATCCAACTTCACAAAAGGAGACAAGGATTGAGATAGAAAGATTTGGATGTAGCCTCTTATACAGAGGAGTTTTAGAGGTTATGCCTTAGATCTAAGAAGTAGGAAGAGGAACCAATAAAGGTGGCTATGTATTTGGGTGGTTTGAAGTAGAATATCCAATAGGAGATTAGTGCTTGGGCACCTACTATAGTTAAAAGGTGTCATCAACTAGCTCTAAAGGTGGAGGAAAAGAATAAGAAGAAAGGAGATTCCATCTTCAAAGACAAAGGCAAAGGAAGAAATTAGAGAGGACAAAGTGGAGGATACCAAGGCAAAGGCAATGAGAAGAGGAACTAGGGTGAGACTAAAATCGCCAAGCAAACCAATGAAGGAACTCCCAGAGGAGGTTATGGCAGAGGAAGGGGTAACCAAGGAGGCTCAAACAGAGGTAGACGATAAGGTAGGAATAGATCTTATTTTTCCACTATGAAGTCCTATAATTATGGACAACTATGCCATCTAACATATAGATGCCCTAATAAGCCCTCTTCTTCTAACCATGAAATAGGGTAGCATATGCTCAAGAGGAAAATTGCAGCGAGGAATCTGAAATGGATCTCATAGAATTAGAGAAGGGTGAAAACATTATGTTTAGAAGGGTATTGAATAGACAACCAACCCCTGACAAACCTAAGCATAGAGGGCTCTAGTTAGGATTAGATGTAAAATCCTAGGGAAGGTATGAAAAGTGGTAGTAGACTCTAGATCTACTGACAACATAATGTTAGAGGAGGCATTTAATAATCTCAAGTTGACCATGATACCCCATGTGAACCCCTATACAGTGACTTGGCTCAATAAGGGTCAAAGTATATTGTTAAATGAATAAACATGGGTGGATTTTTCTATATTAGGGTATAAGGATAGATTGTTTTTTGACAACCTACCCATGGATGCTTGCCATCTTCTATTAGGTAGACCTTGGCAATTTGATAAAGAAGTAGCATATGATGGAAAGGTAAATTCCGTCTCATTTAAGAAGGGTGGAAAAACCTTTAAGATCTAGTCCCTATTGGAAGAAGATGCATCAAAATCCAAAGTACCTAGTGTCTTTTTGTGTAATGGAAATTATTTTTTCAAGGACTTCAAGGATGAGGAGAGCCAAGGTTTTATAGAGGTATTGAAGTCCAAAGGAAAGGGGAATATAGACAAGGAGCCATTACAAAAGGAGTTACAAGAATTTCTTGAGAAATACAAGGACATAACAAGTGATGGAAATACTACTACCCTACCTCCTAGAAGAGTCATAAGCCATCAAATAAACATTTTACCTGGTGCATCCCTACCTAACAAAGAAGTATACAAGCTCACTCTAGGCCAAAAGTTAGAAGTAGCATGACAAGTGCAAGAATTATTGGAGATTATGTATGAACTCAAGAACCATAAATAGGGTCACAATTAGGTATAGGTTTCTTATACCTAGGATTTAGGATCTCATAGATTTGATTGGAGGAGAAATGTACTTCACAAAATTGGACTTGAAGAGTGGATACCACCAAATCAGGACTAAGGAGGGAGATGAATGGATGACAACATTCAAGACCACATATGGACTATATGAATGGCTAGTGATTCCATTTGGTCTTTCTAATGCTCCTAGAAAATTCATGAGACTCATGAATGAAGTGCTTAAAGAATTCACAAGAAGATTTGTGGTGGTGCATCTAGATGATATACTTATCTTCAATAAGACTAAGGAGGAACACATCAGGCATGTGGAGGCAATATTATAGAGACTTCATGAGGAAAAGCTTACTATCAACCTTGCAAAGTGTGATTTATTCAAGCAAGAGCTTGTGTACTTAGGCTTTGTGTTGTCTAAGGGAACCCTAAAGATGGATCAAGAGAAGGTTGCTGCAATTCTAAATTGGCCACCACCTACTACATCTATTGTGGTAAGGATTTTTAATGGTCTAACTCAATTCTATAGAAAGTTCATTAGAAATTTTAGTGGCATATGTGCACCATTACTAGATATGATAAAGAGTGGGGTCAAGTCCAAGTTTAGATGGACATTAGAAGCTAAAAAAATATTTGAGATTCTTAAGAAGCAAGTAGCTACAGAACCTATTTTGCAATTACCTAGCTTTGAAAAACTCTTCACCCTAGAGTGTGATGCAAGTGGCCAAGTAGTAGTGGGAGTCTTGAGTCAAGAAGGTAGGCTAGTATCCTTCTTTAGTGAAAAACTTAATAAAGCCAAAAAGAAATATTCTTCGTATGAACTTGAAATTTATGCCTTAGTTTAGTCCCTTAAGAAGTGGAGTCACTATCTATCACCCAAGGAATTTATTGCATTTACTAATAATTAGGCCCTAAGCTACATCAACACTCAAAAAAATTTGAATAATAGGCAATTGAAGTGGATGGAGTGCTTCTAGGCATTCACTTTCACAATCAAGCACAAGAAAGGATAGACGAACAAGGTAGCAGATGCCTTGAGCAAGAGGTTTTTAACTATCCATGAATTTCAGCTACATACCATTAGGATAGAGAGATTTAAGAGTCTCTATAAGGAGGATGAAGACTTTGTAGAGGCATAAAAGGTATTTTTTGATTTTGAGAACCATTGTCATATCAAGTACTCTAAATTTACCTTAGAAAATGAGTTTCTCTTTAAGGGTAATTAGTTGTGTGTACCAAGGGGATCCATAAGGGAGAATCTAACACATGATGAGCACAATGGAAATCTAAGTGGGAACTTTGGTGTTGTCCAAAGATTCTACTATTGGCCTAAATTAGTTAGAGATGTACCCAAGTATGTGGAACAATGCATGGTGTATATGAAAGCTAAAGGTGGGATGAGTAATGTAGGTCTTTATTAGCTCTTTCCAATTCCAAATAGACCATGGGAATCTATGTGCATGGATTTCATAGTAGGTCTACCCAAGACAAAACATGGCTATGATAGTGCCTATGTAGTTGTTGATAGGTTTAGTGAGATGGGACACTTTATTCCTTATAAAACTACTAATGATACAAGCCACATTGCACACATATTCTTCAAAGAGGTTTTGAGAATTCATGGACTTCCATTAAGCATAGTTTCAAATAGGGATATGAAACTCGTGAGTCACTTTTCAAAGAATTTGTGGGCTAGACTGGGTACAAACTTGTCATTTAGTTCAGCCTACAATTCTCAAACTGATGGTTAGTCTGAGGTGGTTAATAGGGTGTTGGGTAACCTCTTAAGGTTCCTAATTAAGGAGTATGGGAAAATATTAGGATGTTGTTGTTTCCCAAGAAGAGTATGCTTATAATTATAGCAAGAATAGGACCATAGGAAGAAGCCCAATTGAGATTGTATATGGGATGCATCCAAGGGGTGTATGTGAGTTAAGAGATCTTGGAGGAATGGAATATAGGAGTGGAGATGCTTTTATTTTTCCCAAAAAATGAAGGAAATAGAAGACCAAGTGAGGAAGAACATCCAAGACAATACACAAAGGCTACAAGCCAAGGTAGATAAAAGGAGAAAGGACATTTGGTTCTCCATTGGAGATTATGTCATGGTGCATTTAAACAAGGAAAGATTATAGAAAGGTATACCTACTAAGTTGTAGATGAAAAGAATAGGACCTTGCAAGATCATAGAAAAATATGGGGCAAATGCGTACAAAGTTGATTGACCATAAGATTTGGTCGTATCTCTAGTTTTTAATGTACAAGACTTGGTTCAGTTCAAAGTTTCATGGCCTACTGATGCTCACAATAGTTAACAACTTTAAGATGACTTGGAACCTACAATAGTCTTCCACCAATAAGTTGGAAGCTAAAAAAGTGTTAGACTTAAGAGTCAAGAAAGCCACTATGAACAAAGTGTACATGGAACACCTTATCAAGTGGAGACACAAACCAGATTCAAAATCCACATGGATTGCTATAGAATACTTCAAAAAGTTTGGCATCAACATACACATATTGTCCACAAAAGTGACATAGTTTTCCTTTGTGGGGGAGTATGTTGTAGGGACACCTAGGTGGGCTAAGGAATGCCTAGGGCTCCCTTTGGGATTTTTTATTGTAGTGTTTCTAGACACCACTAGGTGAATAAAGGGACTAATCTAGTCCTAAGAATTTTGGTGTTAGGTTTGACAAGCCCAAATAGGTCAAAGTTGATCTTAGTTGCATACTAGGCCAAACTAGGTGTTTTGGGGCCTAGAAGGGTAGAATGGTCAAATATAGGTTTTGAGTGAATATTTAGGAGGTTTAAGTCCTATTTGGATATTAGGAAAAGTTTTGTTTCCTTTGGATTAAATTAAAGGGGCCAACTCAACAAGATGCAAAAGTTGCTCAATTGTTGTCAATATTGTCATTGACAACATTGATAACTTTTCTTGAAAATTGTGCAAATTTATCAAGAATAGGAGATAAATATCTTAAAAATTTAGGAGCACTCGCATTAAACCTATATGAGGCTATTCTCAACCTATTCATGGGGTTGGAGAAGTTTGTGGTTGGACTATATGGACTGAGCAGTGATATTAGTTACAACTTTTTGGTGTTTGGCAATTCCAGTGTACTTTATTGGATTGAAAATAGTCATTTAAAAATTTGGAGTGTTTCTTGATTTCATTATCAATCTCTTTTCATTTTTTTTTCTTTAATTTTTAAGTTTTTTAGTTAGTTAGATAAATTGTTTTGTTTTCCACTAGCATGTTGTCTTGAATCAGGTTGTTTGCAAGAATGGGGTCATAGGGTGATTTCCCACCATATATTATATTAAGATTTTGGGTAATTAGAACATGAATCCATGTAAATATTTTGTAGTGAAGATGGGTCCCTATTATTTTAAGGAGCTATTTTTGAAGTGATGCTCTAGGCAAGTCCTAGTGAATTGGTTAGGGATCACAGTGCAAAGCAAGTGGAATTGGAGAGGTTGAATGTTGGAATAACTTTAACCAAATATTAATTATGATAGAAGGAAGTGTGTTGGAACCCCAAAAAGAGTGGAATACCATGGTGTATTTTCCTTGAATGGTGAGAAACAAATTCTTGACAAACTAGTTCAAGTGCCTTGAAAAGCCTGATTTATAAGCCATATGAAGAACCATACTATACAGACAACTTGGAGATTGGAGACTTCAAAAATCCTTTAGAAATTTGAAAAGGTAATTCTAACCAATAATTAGTTTCCCAACCAATTTGGAACTTTTTCATGTTATTCAATAATCTTCATAAAAAATAGGGCTAATTCTAGCAGCCCTAATTGTAGCATTTTGCTAGTTTTGAGAAACCAATTAGAGTTTCTTTGAAAATATCATTAGAGAAACTTTTTAAGGATCTAAAATTAATCCTATAAGGTTCTTCCTTTTTTGGGAATGGATATTGAGGTGCTGGGGAAAGGTTCTAATCTTGGTGCTAAGGTATATAGGACTACTTAGTGAGTTAGCAAGCATGTTTTTTCTACCTAATTCATGTACACCAATTGAATAGTTTAGGATATCTTGATTAGAGTCCTAAGAATTATAGGGTGAGTAGAAGCCCTATTGGGTTAGGTTGATGACCTAAGGAAACCCTAAGAGAGCTTGGGGAAGAAGAAAGATTAGTTGTTACATCAATATGGTTAAAATATGAATTCAAATAGTTTCAATGGTAAGAAATTGCATCCATTATAAAAATTGAAAATAAAAAAATATATTGGTTTTTGTGGTTGTGTTTCTTCAAAGTTGTGCAAAATTTGTAAATACTAGAAAAGGCCTCCTTCTGAACATTCACATTTATCTTTGATTGAGTTACCAAACAAGCTAAAAAAAAGCTACCTAGAACCTTGGAGTTGGTCATTAATGAACTTTTCAAGAGAGATATTTGTGAGGATTTATTTTGTTAGCATCATGGAAAATAACCACTCAACACTACTAAGGAAGAAGAAAGAAAAAATAAAGCTTCATGGAAGCCAAGGATAGTAATTTTAATGATTCTATACTAAATAAGGAAAATCTTAGGAAGTTAAAGCAATTCAATGATAGATATCCCTTGTATTAGCAGAGAAATTTAGATGTAATGGTAATTCATTATATGATAGAGTTTAAGAAACCACTTCTTATAAGTGATGCTGACCTACATAAAGAGCATTATGATAGATTGAATAAGGAGGGTTTAAAGAAAGAAGAAGAGACATTGAGAGAATATTTAGTAAGATAATTCTAAAATGTGAAGGATGATACACAAATGGAAAGAATAAGACATTTTTTGAATCCACGTGTGTGAGACAAGATGAGAATAATAAGGATTATGGGAGGAAAAATAGAAGAAGTTCTTAAGGAGATTGAGAATCTTATTGTTCTACTTATTTATTAACTAGTTAGAAGAGCCTATAATGATGAGGCATAGAATGAAGAATCTCCATCTATAGTAGAACCACCAAGGTTATCTAATACTTTGTAGAAGAATTTAGAAGTTAAAATAATGTTTGATATTTCCAAAAAATAGCAAAGAAGAATAAAGTACGAAGGTAGGGGGAGAAGCTCCTATTCCTGTTACAACTACATTAAAGGTAAAATATGACATTGTGATGAAAAATGAAAAGGCAACTAAATTACAAACCTCACAAATTACAATTGGTATGAACATAATGAACATTGACAACATGAATATTATTGTTGATGAATCAGAAGATCCTCTTAAGGATTATGGACCCATTATTGACAATTTAATTGGATATACTAGTCCTAAGGATGAAGAAGAGAAAAGTAAGAAAAAAGAAGAAAACAAAATAAAAGAAGGATGAAGAGATGGCTACTATATAAGATGAAATTAAGATTATTGATAATAAATTACATATTGGTTGGAAAATAATTACACAAGAGACTTTTCACTTCACATCACAACTAAAGAACATTGAAATAGAGTAGGATACTACTATTAACCAGCAAGTGGAAGATACCAAGTGGTAGAGGGATATTAATAATGATGGTTTGGCACTTCAACCTTTGGAGTAGATGGAGGATAATCAAAATGTTTCAAAGGAAAAATTGAATACACCTATCAAAGACAGAAGAAGATAAGAAGCTAGTTCTTCAAAGTCGTCACTAGAATCACTATTTGATAGCATTATGGGTTCTATTGCACTTACATTAGCTTAGGATCTTAAAATAGAAATGCTTAGTCAGTTTTTTGATCAAGTAAAATAGGTTTTATAGGGATCCTAAAACCCAAAAGTTTTTACAACATAATTGAAATAGAAATAATAAGTAAAGTCCAGCTACTGTGCATCTGCTTATAAAATGCCAAAACCAAAAGACAAGCTCACAACTAGGAAACAAAAGGAAAAAAAAAAAAAAAAAAACTAAAACTATTAGTTCTTCCTATCTAGAACCTACAGAGTCTTTGCAACTTCATCGGCCCTCTGATTGTCCATGCACACCTAGTCCTAGTTTAGATCATTTGTCGATCCCTTAGTCTCTTTCATTTCTCCCTTAGCTTTCCCAAAGTCCATAGTGGTCTTATCTTCTTTTTCCTTGCCAATTCCAGCATCCTTCAATGATTCACCCAGATTATTGATATTCTCATCAGGGTGTTCATAGTTGTAATCACCTAATTAGCTAGGTTGTCATTAGAAGTCTCCATCCTTAGAACTCTTTCTTTAACCTTTGAGATTCAATCCTCTTGGTCTGCATGGTATCCTTAGTCACTACTTCTCATATGGTCATCCTCCTAGCTCCTTTTCTTCTT
Organism: Cupressus sempervirens; assembly: GCA_028749045.1. Taxonomy (NCBI): domain Eukaryota; kingdom Viridiplantae; phylum Streptophyta; class Pinopsida; order Cupressales; family Cupressaceae; genus Cupressus; species Cupressus sempervirens. The sequence goes on from CM053786.1 coordinate 358,612,582, forward strand.
GAGCTCTTCTATCTCATGAAACGACCACTTGATAGAGTGAAAGTTATCTATAATGCTATTTTTAGCGTTATTGTGCAAATTCAGCCCATATTCTCTCGCATTATCAGAAACTGCAACCAGAGCTAGGTCAATAGGTTCATTGAAATGGACTTTTCCATCTTTATCCTCCATCACTAAGGGGTTCATCGTCTCCTTGACAAATCCCTATCTTTATCGTTTTAGTGTTGAAATTTCTCCATGACCCCCTCCTATCTTTCAAAACCATATCCCCATTGTCTTCCAACTGTAACTTTATCTTCCCCTATGGAAAAGAAATAATAGGGACAAGGCCTGAAATCGCATGAGTTTGGTCATTTATTTTTTCCAGTAGCGAAGCATCCTCAACCTTTCTTTTCTTGGGGTTCCCCAACATAATTTTCATATCCTCCTCAACCTTCTCACTGTCCTCCCCCTTCATCTCTTCCTTTGACTCTATTTCCTCTTCTTTAGAGTTATACTCCTCCTCCTCCTCCTATTTCTTAGACTTAGGGGGGTTGGGGGTTAAACCCCTAGGGCTCTTTCTTCTAGGAACAATGTTGGCAGAGGGAAAAAATTTCTTTGCTTCCTTTGACTTCTTTCCTTTAGAGGGGGTATTGTCCTCATCTTTTGAATTTATGCTTTGAACATCCTCAGAATTTGAGCTCTCAATTTTCTTAGATACTTCCCCAGTTTCACCTAGGGATTTGCCCCTAGTTTGAGTCTTTAGATACTCATAGACCAGAAGGAGCAAACCCTCATGAAGGCTTTTGTTTGTGGTAGGTTTCTTTTTAAAACCCTCAATGCCCTTACTCATTGAAGTGAAAACATAAAAAGGAAAGGAAATGTTTATGTCATGCCTAAAATGGTTTAGCAGAATGAAGTGATGTGTTCTAAGCCTATCGAATGTAGTATCCAGAGATATATATTCGATAATAACCCTGAAGACATACAGCCGGAGCTTTTTAATTGACTTTGTTTCATAGTATGTCTCAGTCTTCATGAGTTTCTTCCTTTTGTAGAAATTCTTAGTCAATTATCAGTATTGGCCACAAGCAAAATTATTAAGAAGAGAAAAGGAATAAAAGAAACTCAAGAGATTCTTGAGAAGATGACAAGGAAGATGGAGAGTATAATGAACATTCAAATCAATGAGAGAAATCCACAGAAAAAGAAACTAAAGTCTTAGAGGAATAATTTGATAGTAATTTCAGAACTTTGGTTGAAATAGATACAATCAAAGCACAAACCAAGCATGATGTAAAACTATTGACAAAGGTACATCAAAATTGTTGAACCCTTGGTATTTGGTCTTTGATTGTTGTCATTGATGTCAATAATGAGCATATGGTATGACTAGCATCATGTAATTATCTTATTTGATGTCCTTCAATATTTTTTAAAAAATATTCAAGACAAATTCTTAAGTGTTATACAATTAACACTTAATGTTCACATTGGTTTTGAAAATGGATATTAAAAAATAGTTTTGGTCTATTAGAAAGTCGACAAGATTTTTTATCAGATAGACCCCAACTATCAAACCTTTTTGGAAAGGACTCAGAGTTAGCTAAAATGGTTATTTGTTAGTTTTTGCATAACACATGTATGTAAAGAGAAAAGGTTTGTTTATCAGAAATAATTACCAAATTCTTATGACAATTTTAGCAATTTTGAGTGGTTTTGGTCTAATGGAAGTTTGGGGTATGTACCTACCTCCAAAATTTTTACTTTCTTGGTTTATAAGTAGAGGATACATTCCTCTAAAATATCCAATAGCTGGTTTTGATAGAAGTTTTATAATTGATGTGAAATTCCTTGTAGACCGAACAATTTGCAGGCAGATTTTTTAATAGCAAAGAAGAGGGTAATGCTTTATGTTTCTTATTTCATATTTGTGATTTGATTTTCATTGTAGAATTTTTTCAAAGGTAGAAGAAGGGTTATATATTGCTTCTTTATTCATTCATATCATTATTTGATTAGATCTTTTAATGGAAAAAGGAAATATATTTGGATATTAGATGTTTTGAGGAGAATAGAAGTATATCCTACATTGTGCTTTCAGCAAGAAGTTGGAAGTAGTTATTCATGATTTGTGTTATAATATATATGGTCCTCTAATTTTATATCTCACTTGTTCATTTTGGAAGTTGGTGCTTCAGGTTTAAGGGATTGGTGTTCCTTGAAATTGGTGTTTCTAAAATAGGGTGTTGGTGCTTCCCGAAGTTGTAGCTTTAAAAGATTTTCCCAAGAGGCCAATAAAGTTTCAGATTCAAAGTGGTTTTTTTACCCTAAGGGGTTTTCCACATTAAAATATTGTGTCACTGTGTTATTCATTAACTATCTTGCTTATGTGTTAAATTTTGTAATTGTTTCAAGTTTTTAAAAGTATTTTAAACCAATGATTCACCACCCTCTTAGTGGTGTTTTTATTCCCAAAAAAATGTACAAGATGACTTAGCTAATCTAGACACATGCATAAAGGAATTGGAAACATATGTTCATCAAGGTAACAAGCTTTATGAGAAATGTTTGCTATCACATGAATATATAAAAACCTTCATAGTGAAGATTAAAGGAAAAGAGTATGAATTGAAGAATATAATTAGTGAGCTTAAGAGTGTAGATGCTCGAGTAATTCACTTGGAGCAAAGGATTATAAAAAGTCACGATGAAAGGAGAATGCTAGATGTAAGTAAAGAACAAATATTACAGAGGTTCTCTTTGTTGAGAGGGCATCTATCATTGAAGATTGACCTAGTATAGAGATAGCTTGAAGATCTGTTGAAGGTGAAGACATCATATGATAACTTCAACTATCCAAAATTCCAAGCAAAAGAGTCAACATCCTATGGAGTGTGTGAACTTCTAATTCAAATTTAGTTAAAGGAGATTAGAATGAAAGTCTAGCTAGCTTAAAGAGTAATATTTTTAATTGCATTTCATTGTAATACAATTCATTAGTATGAAGAGAAGAATGTAGAATTTTTTTTGACTTGTGTATAGTTTTTAACTCACCTTTGTCATTGATCTCAAAGGGGGAGTTATTGTAGGAAAATTTTATATGTTGTATGTATGAGGAGGTATAAGGTAGAACACAATCTAAGGGAGAGTAATATTGTAATAAGGATATATATGGGAGTAAAGATGGTATATAAATTAAAAAGATCCACATTTTGAAATTTTTGTATGGCTATGTGAAGAACTTTTCAAATTTTGTGAAGAATTTTTCAAATTTTTGAACTTCGACTTTTTGGTACTTAGCAAATTTTCCCATACATTGACATCAATGAAAAAGGGGGAGATTTTTAGAAATTTGGCTAAGAGGATGTATTTAGGTTGTAATTTATGGAAATATATTATCTATATTAAGTTATCATATCTTGGAGATACAATGTTGAGTTGAAGACTTATAAAATTGTCTAAGCACCACAATGTTTAACTATCAACACATATATAGTTTTTGCTTGAAAAGATGACACATAATGAGTTAGAAAATACATAGTTACCTAGTCATAGTACAAAATTTATTGATATCATACCTATGTTTATGAGTCATTATGAGTTGTATGAATGTAGATATGAAGGATTTAGTTCATGATACCATATCTATATTCGTTCATGATACCCTCTGACGAAGCTTCTAGATCTTGCTTAACAATTAGAATTTATTTCTTTTGCTACTTGATCTTTCCAATTATCTAATTGGTTAATCCCACAATATAGGGATTAATGATCCATAATAATAATAAGCATAATTAGCTCCATGGTTGATTCTTCAATCATATAAACATGCTTGCAACTCAGAAAAGTGGTCTACTTTTGAGTTTGTGTCATTTCAAACTCAAATACAAAAATTGTGTTGCTTGAATCATGTGGCTTCTAGCACTCGAATATGTTTGTTCTATCATGTTTTCCCTTAGCATGAACTTGACTTGGTCATAACTAATTCTACCTTTTGGATTGCTCGATGCATGTTGTCTTTTAAATCACTTGGAAACTACTAAAATACTCAGTGATACTTATGTACACTCAGTAACTATAACTACCTTGGCACATATTGAACTTCTTTACTTCTCTACTTAATAGCTCAGCCTGTATGATGACTTAGTTGTAGTGATGACCAACCAAAATTTCCTAGTAAACAACTAAGTATTTTACTCTAATAGACAATTTTATTTAGGGTCAACAATATCCCCCTTTGGCATTAGTAGAAAAAACACTTATCATTAGCAAAAGTTTATACATAAAAAAATGTCAAAATTGGAACTCCCCCTTTGCATGTACTCCATACATTATCTTGGTAACTATATAGATTACTCTATTCCTCAATAAATAAATAAAATTCCTTTGTGATCTCTAATCTTTGTACAACTGATTTTCGCATTGGTTTTGTCATAGTTTTCATCTGATAGTAAGATGGGGATGGGGAATAATACCAAACATAGTATAAAATATTTTGTGTCATTGCAAGATTAGGTTGACTGTAGTGTTTTATTTTTTCTTGAGTGTCTCAAGAATATGGTGTTCAATTTCCAATCTGGTAGCTAAATCCACCATATTATTTGTAATGGATAAGTTCTAATTACTCTAAATCAAATCCTTAGTAGTTTGCAAATGTCTTTATCTGACCTCCAAATGAGGTGTCAAATTTTTTTATTTTTTTTAATCTCTTCCCTTACTTTATACTCTTCCTCCATTAACTCTGATTGTTTCTCTTGCATAAATCTCAATTTTGAAAATTATATTGATCTTGAACTTGAATTCAAGGTTAGGTAATCCCCACTCTATTGTAAATCAACATTTATCTTGTTCATTTATTCTTTTATCTCCTTTGTAAATGGAGAAACTTGGTGATAATTCTTCAATAATGTATTTACATTCAAAAATAGCTTCTGAAAATTATTTGCAAGGGAAGAAAATTCAACCTATTTCACTGCAATTTATGTTGTAGCTTTATCCATCACCTTATTCTCAAATTTAGTCTCTAACCTCTATATAAGATTCTCTTGTGTTTCTATTAGGGTCATTCAACTTTTCAAAAATTTGAACTAACTATTCAATGATTAGGGCTTGTTCATTCAAGGTCTCAACATCAATAGTTCCAAGAAATGTATCATTGATATCATCCAGTACTTACTTCTATTGATGTTATCTCCCTATTGTGTCCATTTTATCCTTCCTTGCTAACAATTCAATTAATGTCTTCATCTTATCACAAGTTAAATTGTTTGTCCCAATTAGGAATCACAATCAGCATTGGCAATATGGATAGGTAAGATGAGTTAGGTTTTTTATTTATGGAAATATATATTTTAGAATGTAATAGAAAATTATATTATTGAAGATTTTATAGTTAGAGATAGAAAATCATATAAGTGTTAGACAATTCCACTAGCAGTATAGAGAAGGCTAAAGTGATGGAACATGCGAAGTTAAGGGAAGGTATATCGAAGTGTCATGATGATGTACCTAAGTGTGCAAGTTAGTATAGATAGTACTAAAATAGTTACAAGATAAATTCCAATAAAAGCAATGTGTGTAGCAGAACATAATACAATAGGAAAAGATGTATAAAGTGTTAAGGAATTATTTTCATCATGAAATAATTACTTATGTTTATAGGGACAACATCCTACATGTTTACCCTAAATCAGTGTAACATGTGATTGCATCAAGATGATTGTACAAGTTTTTTTTGAAAGGAATTAGTATACACAAAGAGTTACTTTATGTGAAGTAATGTGATATGAAATATATGATATATCTGAGAATGTAAAGTATATGATGTATATGAGAACTATGCTTATGACATACAAAGTTATATGAGAGATCTATGATGCAAATTTTGATGTAAGATTAGGTTATGCAAAGTATGAAAGTCGATGATAAAGAGGTTTTTGTATCTATCTCATTTGTATAAAGGCACTATATTGTTTAATTGCATGTTAAGGAAGTGGACTCTTCTTGCTTATAGTTGTAATTGTAATATCAACTCTTAACAGGGTTGAGGCTTTTAATAGGGCTGAATCCTCTAACAAGGACCAACACACTATATGTAATTGACAAACTCCTAACAAGGTCAATATCCTTAACAAGATTCTTTTTTTTAGTGGACCATTTTATGGTTGCCATCCCCACCAGGATTTTCCCTTGGATAGGATTTCCTTAGTTAACAAATAATGATGTTATGAGTTCTCTTTGTATATGGTTTACTTTCATATGCATGTTGTAAAGTAATTAATAATATCTAGTAGTGAGCAAAAGTTTTTAGAATACTGATTCACCCTACCTCTTAGTATTATCTATTTCTAATAATTGGTATTAGAGCTTAGTTACTTAGAAGAGGCTGAATAGCTTGAGTAAAATCCCTATGGATATGGAATAGTTAAAGAAAAATATTGAAGAAGCCATTGAGAAAATTTATCTTCTTACAGAAGAAAAAGACAACCTAAAAGATAGGTATGAAGATGCAAAAGATTACATTGGTAAATTGAAAGATAAAATTGATCACCTAAAATCTAGAAAGGAATCAAAAGAGTAGACTAGTAATAGTGATGAAGTATGAATACTTAACAAAGAAAATGAGACCTTCAAACATGAGCTAGAAATTGTTGAACTTAAGTTGAGTCTTAAGAAGAATGACAATAAGATTGAACGAGATCTGAAATCTAGCAATACAAACCTAAGATCCCATTTGAATCAAGTAACATCTAACTTAGATTCTATAAGAATAGAGCATGAACAATTAGAAAACTACAATACTATTGTGAAAGGAGAATTAACACAAGCTAAGCAATGGTTAGAGAAGATTTATTCCAACAATGAAAAAATAGATGAACAACTATTTTTTCAGAGATCTTCTTATGATAAGATAGGTATGGGATATCTTATTGGAACAAAATTAGCCAAGAAAACTAAAGTTAGGAAAAAACTAGATCCAGTTGTTGAAACCCCTAAGCCAAAATAAACTTATAAGAGTAGGATTGAATCAAGTATATCTGTAGAAGTATCTAAAGAAGTTGAGCATGTTGATCTATCTAAGAAACACGATGAACCTAAGAAAACAAAGTAAGTTGAACCACCTAAGGAGGCTAGATATGAATTTAGAGGTAAATGTTTCTTATGTAATGAAGTTGGTCATATGAAGAGAGATTGCACAAGTAATTATTTTAAACCTATTACTAATTTCTATTATTACAATTTTCATGGTTTTGGACATAAAGTAGTAGATTGCAAGAAACCTAAGTTTGATAGTAATAATAGAAATAGTATAATGTTTAGGAATACTAACCCTACATGTAATGAAAGAAGGAGATCACAAAGCAGATCCAATGATGGAGAAAGACCTAATAGCACAAGGAACCAGATTGTATGTTAAAAATGTAACAACCATGGACACATTGCAAGGAATTGCACAACAATAGATAAAAAAAATGGAACCAATCAAAGAAGGAATGCACTTTTATGCTAGTTATACAATAAATTTGGACACACAATGAGATTTTGCAAACAAATAGAAGAAATTTCAATAGGAATCCTAATTACAAAAAGAACAATAATAGAAATGATAATACCAACAGTAATAGTCAGAAGGAATGACTCAAAGAGCATGTTGATGAATTCAAGGAAGTATTTGTGAAAGTAAATGATCTGGGAAGTTCACATATAGTTTTCAAAGAATATTATTTTGATGCACCTGATGAGAGGTTGAAGTCAAAAATTGTGTGTAACTCATCACATTTGAATTAAGCACCTTTTATCAAGATAGAGCATCAAAAAGATGGAATGGAAGTTAGAAGTTGAGTCAATAGTTGTGAAGTTGGTAGAAGGTAGTAAAGAACCTAAGGAAGCTCTGGTTAAGAGTGCAAGTCATTCGATGATCAAATGAAGGAGAATGAAGCCAAACAAGTTTACTAGTTAAAAGAGTAATAGTTTTACAAATTTTGGTAGATGTGCAATTAAAGTGAAGTTTGATTTGAAAGATTTAAAGGATGTGAACTAGATTTTGTGTGTCACTCAATCATGTAAAGAGTTAAGGAGTGTTTTAGACAAATTTGACGATGAGCAAAGGCAAATTTGAAGCATTCAAATCGTGAAGTGAAAAGAGCCCTAGTTTCAAAAAATTTAGGCATTTTGTGAAGTTTCCAAAGTATTTGAATCAATTAAAATGATGAACCTTATTGTTTGCAATATAAGTGAGAGGTTTAATATATGTATTTAAGAAGCATCCTTTCATTTCCTAGGTTAATGATCCCTTAGGAGAATTTTCACAAGTTCCAAAAAATGTTCTTCTTGCAGAAGATATCAGGTCATATATTCATTGTAAATTTGAGAGTACTAGAGACAATGATATACATAAGGATCTAGACCTAGTGTACCAAGATGACTTGTCATTGAAACAAGAGTTCACCCAATTAAAGGAACTAAACATCATGAACCAAATGTTCTTTACAAAGTTTGACAACCATGAATAAAGAAGAATTATTTAAGTCACATTCATGGAGGAATTTTTTGGTTTGGAGAGGTACCTATCATGATTGAAAATGATATGATACATAGGTTAGCTAGTTTTTGCAATGAGGGAAGAAACCCAATTAATGAAAATAATGCAAAGAAGATTGTAGAGATAAATCTAAAGTTTAAATCAAATGGCATAATCATTAAGATTGATCTAATTAAGAAGATAGATGTGAGAGTGATCAGAAAGATCATTGGATACAAGATGAATCAAAGTTTGAGATTGAACTTTGTACCTATTGATTTCCTACATGTAGCTTACATGATGACATCTGAGAGAGGAAAGGTTAACATGTGTAACATGTTGAGACACCAGTTATTGGATAACACTGAGAAGGTTAAGAAGACTACAAGTGCAATGTTTAGGTTTGAGTCATTATTGATTCACCTATTCTCCCTAGTTGTGAGGCAATTCCCTAGTATGCCTAATAAGGAATGGGACAACATGAATCAGTTCACCATGATCTTGGTTTCACACTATTATAGAAGACAATTAGAAGAAAAGATTGTGGAAGATATTAACAGAATGATGAGAGGATTCCAATCTATGAAGAAGCAGAGGTATAGGATACCATCTTCACTAGTAGAAAAGTACAAAGAGGACATATGTTTCATGGTTAAAATAGATGTGACTTTCATGGAGGTAGTTATACCAAGAGTTAAGTTCATAGATCCCATGGGCTATGAATTGAGTGAGGAAATCATTGAAGGGTATGTAAAGATCATACTTGAGTCTAAGGAAGACAAGGATATTCCTAGATGGGGAACTTATGTAGAAAAGAACAAAGAAGTAGAGAGCAAGCTCTATAGCAATGAGATCAAGAAGAATGTTGAGAAGAATATAGAATCAACTCTCAAAGAATCAAGAATGATCAAACATGAATTAAATGAGATTAAGGGTATACCCTTAGAGATGAAGGCTAATAGACAAATTGAGGTATTAGAAGCTACTCTTATTTCCATAGCAGCACCTTCAGAGGGAGTGATGGTAGTAGGATCTACTTTGTGGATACCTATTGCTCACTATGCCCCTATTTCTCAAGTACAACATACTATTATACAACCCTTGAAGAAGTCTAATGAAGAGGATGTAAAGATTGTTGAAGATAAATAATCTATCCTCTAGCCAAGAGAAAGTCAGAAAGACTAACCAAGGTGAAACAAAAGGCTGAGTCACCTAGTAAGAAAAGGACCAAGAAGCTATCAAGTGGCCTTTGAAAGAGGAGAAAGATACTAAAAATGGTTCAATCAGATGAATTTGAAAAATTTGATGAGGAGGATAGACCTAATGAACAAGTAGTTGGTGAAGCAAGGACAACCACTTGAAAGAAGCCTTGGAAGCAAAAGGTGGAAAACTTGAACAGTCAAATCGTCAATGATAATAATTTCATTCAATTCAATAAGTTTTATAGTATGTAAAGTAATATGGATAGAATCTAGTTAGAAAATTAGTATGGCATTCTAAATACATGTATCTCATAGTTTGAGATTAAGTGGATACAAGGGATTATCTTTCTACTTGTGAGATGCATTAGAATTGATCTCCATAATAGAGTAGAAATGTGATGTTGATTTTTTGTTTCATATGAATATGTGAAGATATAGTGCATGAAAAAGTATGGACTATGCTTGTGAGCGGTATTCATTAAAGTGCAAAATCTATTATAATCTAAAGAGGGAGGTGCCTGATGCAATGCTGGTATTTTCATGTTGATCAAAGTTCTATCCACTTGTCAGTAGTGATGTTTTAGGAAAAATACTCACGGAAAATGAAAATGATTTATCAAAAAGACTACTAGCTCATGTTGACAGTGGAATATAGATATAGGCTACCATAGATGTATATGTAGGTTGCACACTAGATTGTAATGAAGACAATGTTGATTAAGTATTGGTAAGGAAAAAAATTATTTCTTTATAATGTAATTATAAATGGCCAAGTGAATTTGCATGAAGGGATAAATACAAGAGTTACAAAAAAACCAATGGATAATTAGTCTTCCCAATTGCATTACTACCTTAGAAAATGGAAGCCTTATTATTCAGTCAAACCTCATATTATATAAAATAGCCTGCCAAATAGTCTGACCTCTATATTATCATCTAGATTGGGATTTATTGACCACCATCTACTTTTCTTCCAGCTTGATAAAATTTTTACTATTTCTAGCAATGAATGACCATTGGCTTCAACCCACGTAATGTACAATGCATTTCTCCAACAAAAAGTCTTCACATTTAATTACCAAATCAGTTGTGCCTCAATATTCTAAGCTCAATGGAGATACAAATTGGTCTTCAACATGCATGGATACAAATGAATATGCAAGGAGATCTCAATGTTTCAGATGTTATTATTTTGAGTAGTGCAAAGGATACTTCCAAAGAGTTGTCACCTATTTTGAATGAGCCATCAATGTTGATGCTTCTAAGAGGCATTGATTCTAGGAGAAATTGAAAAAAAACTAATTTCAAGGTTTGAATCAAATGTTCCTCTAACATATTAGCTCCAAATAAGTGATAATACAGAGTATGGATCTAGTAAATTACCGTCTAGTTACCAATCTAGTGGATAATATTCTCACTAGAAGCATGGTTCTCAAGTAGCTTGGGAATGATCCAATGTGGAATTGAGGGTCAATGTGCAGGGGTCCATTTGACTATCAAGCATTAAAACCATTGATTATGTCCATTATGACCATTCGTTTAGAAATTGGGAGCATCATTCTGGTTAAATAAAGGAGCAATTTTAAAGGGAATGGAGTTTTTTCAATTGGATTCATATTTGGAGATGGTGGTAGGGACAAGTAAAATTGTGGAGTTGCTAGGAACAAGCTTAACCTAATGCACATTCTTCAATTCTGTGGTGGAGAGCACACATCTGCACAATTGTTGCTACAAGGAAGGATCAATGACCAATTTGGACACTATTGCCAAGGAAAGAACTACATGTCAAGTTGAAGGAGCCATACGAAAGGGGATGAAAATGCAAATAGGGAAGAGTCCTGCATAGTTTTCATATCGAGAATTATAGCTCCATTGATCATTTTGTATTACAAAGATAATTTTTAAAGGAAATGATGAAAATGTTTTATCCTACATTTTTCATGAAAGGAGTCTTCCATATGTTTTTGAGTAAAAACACACTCAAAGTAAATGTCTAAAACTTTATGGTTTATGGACAAAGGGAGATGGCGCTCTTGCATGGGGACCCACATCTAGCTATAGGATGAAATGAGTTAATTTTGAACTAAGTTGCAGATGAATTGTTGGTGATGTGGCAGCCAAGTAGACCAATAGGACATTGACATGTGGTTACCCAAGCAACCAATAACCAAGAGACACGTGGCATAATCTAAGGTCAAGCGTAAGTTCAAAGGTCAATGAAACAATTAGCATAAAATATTATGAAATTACTATAAGCCACCAGCAGTCAAGTGTACTGAAATGTCCCTTTACTGATTTTGCATGGTATTTCCAGCCTCAAATGAGATCTTTAAAATCAAACAACCAATATTACAAAGATCTGCCAATTTCCCAATAAAACCCAAATCGGGTATGTCCAAATTAGTGCCAAAAAAAACTTCACAACTTCACAAATTATTAATAAATCTGAGAATGGAAATTTTTATAGAAATTTCAGCAGCATAACAGCCTACAAAATGACATTTCCATATTTGTATAGCTTTTACACAACAGCTCACAAATGTAGGACAAAACTATGCTCAATCGGGCTCCCGAAATTAACACACAATGCTCGGAAACACCACAAAAACACTCATAAACTATCTCAGAAGTTTAATCATGACCCAATACATATATTCAGATCTATTTTAACATCTTAAAGTCTGAAATACAGCAGCAACCCAAACTACTATGAAACACTCAACTGAAAACACCAAACTCAAACCAAAAACAACCCCGAAAACTCATAAATCGGCACTATTCAGCACAAAGGCAAACTTTGTATGAGCATGCACATGGAATGGCTTCAAACTCCCATCCTTAGCCTTCTTGGAAACCTGCAAACTCCCATTCTTGGGTCTCCTTCTCCACAGGTTTGGCAGCCTCTCAAGAACCACAAGAAAATTAGCAAAAATCAAGTTCTGGAATGAGCCCAAAATGCCTCCAAACCCCCTTAAAAGAGGGCATAACCCTAAATCACGTCCAAGAGGGGTTAATAAAATATAATTTAATAATAATTTTTATTTATTAGTCCATTGGTTTCCAAAGATTAGCCCCTTTTTCTGAAACTTCACCTTTTTGGAGCCTGCCTGCCTTAGCAAAGTTTATTATTTTTTAATTATTTGAAAAGGGGACATGACATGTACAATCATGATAGTTTAAAATAACCACCTCGATCTTATGACTGATTGCTAGTGGTTAGTCATATGATTAGGGTAGTTAGTGGTTAAACCATATGGAGACCTCTGAAGATACAAGATTTTTAAACATAGCACATGGGTCTCGCAAGGTTATAAGGTGGTGAATCATGGAGAAAATGAAATGGTAACATGTAGAGGTGAGGTGGAAAGTGGCCAAGTTTAGCAACCAATCAAGTAGTGACACATAGTAGACAGTTAACTCAAGTTTGACCCAAAATGAGGATAGACAGAAAATTCAAAATGCCTTAAAAATATTATTTTAATATTTTCCTTTCTCAACTTGCATGCCATTTTAAATTAAAATAGGGTCTATTATATAGTTTGAAATTTGGGAAAATGTTAAATTTTTGTAAATTTAAAAGCTCTGTAGATCAGTCTTGAACCAACAACTTTAAATGGTTGCCCTGGACACTTCATTGAGGTCAATATAGGCTAATCATATATCATTGGAAAGCTCTTGACATATAATTTTTAGATATGCCATCAGATTCTACACAGGTATTAGTGCTAATAAGCTATACTAAGTTTTTTCTGAGTTGCCCCTTTTCAACAACATTTTGGCACATGCAGTTTAGATTCAATTTATGACTAAACGATGAAGTGGGTATGTGCTAAATGTGGAGAGATTCATTCAAACACTATTATTTTGTCTCTAAATTAGTTTGGCAAGGGTTTTGGAAGCTTTTGTCAATAAATTAGACATGTTATTAGAAAGGGTATTTTTCATCATTTAGGGAGATATTTTCAAAGTTTGTTATGTAGAATGATGGGATCATATCTAGTTTTCAGTTTTAGAGTGAAGAGAGAGGTTTGACTTCAATAGATGGAAGAAATTCAAGTGGAAAAATGGCATCATCAAATCAAATCTAGGATTTCTTCTTTTTCTATATCTTTCTTTCTTCTTTCATTGTACATGGTTGTTTCCAAGTTTTTGGACAAGTTTCCATAGCTGTGATACCACCTAGGTTGGTTTTCTCAATCTATTGAGAAAAGGTCTAACCATGATTCCACCATTCTTTCAACATTTTCTCTCTTGTATGAACAATAATAATGAAGGATATAGTAGAGTTCTCATCCATTTGGTGCTTATGAGTATGTCATGCATCTTGAATGTACTTGTTTCAAAGAAATGAATACAAAGAGCAACAAGTTTACTTAGTTTCATTCTGATTCTTGTCTCCTTTCTCTATTGTTTACAATATTTTGTGGTTTATGGACAAAAAACATAGCTCCAATTGCATCTCATTCTAGGTTGTATGTTTTGACGTGATTTTCCTTTGATTAAAAGAATCATGTAAACACTTGACACATTTTAAGAGGCTTGTGAGTTTCATTAGAAGGATGTCTAATAAGTATGAGGTTCAGTATGAACATAGATGCTTGATTCACAAAGTAATAGGATAGATCTGATATTTTGATGTATGAGATATGCCATTGATATCATGGATGTATGCTATGGTTTATGGAATACCCAATGGATAGGACACTAATAAGCTACATGATCAATTTAGTTTATTGCTGCATATGTGGGGTTTTGCTGATTTTCAAAATTAAATAATCAATCGTCTATTTTTCCTTTCTATTTAGGAGTTGAAAGGATACCCTCACTCATCTTGTGGATTTAATAGGTTTTGCAATTTTCTACATGAGTATAAGAGAGAAAAAAATTAATCTGCTTTGTATAAACTAAGATATATGCTTTGGAATTGGTACCATATGAACTAATCTAAAGGTCTACTTGCTTAGGTTTCATAGAGCCTAAAGTAGAAGAAGGAGTTCAGCCTTATAGTTGGTCCAAGTCCTTGAAGAATTATGTTCATAATAGGAGATATATGCCCTTATATGCAATCACATCTTGTCTACTTGGTAGTTGAAATTACTGTTAAATTAGGAGCCAAAAAAATGGTGACTTTGTTGGGGAAGTATTGAATCATAAAGGATATTCAATACAGAAAGAAGAAAGGCATAAAAGAATTTGCTACAATAGCAAAGTTGTGATGTATTTCTATTTATTTTGTAAAGATTCATGTCTCATTGCAGTTACCTTATTTAGGATAGTAGTACTTTGAAGGTTGAATGAAAATTGTTTGCTATAACCATTGTAAGTTAATCATGAATCAGTTCAGCTGGGTAATGTTTTGAAGTGTTGCTACTATAAAAAGTTCATATTCAAGAATGATCAAAAGTGCTTGCTTTTTCTTTTCAAAGTTTGTAAATCTTCAAAGGTAGTTTAATTATATGCAAGTTTTCTTATAAGTTGAAGGTCCAATTTTGATTTGTCAAAAGACAAATTATGTTTCAAATATTTTCTCACAAGTGTGAGTGACAACTCTAAAATCTCTATACCAATTGCAAAATAGTGTATGTAAAATGTTTTAAAGGATTTTAAACTTGTGTGGGTAGATCTAAGGCTTTTGATAGTTGTAGATGCTCAAAAATGGTTCGCATCTATGGTTTAATCACTATTTCATACTAACTCATCCAATTTCCTCATTTCAATAATTCCAATCTTTTAGCCAACTTGATTATATGTCAACAATATCCTTCATCATTCATATCCTCTTTCACATCATCTATAATCAACTTGGAATCATATCAAATCAACCTAGAATCACCCCAAATCTACCCAAAATCACCCATAATCAGTCTTTATCAACTCAGAACGTGTCAAAAATCCTAAATCTATCATCATTTGTCCAATCCTAGGCTTTTTTGTGGCTTTCAAATCCTTGAAAACCTATCAATCTATCAAATCTGATCTTAGTACTATCATGGCTCTCAGTGCTAGGTCAAACTATCATTCCCATCATCTGATCTTTGACATTGTCAAGTTGCTCAGTGTCAAATCATGGCATTATCAACCATTTAATAACATTGATAGTGTCTATCAATGTTATTATGATCAACCTTATCAACCAATTTCAATCTTGTAGCATTTTACAATGTTAGTTAAATGTTACGTGTCCTTGATTCATGTCATGTGTCCTTGGCATGTTATTATTTTCATCAATCAATCAATTTGACCATGGTTTTGGTCTACCCGTCATCATCCCAATCAATCTACATTATTGTCATATTTCATTAAAGGATATTGTTGCACTTATTTAATCAAATTCGCCAATCATATACTAGTTTTCTCTATAGGATTAAATAGCCCATAATTTAATCCTATATCATTTCACTAATTATTCTTCTTAACTAATCTTCTTAATTGATTAATTTCATTAATTAATTGATTCATCACTCACAAACCATGCAAGTTCTTAATTTCTTAAGTCATATTTTCCAACATTAATTCCATTTTTTTACTAATTTCTATTTGTGTGGAATAATGGATTTTTAATTCAAATATTCCACATGATGTTGACATCACCGTGACACATGGGCATGACACATCATGGATCCTCTATTTACACTTGGCTAAGATATGTCATAATACATATATTCTTATCCTTACACATGTCCATATTTGGCTTCCATTGTAATAGATTATTGGCTTTAAGTGGGTTTGTGGTGTCACATGACACGTCAAGATCCTCTTCCATTTATAGTCATGTTTGACTTCCAAGCATCATACAATCCTACATTTGGCATATTGTGTCATATGTGTCATGGATTCTCAAAGGAATCTCTTGCAAAGTTGCATATCTAAGGTGACAAGTCCAATGCTGTCATCTTTCGTGTTGATTATAATATGAGCATTGTTCCTCTCATTTTTGGTCCTAGTCCTTGGTCCCTAGGTTCTAAGTCTTTAGTCTTTTTCTCTCTTAAACTAAAATAAAAAATTCTAGTATTCTCATAGCATCATCATTACCATAGGCCTTTTCTTCCTAATTGTGTGCACTATAGGCAATTGGTGCTATATCATATGGAGAAGAAAGAAGGACATGGGAGCTGTAAATGAAAGAGGGGGTTTTTAACATTGTGTTGCTTTCTTTGTTTATTTAGCTTCCATGGTAGACTAGAGGGTGTCAATGTATGCTTATTGAGTTTGTAATTTTCTCATAGTATGTTAGGCAATAGCCCATTTTCTAGTCCTACAATAGTGTATCATCTAATTTAGTAGTGCAATAAAGGAAATACTAATACTAACAAAAGAATTTACAATGATAAAGTAGTTAACATTTATGAAAGGATGTGTTTATCACCAAGAAGGAAGGAAAATCAACAATGGTAAGCTACTTGGTTTTAGCCTATGATGATGAAGCTATGTCCCTGATCGATAGAGGATGTGTGCTCATGATGTGCTCAAACTTCCAATAGATAGTTATTTTACCAAGCATGTATATGGGTGAGGGTTTCAACAATGGAGGTGTGGATTTATTTTAGCATGGTGATAGTGTAAAATGGTTGTGATATAGTGGTTAGTGGGGCATTATAAGTTTGCATAAAATTTGATGATATATTGTCAGAGGGAAGGGCTTTATTTATAGGCCAAGGGGTAGAAAGATTGATGGTTAAGATGCTTTGATGGAAGAATGGCGAGGGAGGGCTAGGATGCATTGAAAGGGAAGCACATGGATTGTGCTTGTTTAGGGCTCTAGTCTTGTGATAAGTGTCACAAGGGGAGTAATGAGGCAGGATGAGTGTGTAAGAGGGATGTAAGAGGTATTAATGGCATGTAAGAGCCATTAATACTCTTGGATAGGGATGGAATAGGACAAGGGAGACTTGTTGACCTTGGCTTGGGTTATCAAGTCTTAACCCTTGCTTAAAGTTGTGCACATGTTTAGGAGAGGGATTAGACTTAGCTTAGAAAGGGGGTTAGGGGCCAAGTGCCTTAGCTTTGATGGGATGGGTTAGTTAGGTGGCTAAGTGAGGTTAGTATGGGTGAATGGGTTGGATTAGGGGTAAAGATAGGGTTTAGGGATGTTTTAGGGGTTTTGATAATTTATTAAATGATTTATTTAATAAATGGGGGATGTGAGATTTAAAATAAATAGATCTGATGATTTATTTAATTTAACAGAGGAATAGGGTTTTAATTGATAAATTCATTTTGGGTTATCATTTGATTTTATCAATTGGACTAAAATTAATTAAGTTAATTAACTAACTAGGTGATGGCGATTAATTAATTAAATAATAAATATTTAGTTAGTAATGCCCTAGGAGATGACTAAATAAGATTACTTGATGGTCTAATTAGATTTAGGTGTCTACATATAGTAGTCTTGGAAAAGAGAAGTTATAAGTTCTTGATTTGATTTTAAGTGTTGTGTTGTAAGAAATTGAAGTCTTAGAAAGAAAATCATATTAGTGATTTTATTATCCTCATTCAAGGAGGTGGTGGCTTTACATGGTTTTTATGAATGGTGTAAAGAAGTTCGTGTTTACACCCATGCCAAATTAGCAGCTCTAGTTGTAGTATCAATACTTGAAGGTATTTTACTTTTCATGATTTTCCCTTTCATGAAAGATAAGTGATAAGAATTGTTGTCTCTATATAGTGATTTCAACACTAAGGAAAGAGGTGGAAATTTTGTTTCAAAATGGATTTAGATTTTAGATCTGAATTTAGTTTACCAAGTTATGAAAGTGTGCTTGAAGAAGTTGTGTTAAGAGAAGAACTTTGTAATCAGATCATTCGTTTTATAAGAAGAGGTCTAGGGAGTGCTCAAGGGTAGAATGTTGTGTAGTTCTGATTTTTTAGATTTCTATACTGATGTTGCTGATATTATAATTATCTTGAATCAGCAAGATTATGATAATAGCCAAGGAGAACAAACTTGTGATGAAGTCTTTCTAAATGTTGATGAAATTTCAGAACTATTGGCTTGTGATTGTGAAAGGTATGTAAATGTTTTTAAGGCTGATCTAGTTTTCCCTTGTTATGTTTCTTCTCAAGATGAAGTCCTTTCCCCAAAGTTTGATGCTGAAAGTGATACAAAATTAGAATACTACGTGTCAAGTTTTTGAGGTGTATATGATAATAGTTCAAATGTGAATACACATGATGACATATCTAATGTAGAGAATACTACTAAGGGGAGATTTAATGCTAATTCAAATTCCTCTCATGTTGGAGATTTTGCAATGAATTTTGATGTTTCATATGATGAAAAGAAAGGCTAGAAGTTGTAATTTTGATCCCGAGTTTCTATCCTTTGTTGATGAGTCTAGTGATGATGAGTTTGAAATTTTTGAAGTTCATTCTAATGAGTTCTTGAAAATAGATAGTGAGAACAATAAGCATGTTGTATGTGAACATTTTCATGATAAGTTTTGTAACTTTGTAACTATTCCATTGTTTGAAGAATGTGAAGGAGTTTTAGAACATCTTGAATCTGATTGGATGTTAAACAAGATTGCAAATGAGGAGAAATTAGATTTCATGCACCCTTCATATCTGGTTACACAAGGTGAGTTTCAAATTCATGATGTATGTGATATCTTGAATCAAGAAGAGTATGAGTCCTTTGTGTTTCCATTGGGTAGCATGCATAAGTCATTTAGTGCAAATGAATTTCATTTTGACTTGTAAATCCAAGAGCATGTTGATCCATACTTTCATAATGAGCAAGTTATAGACAATGATTCTAGTCTTAACATGCATTATGAAAGTGAAGATATTGAATTGGTTTTACCAAATGAAATGATTGAGAATGCTAATTTTATTGGTGAAACTGATGGAAGTAATATTCTTAGCTTACCTCATGGAAGTCCAAAAGAGAACCAAGTCAATGATAGAGGTAAGAAATTTTGTTGAAGCTCGATGGCCCAAGGCCATTTTTTATACCTCTGAGGAGTAGTTCTCTTACTTTCAATAAAGTTGTTTGAGAGGCAGTATTTGGAGTGGTCTTCTTCTTCTAGATATCTAAATCCTTTCTATGATAGCAAGGTACATGCATCCCTAGATAGAGCCACTTTTGGGACTCAAAATTGAAGCCCTGATTTTGAGTACCATTCTAAAATTTGAGTCAAATTGAGCCCCTATAAGAAATTTTCATGCATGTGCACCCAACCATCATTTTGAGGCCTATGAAGTGTTTCATGTTCCAAAACCTTTCATTCAGTATATGCATGCATCCTATTTTGATAATTTATCATTCTAAATCATTTCATTTTGAGCATTGCTCAAATCTACATTTTTGTCTAAGTGTCAAACAATGATAGGAAGCCTAGTTTGCAATTGAATATCTTGTACTGAGTAAATTTTCATGACTCTCTACTTTGGAAATGTTTAGTATGAATATAAAACAACCTATATTTTAGTTTTAAACTCATTTCTATATGTTTTGACTAGGTTTTGAATCTGTCAAAGTTGGTTGTTTACTATTATCATGTTGATGCATATTTCTCAAAATTTTGGGAAACCCTACTTGACCAATTATAGCCTTGACCTAGTTGACCCTACTAAGAAAATTTCTTTTGCATTGCATTCTAGGGGCTAGAGACATTCTATGTTCCAAATTTGAGCATATGGCGAATCCATTTGTTTAGATTTCAAACATGATTCCAAATAAAATTTATAAAGTTTTACTAGTGTCTTAAAGTACAAATTGATTGGTAGTCTTGTTCAGGATGTCATAACTCAAAATCCATGATAGATTGAGACAAATGGATTGAACCACTATGTTGTACTTTGAAAATTCTTCAAGTGTGTCTATTTTCAAGTATTGATGAATACATCTACACACTTTTCGAGGTCCATTTCATTTGTGAAAATCATTATTCTCCTAATGTTCGCAGTTCTACAAATCCAAGTACCCTAATTTGACTAC
This sequence comes from Cupressus sempervirens, assembly GCA_028749045.1. Classification (NCBI taxonomy): domain Eukaryota; kingdom Viridiplantae; phylum Streptophyta; class Pinopsida; order Cupressales; family Cupressaceae; genus Cupressus; species Cupressus sempervirens. Next base: position 358,633,229 of record CM053786.1, read on the forward strand.
TTTTCAAATTAGCCCAATTATTCTCCATGAGACCAAATCATATATTTATGCTCTCTACATGACAATGAACTAATTCCCCAATTTTCATGCCTCCAATTAATTGTTTGATATGTTTTCAAAGCCAATACCAAACATAATTTATTATTTTCTAACATGTTTGTTTGCAGGCAGTTTCAAAAGTGCAATTTTTCCAATCAATAACTTTTGATAGTGTAATCATCATGAAGTGAGATTTTATAGACTAAAAAAGTGTAAATAAGAGAGCAAGTATGTCAGATCTTAGGCCCAACTATTTCATTCAGTTAGTTTTTAAAGTCAGCTGAGAGGCTTCCTAGTAGAAAATCATAGTTTATAAAAGGAGGTTAAATGAATTTTTAAATGATGAAAAAAATAACTGAGTTTGAGTCTAATCAGTACTAGGTGATTAATTGATCAGATAAAAAGGTCAGATGTTTCAGTTTCAAAAAAAATTAGTTGAACCCATTTTTGAGCCTGACTAATTACACAATATTGATAACATGCTATAGAAATTAAGATGTCTTAAGAAATTAGCATGGCATTCTAAATATATGTATCTCATAATTTGAGATTAAGTGGATATGAGGGATTGTCTTGCTACTTGCAAGATGTATTAGAATTGATCTCCATAATAGAGCATAAATGTGATGTTGACTTTTCCTTTCATATGGATATGTGAAGATATAGTGCATGAAAAGGCATGGACTATGCTTGTAAGTGACATTCATTAAAGTGCAAAATTTATTATAATGTAAAGAGGGAGGTGCTTGATGCAATGTTAGTATTTGTATATTGATCAAAGTTATATCCACTTGTCAGTAGTGATGTTTTAGGCAAACTACTCGTTGCAGATGAAAATAATTTATCAAAAAGACTACTAGCTCATTTTGATAGTGGAATATACATAGAACCTAGCACACATGTATATGTAGGTTGCACACTAGATTGTAACAAAGACATTATTGATAGAGCTATGGTAAGGAAAAATATTATTTCTTTGTAATGTAATTATAAATGGCCAAGTGCATTTACATGAACGGATAAATAAAGGAGTTACAAAATAACCCACAATTAATCATTCTTGCAGTCTTCCTAATCACATTACTACCTTAGAAAATGGAAACCTTGTTATTTAGTTAGACCTCATGTTACATGTGGTAGCTTGGAAAATAGTCTGACCATTACATTATCATCTGTATTGGGATTTTTTGACCATCATCTACTCGTCTTCCAGCTTGATAAAGTTTCTATGATTTCTAGTAGTGAACGATCATTGTCTTCAACCCATGTAACGTACAATTTGTTTCACTAACAAAAATTCTTCACATTTAAATATGAAATTAGTTTTGCATCAATATTCTAAGTTTCGAGGAGATATGAAGTAGTGTTCAACATGCATGGATACAATTAATTATGCAAGGAGATCTCGATGTTTCAGATGTTATTAATTTGAGTAGTACAAAGGATACTTCCAAAGTGTTGTCACCTATTTTGAATGGACCATCAATTTTGATGTTTTTAAGAGGCACAAATTCTAGGGGAAATCAAAAAAAAAAAATTCAAGGTTTGAATCAAATGTTCCTCTAACAGATTAGCTCGCAATAAGTGGTAATACACAGTATGGCTCTAATAAATCACCGTCTAGTTCCCAATCTTGTGGATAGTATTCACACTGGAAGCATGGTTTTCAAGAAGCTTGGAAATTATCCAATATGGAATCGAGGGTGAATAGGTAGGGGTTTATTTGAACATCAAACATTAAAACCACTAATTATGTCCATTATGACTATTTGTTAAGAAAGTGGGAGCATCAGTCTAGTTAAATAAAGGAGTTTTTTCAATTGGATTTATATTTGGAGATGGTGGTAGGGGCAAGTAAAATCATGGAGTTGCTAAGAACAAGCTTAACCTCATGCACTTTCTTTAATTCTGCAGTGGAGAGTAGATGTTTACACGATTGTTACAATAGGGAATGTCAATGACCAATTTGGATGTTATTGCCAAGGAAAGCATTACATACCAAGTTGAAAGAGCCATGCATAAGGGGAGCAAAATGAAGATAAGGAAGAATCTTGCATAGTTTTCATGTTAAGAATTACAATGCCATTGATCATTTTTTATTACAAAGAAACTTTATAAAGGAAATAATGAAAACATTTTACCCCACATTCATCATCAAAGGAGTCTTCCATATGTTTTTAAGTCCAAACACATTCGAAGTAAATATCAAAAGCTTCATGCTTTATGGACAAAAGAAGATGCTCATGCATGGGGCCCATGGCCAGTTTGTGGATGAAATGAGTTAATTTTGAACCAAGTTGTTGATGACTTGGCAGTGATATGGTGGCCAAGTAGACCAATCAAATGTTGACACATGGTGACTCGAGCAACCAATAACCATGTGACACATGGCATGGTCTGAAGTTGAGCATAACTTTGGAGCTCAATGAAATAGTTAGCAAAAAATGTTATGAACTTATGATAAGGTGCAAGTAGTCAAATGTATAGTCACAATAATTTAAACTAATTTCCTCGACCTTACAACTAACCACTAGCAGTTAGTTGTATGATCGAGGCATTTAGTGGTTAAACCGCATGGAGACCTCTAAAGATACGAGATTTATACATGTCACACATAAGTCCCGCAATATGATGAGGTGGTGAATTAGGGAGAAAATGAAATAGTGCCACATGGCAATGAGGTGGAAAGTGACCAAGTTCAGCAACTAATCAAGTAGTCACAAGTAGCAGGTAGTCAACTCAAGTTTGACATGAAATGAGGATAAAGGAAAAATTGAAAATACCTTAAAAAATCATATTTTAATATTTTCCTTTTTCAATGTGCATGCCATTTTTAATTGAAATAGGGTCTATTATATAGTTTGAACTTTGGGAAAATATTAATTTTTTTCAAATTTAAATGCTCTATAGATCAATCATGAACCTACAACTTTGAATGGTTGTCCCAGACGTTTCATTAGGGCCTATATAGGCTTAGCATATAATGTTTGAAAGATATCAATGTCTAATTTTCAGATGTTCCATCAAATTCTACATAGGAATTAGTGCTAAATAGCTATACTGAGTTTTATTTGAGTTTCTCCTTTTCAATTGCATTCTAGTACAAGCAATTTAGGTTTAGTTTATGGCTAAACGGTGAAGTGGATATGTGCCAAATCTTGAGAGATTCATTCCACTAGTGTTATTTTACCTCCAAATCAGTTTGGAAATGGTTTTGGAAACTTTCTTCAACAAATCAAACATGTTATTAGAAATGACATTTTCCATTATTTAGAGAGGTATTTTCAAAGTTTGTTATGCAAAATGATGGGATCTAATCTGATTTTCAGCTGTATAGAGAAGAGAGGGATTTAACTTCAATAGATGGAAGAAATTCAAGTGGAAAATGATGTCATTAGATTAAATTCAGGATTTCTTCTTCTATATCTTTTTTTCTTCTTTCATTGTATAGGGGTGGTTCCAAGTTTTTGGACAAGTTTCCATAGTTGTGTTACCACCTAGGTTGGTTTTCTTAGTCTATTGAGCAAAGATCTAGCTATGATTCCATGATTATTTCATCATTTTCTCTCTTACATGAACATCAATAAGGAAGAATATAGTAGATTTCTTATCCATTTGGTGTTTAATGAGTCTTTCATGCATCTTGAATGTACTTGTTTCAAAGAAATGAATACAAAGAGCAATAAGTTTACTAGTTTCATTCTTATTCTTGTCTCCTTTTTCTATTGTTTACAATCTTTTGTGATTTATGGACAAACAACATAGATCTAGTTGTATCTCATTTCAAGTTGTATGTTTTGATGTGATTGTCCTTTGATTCAAAGAATCATGTAAATGCTTGACACATTTTAAGAGGGTTGTGAGTTTCATAAGAAGGATGTCTAATAAGTATGAGGTTCAGTATGAACATAGATGTCTAATTCACAAAGTGATAGGATATATCTGATATTTTTATGTATGAGATATGTCACTGATATCTTGGATGTAGTTTATGGAATACCCAATGGATAGGGCACTAATCACCTACAAGATCAATTTAGTTTGTTGTTGCATATGTGGGGTTTTTCTGATTCAAAATTAAATAATCAATCATCCATTTTCCCTTTTTATTTAGGAGCTAAAAGGATACCCTCACTCATCTTGTGGATTTCATAGGTTTTTCCATGTTCTTGTACATACCTCTATTTTTGCATAAGTATAGGAGAAATAAGAGTTTAATCTATTTTGTATTGATTCATTGATATGCTTTGGAACTGGTACCATATCAATGAATCTAATGGTCTAGCTACCTAGGTTTTGTAGAACCTGAAGTAGAAAAAGGAGTTCAACCTTATAGTTAGCCTAGGTTCTTGACAAATTATGTCTGTTATAGGAGATAGCTACCCTTATATGCAATCATGTCTTGTCTACTTGGTAGTTGAAATCAATGTTAAATTAGGAGCCAACAAGACAGATTAATAGAAGTAGAAGAGTCATTGGAGAGGATAAAAAAATCAAAGAAAACTAATTAAATGTGTAGAAATGGGCGAAGTTTAGGATTATTGTCTTAATGATTATTTGAAATAAGAATTGATATATTTTCCTAATTTTTAAGGATAATTTTTTAGTTGTTGAAAAGTGCTTAAAAATGAGGGGTCTAGTTTTCACCAGCAAAATATATGGAAATAAACCTATTTCCCTTTGATCTCAAACTATGTTATGGATGACATATATAGCTAAATTAATCAAAAAAAAAAAAAAAAAAATTTGACCTATATTTTCTATTTTATAACAATTCAAATTTCAACTCACTTGCAATTGATAGTTCTCATCTCCCATCACATTTTTTCAAAATAAATATATTCAAACAAAAATAAAATTTATACATTTTGAATGAGGACTCTCTCCTCTAGAACGACATATTCTTTTTCAAATTTTTTGATAAGATTTACTATTTTTTTATCTCTCAAGATTAAAACGTACTTATAGTATTTTTTAATTAAATATTCTTAAATTTTGAGCTCTATAAAATGGTGTTTATATGTTATTAAAAAAAAATCATTAAAAAGAGTAAGAGTTATTGAAATGTCAATTTTCTAAAATAATTTTTTCTTTAGCAATTAGACACAAACTAGTATAAAACATGTATTTAGTAAACATTTCCAATTCCAAGAAAGTGTGAGAACATATATAACTAGCTAGAATGAATTTACTACATCATATGTTTGAACAAAATAATTTTTAGATAGAAATACTCAAATTTAGTCATTCTAACAAGTCATCTTGAAAGGTGACACAACTTTGTACTTTTACCTTGGAGGCCCTTACTCAATTTATCAAACTTAATCAAATGAAATCTAGTTAATCCCACACTTCCCCTAGTGTTTTCACCTACCTCTCCTATCATCTAGGGTTTCTAGATAGGTCTTCACCTTTACTTTTTGTAATTTATAGGGGTGCCTATTGCTTGGCACCTTCACATAGAACTCTCTCTAAATTCATTATCATTCCTTTCCTTTTCCTATCTAGCTTAGGGAATTTGGTCTCCATCATAATTTTAACTTTTTCAGTTTCATGTGTGTCCAATGACTCAATATCCTTTTCTATAGGATCAACTAGAAATGTTGTGATTTCTACAATTGCTTTATCAATGTTCACTTCATAACCTAATGGCTTCACCCATGCAAATCTAGTGATATAAGCTTTGATATAGATCCTATTTGTATCTATCAAAAAAATTCTTCATAGTAATTTTCAACCACTAAGTTAGGTATTTTTGACCTATTTTTTATTTTCTACTTGAATTATTCAAAGTAACCATCCAAAACTAATTCAAATTTATCTTTGAATTGACTAATAGACTCATTGATTTGTTGGGTAACCTACTTCTTCTTACTCCATGTAACATTTCCCTTGGTAGGAAACTAATTTTACAGATAAATGAATATACAAACTAAAAAGTAGCCAAAAATTACACATTGTATTCTTTTCCTTCTTGATGCTCCTGAAATTGTCATCTAATTGTTGTAGTTGGAGGTTGGCTAGGTCATAGGAATGGCCCTTCTTTATAATTTTCCAAGAAATGTCAACTATAAAATAGGGAATGTTGTCTAGATGGCTTCATTGGTAAAACTTGTAAGCTATAACCCTTACCACATGGTTAAATTTCCATACCATGTTTATTCCATAGTGTCATTTTGTTAGCTTCAAGTATATATTTTCTCAGGCATCTAATAGTCTTCACTTTGTCTATCATAGAATAGCGAGTCAATCGGTGTACAATTTTCTTTGTCATCTCTTTGGTCCACCCTATAGACACAACTTCATATCATACACTTTTCCAAGAACAATATTAATCCACTCTAACTTGAAAATCTTGGGAAAATATTGTGCATGGGTGAGTCCTACCTTGATGATATGCTTGTGCTCATTTTTGAGATTCCCATCAATGCACAATCTCTCATCTATGTTCCTTAGCTCAAAATCACCAAATTATTTTATCTTGTACATATAGCATAACCTAACATCAGGCATCATAATAACCCTAGGTGTGATCGATGACAAGGCTCTTAGCATAAATTTTGATTTTATTCCTATGGGGAACAACCCTAGCATTGTAGAACATTGGAGAGATTGACAACATGACTATGTGTTACATTTATGACTATGTTTGTCATTGATGTCAATATACTAAGAAGATTGGTAGAGTACCATATAGATATTGAGACTCTACATAATAATTTGTAAAGATGATATCAAACAGATTTGGAGAGATGTAATACAAAGTGTCCTAATGACATGGTTAAGTGTGCATGCAAAAAGTCAAAGACTTGTAGCAGTTATTCAAGATTTATAGATGTTTGTTTGCAAAAAAAGTTCATTAGAAGTGAAATTTGGTAATTAGATTATATATCCTAATAGGATAGAATCTTATTGAGAATAGTTGGATAGAGATAGAAGACATCCCAGTGATGACATAATCGAGTGTGTGAAGTCTAAGGTTGCATGTGTAAAGATTAGTAAAGATTGTGAGCTGACAATGTTATGTAATTATGAAAAGATGTAATGTAGCATGTTATGTTAATGAGGTCTTGTTGTAATTGTAATTGGAAAAGCCTCAAGATTGACTTAATGATTTTTTTTTGGATGAATAGTCCTTTTCCTATTAATAAAATAATAAAGTTACATATGTTGGAAATCTAATTGAAAAGATAATTGTTGAAGAATCAAGAAGATTGATTGCAAAGAGGGAGATTCTTGATAAGGAATGTTTTCAGTCATTGTTTTGTCACTAATGTCAAACTTGCTATTTTCTAGAATGACAATTGCTTATACAATCCAAGTACTATCACTTAGTTGATTAATAAAGATGATTTAATCAACAAGATGTAACAAAGGTAGCAAAGGGGAAATGTTGATTTATGGTTTTGTAATGAAGTACAAGGATCAATTAAGAAAATGGTAAAATGATGTATTGATAATATACTTGAAGATATAGAGGTTGGCCACACTTAGAAACACTGAAAGAATAAGTTGTAACAAGGTTTTCTACAAAGCTTAACTAAGTTCATTAATGAGTGTTGAGAAAGCTAGTTCATACTAAGCATATTTTCAATTAGTGCTGAGCAAATGCAAAATTTAGTGTGTGCCAAGTGATACAGAAGGAGCCAAGCAAAGTTCAGTTGCCAAGCATCAGAAAAACTTAGTGGATATCGAGTGAATCCACAGTAGGTGCCAAGCATCAGTAAAATGTAGTTGTTACAGATTAATACAGCATGTGCCAATCACCAAAATTTCAATAGTGCTGAGTTACAGTATTAAGTTAAAAGTCAAAGATTCACCAAATTTGAGTTGACAAGTTTGTTACCTTAAATTTTGTGAACTAGATGGAGGATAAGGATGATGAGTTGGTGGCACAAAATTTTAAGTAAACCATTTTTGAGTGAATTCAGGAAGATTCTTCATGATGATTCTAGAAGGAAAAAGATACAGGTTAGATTTAATGAATCCTACCTAATCCATTCAAACTAAAATTAAAGGAGGGAAGAATCGAGCAGGAAAAGAATTTTCTATACTTATATTTAAGGAGTCACAGTCCAAGAAGTTAGAGCTATTGGGGTTCCAAATTGCAAATTTGTTGAAGGATGTCAATAAGAAGGTATTAAGAAGGAAGAACAGAGTATAGGGACTCTACTTCAATAGGTGGCCATATAGGAGATTGCATTGGTAGATCGAGCATGAAGACTCAACGAGACAAAGCTTGAAAGGAGAAAAAGTAGTCAGAGCTGCAGAGATTGAAAGCCAGAAAAATTATGAAAAGCTAAATAGAGATCTAAAAACTAAAAGTTAAGTCGTGATTTGTATTAGGTCGAAAGCCCTTGTTGTTACTCTCTAACAATTGTGTCAGCTAGGGTAAAATCCTATAGACTTAGGTTGGTTTAACAACCATTTGTAAATCCTTTAATAGGGTGGCATTCCAAGTAAATGTTCTAAAGTCCTCTAACTAGGCCCACTTCTAATAAGGTGGTTAAATCCTCTAACCAAGTCACATTTAACAGTGTGTTATAGCCTTTAACAGGGCAGGCCTTTCATAGGGCATCACTTTAGAAGAGTGACAACTGAATAGCATGTTACTGGTAGTTTTTTCCAAATTGGGTTTCCACATAAATCACTGTGTTATGTGTTGATCTTTCATGTGTTATGCTTGCATGTTGATTTATAGTAACTTGCTAGGTAGGAAATTTTAAGCTTGGATGCATGAATAGTTTAATAGGCTCACTTTACTTGATGAAAAAATTTTAATTGGACATAAATACCTTGAATAAATGATTCACCCCCACCACCCACCCCCCACACCACCCCCCCCCCCCAACAGTTATTGTAAAGTATTTCTAACAATTGGTATCAGAGCCATCTACTGATTTAGTTTAAAAGTACTAGAAGTAGGAAGATCAAGATGTCCAAGAGAGAAGTCCCCAAGCTTAATAAAGACAACTTCACTAAGTGGCAAAGGTTGATGAAGCTGCATCTTGGATCAATAAGTGACCATGCACAAACCTCAATTAAAGTAGAACATGTTGATCTAGCTATACCTACTGCAGAAGATATGAAGAAAAAGAAGGAGCACAACCAAGCAATACTATAGATTGCCTCTGCCCTCAACTATGCTGAATTCGATGACATCGAGTGATTGACTCTACATTCAAGATGTGGAGAGCCTTTAATAATATCTATGGAGGAGATTAGAATGTTCAAAGAGAAAAAAGAGAAAGCCTCAGAGGAAATTTTGATGATATGAAAATGGAGGAAGGTGAGAATGTTGCTCAATATGCCTCTAGAATGAAAGAAGTGGTAAGTGCAATAAGAAGTTTGGGTGGTCATTTGGAAGATGATACTTTTGATAAAAAATGCTTAAGAACCTTGCTCCCCATTTATGCTATTAGAGTTTCAGCCATCCATGGGCTAAGGTGTGTCCTAGCAAATCAGTTAACTTTTGAAGGAATAGTATGGAAACTTACTGTATTTGAGTTGTCCAACTTTGATAACTATAGACTTGAGAACCTTGAATCTTATTTCAAGACCAAGCTATAATTAAAAGAAACTAAGGAGGTGAAACCAAAGAAGAAGAAGAAGAAGGAGGAAAAATTTGCATCTAGTGATACTAGCACAAATGAAGAAGATGTGGAACAATTGGAAGCATTATTGGCCAGAAGATTTCATAGAGGCAAAGGTAAATTCAAAGGTAAGATTCCTATCATTTGTTTTAATTGCAATAAGGTAGGAAATCCTACAAGATGTACACAAAAGAAAAACTACAAAGATGGCAACAAAAACAAGAATAGAAGATAAGATGATGGCAGAGATTACAGAGATAAAGGCAAAAAGTGCTACATTGTTGAAGAAGAAGATTTTGATAAAAATGATGATGAGGTAGTCTATGTAGCCATGAAGGATGAGTCAGATGAAGATAAGGCAACAACACTGGTAACCTATGTGAAGAAAAATGACAGGTGGATCATAGACAGTGGATGCTCACATCACATGACAGGACATAAAAGTAAGTTTATTACCTTTACCTAGTATGATGGAAATAGTGTTAGATTTGGAAATAATTCTCCATGTCAAATCAAAGGAAAAGGTTCTATTAAAATTATAGAGAAAATCTCATGTGATAATGCATACTATGTTGAAGGATTGAACTACAATTTGTTGAGTGTATCACAGTTAGGCAATATAGGTTACAAAGTAGAATTTGGAAACAAAATTGCCAAAATCTATGATATTGATGGAAATCTAATACAAAAAGGAGAACAAACTAGGAGTAACTCATTTTATCTAGATATGGAAGATGCAACCTTTCTTATTGTTAGACTTGAAGATGTGTGGCTATGGCACAAAGGGTTATGCCATGTTAACTTTGACAATCTTATTAGCATCAGAAAAAAAAAAAAAAGTCAAAGGTTTGCCTAAATTGAAAAAGCCTAAAAATACCATGTGCAAAAAATGTCAACTATGAAAGATGACCAAGTTAGTTTCAAAAGTAAAGTCTTCACTTTCAAAGAAGTATTAGAACTAGTCCATACTGACTTATGTGGCCCAATAGAAGTACAAAGCTACCAAGGAGATAGATACATAATATTGTTTTTGGATGACTACTCTAGGATGATGACTACTATGTTCTTAAAGTAAAAATATGATGCATTTCAAATGTTTAAGTGGTATTTGTCTAGGGTTGAGAAGGAAATAGGAAAGATTTTGAAGTGCCTAAGATCAGACAGAGGAGGAGAGTTTACATCAAAGGAATTTGAGACATTTTCCAATGATAAAAGAATTAAAAGGAAAACATCAGCACCTAAAACTCCCCCACAAAATAGAATTATAGAGAGAAGAAATAGATCAGTGATAGACTATGCAAGAATATTGATGATGGAGAAAAATATTGCTCCGAAGTAATGGAGAGAAGCTGTAAATACTGTCGTCTACACCCTAACTCAAGTACAAGTCAAGAAAGGTACAAATGAAACATCTTTTGAATTATAGTATGGTCACTCACCCAATGTACAATATTTCAAAGTGTTTGGTTATAAATTCTATATTCTTAAAGATTCTAGAAATGACAAGTTTGGTGCAAAGAGTGATGAAGGCATATTCCTTGGATACTCCACTAGAAGCAAAGCATATAAGTGTTTGAATACTAACAGTCACAAAATTGTGGAGAGTGCAAATGTAAATTTTGATGAGCATTCAAAAGTCTAAGTTTATGAAACAAGGAAACCAAAAGATTTTAGATCGTTTGTATACTTCTATGAAGGAATGCCTACTAAAGATGAAGTTGTCAATCATGTTGATAATCAACAACAAGTTTCAGTATCAGCCGAGTCATAATCAATGAATGTCAAGTTCTATTCAGAAGCTAAGTTGCAAAATGAAGATAATGCACATTTTGATTCTAAAATTAGTACACATGGAAGAGATGATGAAATAATTGAAAGTGATGTGTTAAGTGACCATGAAGCTAAAGGACCAAACATGGAAAGAAGGACATAACCAAGACTATCCAAGTATGTGAGAAGACATCACCCTATAAAACAAATCATTGTTGACAAGGAACCTAGACCAGTGACAAGGAATAGACTAAGGAATGAATCATGTTTGCTAAGAAAGATTGAGCCTAAAATAATGAAAGATGCACTTCAAGATGGTAATTGGCATAAAGCTATGGAAGAAGAGATAGATCAAATTGAGAAGAAAAAAACCTGAACTCTAGTTCCTAGACCAGCTAATAAAAATGTGATTGGTACCAAATGAGTCTTTAGAAACAAGCTTGATGAGAATGGTGAAATCACAAGAAATAAATCTAGACTACTCTACAAATGCTATGCATAAGAAGGATTGGATTATGAGGAAGCATTTTCCCCTGTTGCAAGAATGGAAGGAGTGAGAACACTACTTGCATATGCTGCTTATAAAGGTTTCAAAGTTTATCAAATGGATGTAAAGTTTGTTTTTTTGAATGGTATACTAGAAGAGGAAGTATGCATAGAACAACCAGAGGGATTCATTGATGACAATAATAAGGATATGGTTTGCAAATTACATAAAGAACTCTACAGTTTGATGCAATCACCTAGAGCATGGTATGAGAGGCTATAGAAATACCTTGTGAAGATAGGACTTGAGAGAATAGATGACAATAGCAACCTGTACATCAAAGCAGAAAAAGGTAAAGACATTTGATATCTAAAATCTTTATTGATGATATAATATTTAGAGGAAAAGATGCCCTATGCAAAGACTTTGTTGATCAAATGGAACATGAGTTTGAGATGTCAATGTTTGGAGATATCAAATTCTTTGTTAGGTTGCAAGTACATCAACTGAAGCATGGCATATTTGTGACCCAATCAAAATATATCAAGGAGATACTCAAGATATTTGGCCTAGAAGATTCAAAACCAGTTAGTACACCAATGGTAATAGGACATAAGTTATCAAAGAATGGTGAGTTAGCTGAAGTAAATCAGACAATGTATGATTGGAAAGTTGTAGTATGTTGTACATAGTAGACCAAATATTGCATTAGTTATTGGAATAGTAGCAAGATTTTCTGCTAACCCAAGAGAAAATCATCTTATGGCGGTAAAAAGAATATTGAGGTACCTTAAAGGAATTGATGACTTTGGATTATACTACAAGATGAGTGAAAAGTCTAAGTTGAAAGCCTACACTGATGCAGACTAGGAAGGTAATATTGATGATAGAAAGAGCACCAATGGAGGATCACTTTTCTTAAGTAAAAGATTGGTTACTTGGACTAGCAAACAACAAAATTTTACCTCATAGTCCACAACAGAATTTGAATATGTTGCTGCTACTATCAAGTACACCAATTTTTAATGGATCAGACATCTGCTACAAGGTATAAAGGAAGAGGTAACTAAACATGTGATACTCTATTGTGATAACACAAGTGCCATCAACATATCAAAGAATCCTATGATGCATGCTAAAACAAAGCATATTGCAATTGAGTATCACTATGTAAGAGAATTGATGGACGATAAGCAAGTAAGGATGGAATATGTCAGTTCAAAGGAAGAAATTGCCGACACCTTCACAAAAGCACTACCTAAAGATGCTTTTGAATATCTTAGAGGCAAGTTAGGGGTGATACCCATATTCAAGGTTGTTCGAGCAAAAGCAAGAATGCCCTACTTCAAATGATTTGATTGTTGAAATATTACAAATTGATGCAGAGGATAATTACTTTAGGATTTTTTTTGAAGTAACAAAAGAGCTGAAGTTTCAAATCAGTCACAAGGAAGGTGATAGAGGATGAAATTGGAGTACCTGCAAATGCTACACTAGCATGTTAAGATGCTGAGATAATGTGTCTTTGGCATTGTTGTCAAAGAGGGAGAAATAGCAGAAACTAATCAAATCTATAGGACCAAATGAACAAAGGGAGAAGTAGGTGATACTAGAATAGCATAAATTGATCAATGCATATAGAGGGAGAAATGATCAAATTTACAGAATCAAATGGACAAAGACAGAAATAGCAGAAACTAATACAGAGGAAGAGATATTGTGCAAACATAGAACTAATCAAAGTAGCAAGGCATAGAAAACAAGGAGTTAGACAAGATCAGACATGCAGTGTTGGAGTAATCAAATGGGAGGAATACTTCTAAGGGGGGGGGGGGAGCGGTGAATTAGAAGTAACTAACCTTTATACTTTTTAAATCCTTGAAAATGGTTAGCTGAAATTAAACTACATACATGTAACATATTAAATAACCATAAAGTAAACACATAACACCAGAATTTGGTAACCTAGAAACCCTCCAAAATGAGAAGGTAAAACTGGGGTGGGGATGATACCCACAAATTCACTGCAACAATAATGTTTGACCACTTCTGATGGTTTGCCCTATTAAAGGCTTTACACTGTGTCAATAGCGACCTGGTTAAAGGATTTACAAACACTTTACATGAAGTGTCACCCTATTAAGGGATTTAATCACCTCTTCAAAGGATCTACAACCTAGTTGTTAAGCTAACCTATCAACATAATATTTTCCTTCTAATACAATTGCTAGAGAGTATTAGGTTCATAAACCTAATTTCATTCTGATGTGATCCTTGCTTGTTCTGATATCTATTTGTAGCTCTTGTTTTCTTTTGATCAACTGGATATGCAATTGTTGCTCTATTGCCCTAAGTCTTTTCACTCTTCCCACTGAACTTCACTTTAGTTTTCCCCTACACTATTCTCATCCACACATACAATGGGGTTTTTGTCCTCCTTTTAAAGATTATGATGACTTAGGGTTAGGTATGGATCTACAATCCATATTGAATCTTTAATTCCTACTCATTCCTTGCACTTTTCTCATTGGTTGCATGCCTTCTCCATTTTTCTTATTGGCTAAATGTTTATTGCATAGGAAATAGAAAAGATTCTTTCTTATCTTTATTATCCTTCAAGATCCCTCCATGTTAGCTCAAAAAACTATATATATCAACTATGACTCGATGCCTATATATCACTTGGCTCATATGGTTCACTCAACACCTAAAGTCACTCGGCACTTGATCTTCACTCAGCATCTAAAGATTCCTCAACACATGAAGATCACTCATCACCTATTGGAATTATGGCTCGACACTTACTGTAGCTCAACATATATAGTGTACTCAACTTCTATATGAAAATTGGTTAAGTGTGTTGACAGTTAATTGTCAAAACCAATCTAAGACCAAAAATGCAGAAGATTATTTACAGAAAGGTAAGAGAAAGGAAACAACAACTAAGAGGGAGAAGTAGAAGCAAAGTAATTAGGATAGAAAATCAAAGAGGGAGATGTGAAATTTTATGAAAATAAAAATAGTAACAAAATTTCTTCTTGGCATTTGATTTACCATTTTAACCTAGTTAGCATTTTGATAATTTGGTTGATTAGTTTGGTTTGCCATCAATGCTAAAGAGGGAGATGGTTGGAAATCTGATTGAAAAGATCATTATTGAAGAATAAAGAAGATTGATTGCAAAGAGGGAGATTGTTGATAAAGAATGTTTTCAATCATTATTTTGTCACTGATGTTAAATGTACTATTTGCTAGAATGACAATTGCTTATAAGATCAAAGTACTGTCACTTAGTTGATTGATGAAGAGGATTTAATCAACAAGATGTAACAAAAGTATGAAAGGGGAAAGGTTGAGTTATGGTTTTGTAATGAAGTACAAGGATCAATTAAGAAAATGGTAAGATGATGTATTGATAATATACTTAAAGATATAGAGGTTAGCCATAATTAGAAACATTGGAAGAATAAGTTGTAACAAGGTTATCTACAAAGCTTAACTAGGTTCATTAGTGAGTGTCGAACAAGTGAGTTCATGTTGAGTAGATTTTCAGTTAGTGCTAAGAAAATGAAAAATTTAGTGTGTGCCAAGTGATACAAAAGGAGCCAAGCAAAGTGTAGGTGTCGAGCATCAGAAAAACTTAATGGATGCTAAGTGAATCCACAGTAAGTACCAAGCACTAGTAAAACATAGTTGGTGCCAAGTAACATAGTATGTGCCAAGCACCAAAATTTCAATAGTATTGAGCTACTGTATTAAGTGAAAAGTTAAAGATTCACCAAATCTAAGCCAACAAGTTTTTTACCTTGAATTTTGTGAACCAGATAGAGGATAAGAATGATGAGCTAGTGGCACAAAATTTTAGGTAAACTATTTTTGAGTGAATTCAAGATATTCTTCATGATGATTCTAGAAGGAACCAGATATGGATTAGATTTAATGAATCCTACCTAATCTATTCGAACTGAAATTAAAGGAGGGAATAATCAAGTGGGAAACAAATTTTCCAAACTTTTATTTAAGGAGTCATAGGCCAAGAAGTTAGAGCTACTAGGGTGCCAAATTGCAAAGTTGCCAAAGAATGTTAAGGAGAAGGTATTAAGAAAGAAGAACAGAGCAGAAAGACTCTACTTTGATAGGTGGCCATGTAGGAGATTGCACTGGTACATTCGAGCATGAAGACTCAAGGAGACAAAGCTTGAAAGGAGAACAAGTAGTCAGAGCTACAGAGACTGAAAGCTAGGAAAATTATGAAAATTTGAACAAATATCTAAAATTTGTAAGTTAAGTTGTGAGTTATATTAGGTTGAAAGCCCTTGTTGTTACTCTCTAACAATTGTGTCAACTAGGGTAGAATCCTATGGTCTTAGGTTGGTTTAACAACTATTTGTAAATCCTTTAATAGGGTGGTGTTCCAAGTAAATGTTATAAAGTCCTCTAACCAAGCCCACTTCTAACAGGTTGGTTAAATCCTCTAACCAGGTCACATTTAATAGTGTGTTGTAGCCTTTAATAGAGCAAGCCTTTCATAGGGCATCACTTCAAAAGAGTGAGAATTGAGTAGCATGTTATTGGTGGTTTTTCTAAAATTGGCTTTCTACATAAATCACTGTGTTATGTGTTGATCTTTCATGTTTTATGCTTGCATGTTGATTTACAGTAACTTTCTAGGTAGGAAAGTTTAAGCTTGGATGCATGAACAATTTAATATGCTCATCTACTTGATGAAAAAGTTTTAATTGGACATAAAGACCTTGAATAACTGATTCATCCCCCCACCCCCGCCTCCCCCTCTTAGTTATTGTAAAGTATTTCTAAGAAGATATTCACAAAAAAGGGTCAAGGATACAAGGATCACCCAATGGAAGTTCAAACAACCAAAGGCCTAAAACTTAACTATAGATAAAAATAAGGCATATAAAAAGACCTTAGGATGCAAGAGAAGTGCCAACCAAGGGAGGAGGATCATGATCATCAAAACCCCATAAATTAGCAGGGTTAGTAGATAGCTCGGGATGGGCCCACCCATTGACAACATCATCAATTTTATCTTTATCTTTATCTCCCTCTGGCCTAAGAAGAAAAATATCCAAGTATAAGTGAGGGAAGGACTACTTACTGAAAGAATACCAAGCAAGAGAAGAAGAAGTAGGAAAAACCATTGGGGACTATTGGTGTTTTGAAATGCTACAGGTTTCAAATTACCCCGATGAAAACAAGACACATCTAGGGCCAGCTAACTCCCATCTTCAACATGCTTTTTCATACATCAGGCCACCTATAAGGCTAGACCCTTTTTCTACTTCAGGCTTTGCAAAACCTAGGTGAGTTGACCTCAGATTCAATTATATGGTACTAGTGCAAAACATATTCCTGAATCTAATAAGCAGATTTAACCCTTATTTCTCCTATTAACTCATGCAATGACATGGGTCTGTGGTAGCTAAATGCAAGATAATGAAATTTAGAAGTTGAGTGGGGGCATTCTATTGTATCTCTTCAACATGAAAGGGGAAAACATTTGATTAATAATGTTGAATTCAGCATAAATCCAAATATGTAGTAGTAAGAACTAATGATCCTATAGTTGATTAGTGCCTTATCTATTGGTTAATTCCATGAATCTAGTGCATGTGTCTATGATATCAATGACATATTTCATACACCAAGACATTAGATCTATCCTATCACTTTGTGAATAAAAAATCCGTGTTCATTTAGACCTCATTCTCATAAAATATCCTTTTCAAATAATCAACAACCCTGTCAAACACATCAAGCATTCACTTGGATCTTTGTTCCAATAGAAAAACATATCTGACATACAACCTTAAAGGGATGCAAATGGATCTCATCTCTTTGTTCCTAGACCACATAAGACTATAGATTACTGAGATAGGAGACGAGAATCAGAATGAAACTAAAGAAATTTTGGCTCATTTGTATTCATTTCTTTGAAACAATACATTCAAATGCATGAAATCAAAACATGAAAAAACCTAATAGATCTAAACTTTATCTATTATCTTCACTACTATAGTTCATACAAGAGAAAATGATGAACAATGCTGGTGTCACAGTCAAGAAAACATATAAAAAACTAGAACCAATGGTCTCACAATGAAGAACTGGAACCCCCAATGGTATCACAGCAATGAAAGGATTTTCTCAAAAAAAAGGAACCCATACGATGAGAAAGAAAGAGAATGATATAGAGGAAGGAATTCTCAATTTTTTTTTGCATCTCTCTAATCTCTCTCTACAATTGATGAATCAAATCTTTCCTCATCACTAAAAATTGGAGACAAATTATACCAAAAAGGCATAATATTCTCAAAATTAACCCAACAAGCTGTTTACCCTGTGTTTTTTATCATGCCTATAACTGCATTTTCAAATTTCATCATTTTCACCAAGAAGGCTAAAAATTTACATTTTTTCCTATAACTTGAACTAGTGAGCACCTGTGCAAAAAAATTCCATAATCGAAAAGTATGTCTTCTCCCAATTTTGGTGATATATAATATCACTATATTCACCTCTCAGAAACCTCTACAATCTCAGTTTGAAAAACATACCTCCTTATATGGCTAAGGTCTGCATTTTGAAATTCTTCAAAAATTTAAAATTTTGTAAGGTTTGAACTTTAGAAAATATCTTTCATAGATTTTAAAATTTTTGAATGTGCATGCTTTTACAAAAAAATTTAAATCAATTTTTAAACCACTTTCCATTTTGGCCCTACCCATGGATTTTGGGTCAACCACTTGGTTTGACTTTTTCCATGTAGTAGCATGACATTGGCTAGAATTTGCACATTCATCACCCACTGGGTGCTACATGGTAGTCTCTGATTTGCTTGCCAAGCATCGCCACATGGTAGCCTTTGATTGGCTTCTCGACTACCACCAAACTGCCATGTCATGACCTTGGATGCACTCACCATGTCACTAATTCACCTCAACATGACATGTCACCACCACCTCATTGTCACATGTCAACTTTTTATTGGGTCACCATGTTGCTATGTTAACCTCCCTAAAAGTTTGTCTTGGTGACATGGCAACCACCGTTAGATGCACCACGTGTGGCTATCTTATGCATCATGAGATCTCAATCACCATGTAGTGCCACTTGTCCTTCTATTACTTGTTGATGCTACCACATCACTGCCAAATCACCCACAACTCCCTCACTAGATTTTTGATTTTTTGGGCCAAGTTTCTAATTTCTTGGGAGGTCGCTATGTCACATGCTGGAAAACCTCGCCATTTTTTGATAGTGACATAGCAACCACCAGAATCTAGTGATGATATCAAAATCTTTAGGTGATGACATCAACATCTTGTTCAGTGTGTTTTTTCAAAAGTTATTCCATTCTTCCCTCTAACTATCAGTGACTGGGTCAAGCCCACCATATATGCTACAACTTGCAAAAGTCTTCTGTCTTGTAGATATTTTATAAATTGTATTTTATTGTATTTAAATGGTAAAAATCCCCCTGTGGCAGTCATGTGGGACTAACCCTTTGAACCGTTTTCCCTATTTGCAAATACTCTCACTGGTACATCATCCACCATGAATACTACTTGGTGTCGATTCCACAAAAAAGAATATGAATGAAAATCTTATGTTGGGTCAAACCACAAGAAGAGCCTTTGTTCTCTGTTGCCAACTCCCTATACATCCCTGTGGCTTCCTTCGTTACTATGGATGCCTTGCCACTATATGTCCCCTATTTTGAAATGGCTTCATCCTTGCAAACTGGCATCTTTTTCAACCCATAGGGTGTGTCACATTAAAGCTCACCCCCTCCATCTAGCAGCTTCTACCTTTGACTTTGACACCATTGTACATTTTTGCTTGCTCTTAAAATACAGAGCTCCTCTGTCTTCTACAAATATGACAACGCTTTTGACAGTGGGAGCCCACTTTTATGTGGTCTTGATCTTTTCTATGCACTAACTTCCTTTGTTCATGCGCTAACTCCTTAACTGGTGGCTCCTACTCTCTGCTCAACATAGTGCCTTTTTCTTTTAAAGTTTCTTTGTTGCCTTGGAATCTTGTGTGGGTTCTTCTTCATTTAACTTTGGCGTAGTCCCTTTGACTATTAGCTTCTATTCTTGATGTCCCCTACTTCTAGAATGGACTCCTTTCCTTTTAACCTTCATTGCCTGTATGTACCCTCCTCTTAACATAGCAGCTCCATCCTTTCACACAGGTTTTCTTGCTTCAATCATCTTTCCCCAAATTGTTGAATATTGGCACCCACTTTGGCATCTCCAAATCTTGCTCTAGTGGCTTCTTCTTAGAATATGCAATCGATTGGAAAGTGGGAGAAAATTTGTGTAGGTTGCCTAATAAAATGCCTCTATTCATCCATGTGTGCAATTATTATAAGTTTAGCTAGCACTTGATTGGGAGCAACGATACAATTTTGTCAAACATGGAATCGGTGTTGCTTTCCCATTCACGAAGAGTGCAAGCAGTAGGTGTCTTCCATTAAAAGGCTCCCCTTTCTTCTTAAATATCATGCTTCATGCTTGCCACCCCAATCTCATTGGTATCCAATTAGGTAAGAATAAATGAAACTAAAGCTACCCCTAATAGTATATGAACCAGTCTATCGTCAAATTGTTCCAAAATCAGCTTCCACAAAGGTTTCCCATCTTCTTTATCAAGTTCATTCCACCCATACAACACTAGGAAGCTTGTGCACAATAGCATTCATTTTTTCCATTTTAGTAGTCCCAAGGGCCAAACAAATAGTAATAATGGCAAGCAACCCTTTAGGAATAGTTACAACAGCCAGAACAATAGCAATCTTGATATAATAAGTATCCTTCCTAGAATAAAACTTAATGTTCTTTGGCTAACCACCAACAACATCTCATGAGAAAAAATTCTTATAGCTAATGATCCGCACTAGAACACAAACAAATCCAATGGCTTTTGTCAGACTTTCCCAAAATTCATGTAGTTTCTTTTTCAAAGGTGTGCCATCATCTTCTAGGGAAGCTTCATAGATTTGTGCTTAAATATTTTCTACCTCTGTAGACATTTCAGTGTTAACAAAAATTCAAGTACAATAGCCATTGACAATAGTGATTCTTGCAAAAACCATGCATTTTTGGCTTGCAACTCACAATCATCCATAAGTACCTCTTTTGTGCTTTTAGTCACAAGGTGGCTTTCTCTAGTGAGGGAGCTTTGTTCCACCCTAAAGGTTGATCTCTTCAGGGGTGTGATTCTCATATATGCAGGAATATCCTCTAATCATAATGTTCTTCCTTTTCATTTGTAATCCCAAGATGCTCCATGAAATGCTCTTTGTTAAAATACTATAAACCCCCACCTGTCTAATCAATTGGGTGCAATTAGTCAAACCAAAAGTGGGTTTGACTAAAAAAAAAAATTGCTTCCAAAAAATTCACCCGTCGAGTTGGCCTACTAATCATCTAGCACTGAGTAAAATCAATTTGCATCATTGATTCAACTTTAAAAACTCGTTTTCACCTCTTTATGCAAACTGTCAATTTCATGCCAATAGGTTCTTTGACTAGCCTTAAAAACTGACTAGAACACTTGATCGAGCTCTAAAACCTGACATACTAATTTTTTGTTCCACATAATCCTACCCTGTCGAATCTCGTGTCATGAAAAATTCTTAGTCAAAAGATATTGACTATCAAAGTTACCCTTTAAAAACTACCTGCAAACAAACTTGTTAGAAAACAATAAATTGCATTCGCAATTGGCTCTGAAAAATGGGGATACTAAAACTTGGGGAAACAAAAATTGAGGCATTGGTTCACTATCACAAGGAGAGTATAAATCTATGATTTAGGCTTATCACAAATAATAGGACACATTTGGTGAATAGTCAAAGTGGGCTACTCAGAATTTGCAGATTGAAAGCACTAATAGAAATGCATTTTTTGCAAATGGATTCATCATGACTTAAAAATTAGCACACTTAAATTATTTTTAGAGTAAAACATAGTGGTACAATCCATTCAATCTCACCTATCATAGATCTCAAGTTATGACATCCCGAACAGGGGTACCGACCACTCTGCATTTCTTGACACCATTGAAACTTTATAAATGACAAATAAAATCGCATTTGAAAACTGATCAAATAGATTCATCACAAGCTCAAATTAGGAACATAGAAATTCTCTAATCTCTAAAATGCATTTAAAAATAAATTTCATCATTTTGATCAACTGGGTCAAAATTACAACAAGTCATACAGGGCTTCCCAGAATTCAGAACAAATTGCATCAACATGACATCAATAAATGACCAACTTTGAGGGATTCAAAACCTAATCAAAATGATTTGAAATGACACAAAATCTGAAACATAGGTTCTCTGGTATGTACACTAAACACTCCCGAAGCAATGAGTCATGAAACATTACTAGGTGTGAGATCTTCAATTGCAAACATAACCTCTTGTCATTGTTTGACACTAAGCAAAAATGTAGATTTAATAAATGCTCAAAATAGGACTTCACGAAATGGCTCAAAATGGAAATTTATCATCATGGAACACATAGACATACTAAATTCAAGGTGTTAGAAACATTAAACACCTCTTAGGCCTCACAAGTACAATCGAGTACACATGGAACAAAAAGAACTCAAGGGATTTTTTTCGAATGGTACTTAAAATCAGGGCTTCAATTTTGAGTCCCAATAGGGACCATCTAAAACCATGCCTCAAGAGAAGAGAAACTAAGCATTGACAACCTCCAAGACCACCACTGGTAGATGGATAGAGAGGTTTTGACATTGGGGTATGAGAGTGGTGAGAAAAAGAACTATGGCCCCATTAAAGGCCTCAAGGAGGTGTGCAATCTCAGAATGTGGAGTCAGGTGACACCGTAGCAATAGAATAGGGGGCATTTCCTGAATGAGCAAGAAGCTCTTAAAGTTGGGTCACCTTTAGTGCAACTTTTTTAGTTTGCACTTGTGTTTGCATCATTACATATACAAGCTTTAGTGTAGATAGAAACATTAATATCAAGATAACTATGAAAAAATAAGAAAAAAAAAATTGATCTTTCCAAAGAGTGAAGAAAATTTCCAATCTAAAAGCATGCCAAATCTAAGAGTACTTAAAGAGGAGCCCAGGAGAATCCCCCAACAAGACCATATGCCAAGAAAAGGGTTATGGGTGGAAGGACTTGAAAAAATCATGAATCTAGTCACAATACTATTGGGTACATTAGTAAAACAAAAAAAATGCAAAAATGTTTATTATTTCCCACAAAAAGGGCATTTAGGGTCTTTTGGGACTCAAAATTGCCTTCTTGATTTGAGTATCATTCCAATCTTTTGAGCCCTTTAAAGTGCATTTATTACATGTTTTCTCGGTTGTCCATTTGATGCCTAATAGGTGTTTAATGTTTCTAACACCTTGCATTCAGTATATCCACTCATCCCATGAAGATAAATGGTCATTACGAGTCATTTTGTGAAGTTCTATTTTGAGAAATGTACAAATCTGTATTTTTGCTTGTGTCAAATAGTGACAAGAGGTCTTGTTTGCAGTTGAATATCTTGCACCCAGTTATGTTTCATTATTTTTTGCTTTGGGATTGTTTAGTATGCGTATCAAAGAACCTATGTTTCATATTTCAATTCATTTTGACATGTTTTGACTAGGTTTTGAATCCCTTAGAGTTGATTGTTTATTGTTGTCATGCTGATGTAAATTGTTTAGAATTCTGGAAGGTCCTATTTGACCCATTAAAACTTTGACCTAGTTGACCAAAAATGAGAAAATTCCTTTTGCATTGCTAACTAGAGGTTAGAGACATTATGTTTCTGATTTGAGCCTATGACAAATTTGTTTGCTCAGTTTTTAATTGGGATTCCATATGCAATTTGTGAAGTTTTACCAGTGTCAAGAAATGCTGATTTTTTGGTACCCATGTTCGTGATGTCATAACTATAAATCCATGATAGGTGAGATCAAATGGATTGTACCATTATGTTCTACTCTAAAAATTCTTAAAGTGTGCTAGTTTTCAAGTCTTGATAAATTTGTTTGCACACTTTCCTAGGTCCATTTCATTTGTAAAAACCACTTTTATGTTAGTGTGTCCAGCTCTACAATTCTGAGTAGCCCATTTTGACCACTCGCCAAATTTTCCCAATAATTCACCATGTGCCCAAATCCAAAATTTTATAGTCTCCTCTTGACAGTGAACCTATTCCCTAGTCTTTGTGCCCCCAAGTATCAGTTTGACCTATTTTCAAAAGCCAAAACTGAACACAATTTATTATTTTTTGACATGTTTGCTTGTAGGTAGTTCTGAGAAGGTAACTTTGATAGTCAATATCTTTTGGCTAAGAATTCATCATGGTACAAGATATGGCAGGGTGCAAAAATGTGGAACAAAGAATCAGCATATTTGATTTCAGAGCCCGATCAAGTGTTTTGTTTAGGTTTTAAGGCTAGTCAGAGGGCCTCTTAGCATGAATTTTTTAGTTTTCTTTAAAGGGCTAAAAATGAGTTTTGAGATTCGAATTAGTGTTTTAAAAATGTTTTCAACTTGCAAGGTGATCTTGATGGACCAACTTCATTTGTTAGGTGATTTAGTTTGAAATTTTCCTTTAGCCAAGCCCACTTTGGGACCCGACTAAATCCATCAGAGGTATATGACATTTTACAAGATAGTGTATATGGGTGATAAACAAATGGGCATGTTTCCCTAAGTAAAGTTGTATCATCTAACACTGTTAGGCATAAAAGCTAATAAAAATATTTACTTGTTTGATGTTGAATATAAATTGCATCTTTCAAAGCCGATGGACTTTAAGAACGAGACCCATATTGAAGTATCCTTGGTGTCACATTCATCAATGTTCTCATGGTATAATAACTCAATCAGCAAGGCAACACACGCTGCTTGAATCTAGTAAAACAATGGACAATATGTAATAAAATTTTGATTTTTATAAAGCCTTGTTGTATAAATATTGGTATACAGAGAAGATGAGACACTATTTTGTAGGACCAAGCAAATGGAAATGTTAAAAGCAATGAATTAACATATACAAAGTTCATCATGCTTGGTGAAAGAAACTTCTACCAAGTTCCATCTTTTCTGACTGAATATAGAACAAAGTTATATCATGCATTTAGATGCCAAATTGAATGCTAACTTTGGTGGAGGAAATAAGAACATGTTAGCTTGGGCGATGATTAGGGTCTAATGGCCATTGGTAGAAATTAGGCCTCATACACATTTTAAGACACGATAGCCTACTTAACAATCTGTATGGTCTACTTAGCAAACTTCTCAACATTCCACATTGAAGAGGACTTCATACCTTCTTTGGAAATAATGAGTCCCCTATATCTGCATTGTAGTTGCTATTTGTAGTTGTCCATGCACGAATAATGAGAAAGGGAAAGGTTTCTAAATTGGGTGCATCAAATTGTTGTTTTTGATGTCAAGTTTTTGGTGTGAGGGTCTTGATTAGAACACTTGGCCATGAAAGAGAGGAACAAGAAATTATGGTGATAAATGGAGAGAGATTAGCAATATTCAAAGGTTGATTTCTTAGTTTTTTTATGAATCTACATATAGTTCTTGTATGAATCTACCCATAGACATGTAGAGCATTGCATCCACCTCCAATTCCTACAGAAGCTTTTTGGCCAAAGCTGTAGTCCAAGAAGAAAGAATTCAGTCATGATTTTGGTATTGTGCCAAGATAGCCCTATCAAAATGTTTATGCCCTTTCCCTAGCTTCTTCAAGGGCACCATGGGTAACACTTGAAAAGGACATTTGCATTATCAAATCCCAACTTTTAGAGATTACTGTTTCAATATTTTGAATGGGTTTTAGCAATTTCCAGCATTTGGGAATTGTTAGCAACACGAGATAGCATTAAAAAGGGGTCTAGTTTTTTTATGAGTTTCTTAGCAACTCAGATTTCTCACACAGCTAGTGTTGAATTTTGAAAGAAGGGGCATTCTACTATCAAAGCTTCCATTCATTCTCAGACTAAATGTGAGATACAAGGGCGGTTGTAGCCTGCAATCAACAAAGAAGTAGGAGAAAATAGTTCCATCGCAGTTGATCAAAATGATATGTTAATAGGATTTGTCCCACATTGCCTCTATAGGGGGAATTCTTGCATATACTAAGTTACTTATTAATTGTAATGTCATAAAGACAAAGACTTTTAGAAGCCAAGCCATGCATGGTGGGTCCGACCAGCTAGAGGTGACCATGTAAAAAATTTGAATGGCTATGATGACATCATGCTAATGTGGTAGTCGATCGATAAATCAAAAATTGACAAGAGGTAGAGGATATTTCAACTTGGCATAGATTTTGAGGTGCCAAGATGGAACTGTGTCCCACATGTCATGAAGACACATTCCCACATGCGATGTGGCAGCTACTGACTATGGATGCAGGTATCTTCCTAGCTAACACATGGCATTGGGCCCTAGTCAATGTTGATGTGGCAGGTACAGTTAGATGGTGATGTGGTGATGACATGATAATCAGCAGGCCAAATAAAAAATCAACATGTAGTGGTGACTAGTGGACAAATTAGAGGGTGCCACATGTCACTCGGGTGGAAGGTGATGTGGAAGATGCTAACCAATGGCATGCTACCACATGGTACAAGTGGTCAAACCTAGGTTTGACTCAGATGCATGCGTAAGGGAGAAAATAAAAAATTATGAATTAATGAAATTTTATTATTTTCCTCAAAGATTCAGGTAAAAGACCTTTTTTTTTGAAAATCTAAGGGAATATAAGGTAAAGTTTTAAACTTTATGATTTTTTAAAATTTTGAAAAAAGATTTGTAAACCTGTGAAGCCTTGACTAGAGCTAGATTTTCAAAATGGGATTATGGGTATTTTAGGTAAGAGAATATATCAATATTATATATTTCCAAAATTAGAGAGAATCAACTTTCCATTTTTGAAGTTTATTTTCACATAAGAGGCCACTGGTTCAATTTATACAAGGTTTACTCTCAGATACCCATTTTTTAGTTTCATTCTATTAGGATAATTGAAATTTGATTTCCAGTAAAATGGTGAACTGAATGAACATAAAAGGCAGTGGGGATGCAATTAGGGTTGGATTTTATCACTTCTAAGTCAATTTAATTGATGGTTTTATTAGCATTTCATATGTTTTGATAACACAAGGGTTTTCATCATTCATAAGAGATATTTCCAAGTTTGTTACAAAATAATGATGAAAATCGTATCAAATTTCATGGTTAGAAAGATGAGAGATGTTTTACAATAGTAGGGAATGAGGATTCAAGTGCACACATGTTACTTCTAGATTAGATTTGGATTTCATTCTTCTCCTATATCTCTACCTTTATGATTCATTATAGGGGTTCCAATCTTGATTTTTCTCAGATTTATGAGACCAAGGGTTCCAGTTTTGATGGTTTTTCATCACTGTGATACCATTTATTTAGCATATTTCTCTTATATGAACAGTAGTAGTTAAGCTAATATAGCTAGTTCTAATCTATTTAATGATTTTATAAATTGTTTACATGCATTTGAATGTATAGTTTCAAAGAAATGAATAAAAATAAGTGAGAATCTTCTTAGTTTCATTCTGATTCTCATCTCCTATCTCTGTAATCTACAATCTTATGTGGTTTAGGGACAAAGAACTAAGACCCATTTGCATCCCCTCAAGGTTGTATGTCTAATATGTTTTGTTGTTGGAACAAAGGGCCAAGTAAATGCTTGATGCATTTGATAAGGTTGCTAGTTATTTGAGAAGGATATTTCATGAGAATGAGGTCTTTATGAACATTGATGTCTAACTCACAAAGTGATAAGATAGATATAATATCTTAATTATGGAATATGTCACTGATATCATAGATGTATGTGTTTAATTTGTGGAACTGTCCAATTGATAAGGCACTGATCAGCTATAGGATAAAATTGTTCTTATTGATGCATTTTTGGGGTTTTTCTAAAATAAACATCATTAATTAAATATTATTCCCTTTAATGTTGAAGAGTTGAAAGGATACCCATACTTAACGTATCAATTTCTTATACCATGTTATTAGCTATTTCATGCTTGGGATCTTTGCATAAGTGTTAGAAGATTAAGGGTTTTATCTGCTTTGTTATATTTAAGTGTATGCTTTAGTACTAACACCATATAAGTCAATCTAAGGTCCACCTTCCTAGGTTTTGCAGAGCCTGAAGTAGAATAAGGGTCTAGCCTTATAGTTGGCCTAGTGTCTAAAAGGATATGTTTGAGATGGGAAGTAGCTACCACTAGATGTATCTTGTTCTCATCAAGGTAATTTGAAACCATGATGTTTGAAAACACCAACAGGGTCAAGAACACCCAAATACTGAAGTGAAGGGCCCAAAAGAAACCCCTAGAAGAGGATGCACCAAGAAAAGTGTGCAATCTTTGGCTCAGTAAAAAATTTCCAAACCATGGTGAACCTGATTCTCCAAGATTTATGAGAAGATTATAAATGACAGTGCTAGTTGAGCATGTCTACCATAGGTAGGTGGGGAACAAGCTAGTGATAAACAAACTTGGGCTTATAATAGGTCATGGGAGTAGTAGGATACCACTTCCAATCCTTCTACCAAGGTTTTAATGACTAAATACAAAGCTTGTACAATAGATGAGGAGACACAACATAAATTAGAACATCAAATGTATGTTGACTTCGATGGGTTAACCAAAATTTCACCCGCATATCTTCCCATGAGCGAAGGATTGTGTTGATCGTAGGAAAAATATCTTTAGGAATCCTAATGCCACATTTGAAAAACATAATGCACTTGCTCTCTAAACTTTGGCCAAATTGACTCCTTGAGTAGAAAATAAGGGAGAGCACCACAAGTTATGATGGTGTATAGAGAGGTCATCTCTAAACCCATCTCCATCCTAGTGGAGCCACAACTTAATGGTCTTCCAAGCATTCCAAAGTCTCTTAGCCACAAAGGTAACCTAACTCCTCTAGTAGACAACAATAGTCTCACACTACACTATGGAAGCCATCATGAGAGGCATCTAAAGCCCTAAGAAAGTAACACAACAAGTGCTAAATCTTGAGATAGGAGGCCTTTGAAGCTGCCCAACATGAAGAGTAGTGCACATGAGTGGTATCCAACACCTTAGAGAAAATTTTGAGTTTTCTAGCTAATGAAAGAGGTTTCCTAATCCAATATTCTAACCTCTTTTCAATCTTGGCCAAGCCTGCATTCCAAAGCTCCATAGGGGAATAATGGAAGGAAAAGGGTATGACAAGGAAGTAGATTACTTCACCATGCTAGATCTATTTCTATTGATATTGGGCAAGCCAAGGTGAGACGAGCATGAATTACTTCCTATAACAAAGATTTTTGTACTGCCTCCTATGTTTGCATATTGTACCTTGATCTACTTTGTTTGGTGACATTTTATGATTTTCATGTCTATGTGCATTTGAGATGCTTCAACAATTTGACGATAATTTTTTATTGCTAATATCATAGTTGATAGATGTTAAATGTTATGCTATCTAGTTTGATCATAGTTGCATGATGATACTAATGATGTGACATGATCCCTTATGATGATATATGGTTATTTTGTACTTAGATGTAGACTTTGTTTACAAATATATGATGTACATTATTAGATTATATTTATATGTTTATGCTACATATATTTATATAATTCATGCAGTATACTTTTATTGTGATGCAAATGAATGATTTAAATAGGTTATTTTTGTTATAATTCTTTAGAATAATTGAGAGGGGGGGTGAATCAATTATTCAAGGTCCAATGATGTCCAATAAAACTTTTTCTACAAATCCTTAATGGCACATAACTGAAATTATCATGCATGCAATTAAACATTAAACAATCATGAAAAGTAAACATGCATCACACCATAACACTAAGGATTTGATAACCCAGAAACCCTCCAAGAATAAGAAGGTAAAACTAGAGTGGGGATGGTACTCACAAAATAACTAGACAATTGATTTCAACCACTTCTGATGGTCTGCCCTGTTAAAGGCTACAACACATTGTTAAATGTGACCTTGTTAAAGGATTTAAGAACATTCAACTTGGAATGTCACCCTGTTAAAGGATCTACATAGAGCTGTTAGGCTCACCCAAATCCATGGGATTTTCAATCACCTTCTCAAAAGAATCTTTCATCCCTCTCTAAGGATCTCCTATCCTCCTCCTAAGGATATCTTTATCCTTCTCCTAAGGATCTCTTTATCCTTCTCCTGAGGATCTCTTTGTCATTCTCTTGGGGATCTCTTTATCCTTTTTTTGAGGCTTATCCACCTAGCTGTTAAGCTAACCTAGCAATGTAGGGTTTCAATATCTAATACAATAGTAAGAAAGTATTAGAAGGGTTTTGACCTGATACTAATTGTAACTTCAACCTTGCAGATTTTAGATCACTCTCCAGTCCTTCTATTTTCTTGACTTTCCTCCCTTGCAGTGCTGACAGCTTGTTCACCCTTCAAGATCTATCTCCTTGAGTTCTTCCACTCATTATGCCAATGCTCTCTCAGGTCACTCAATCAATTTAGAGTCTTGATGCTCTGTTCTTACTCCTCTTGACTTCTTCGCATAATTACACTTATGACCAACTCCTTCTCATGCATGCGCACTGGATCTATGACCTATAACTCCTTATAAAGAATTTTTGTTCTTGATTTCCTACTCAAATCTCCCTCTCCAACTTTAGGGTTTCAATAGATTAGGTAGGATACAATGTATCTGTCCCATATCTTGTTTCTATCTAGAAACTTCATGATAAATCCATTAGCATTCGCCAAAAATGTTTTACATAGTGTTCTGTGCCACCAGCTCATCATTATCATCTTCTATCTGGTTCACAAAATTCTAGATGACTACCATGTTAGCTTAGATCTAGCGAATCTTTGACTTTTCAAAATTATGCAGCAACTCAGCATCATTGGTTTACTGATGCTCGACACCTTCTGTGTTACTCAGCTTCTTAATATTATTTATTGGTGCTCGGCACCTGTATCTTTGCTCGGCACCTAAAGGTTGCTCATCACCTGAAGATCACTCGGCACACACTAAAGTTGAACTTGCTCAGCTTCAACTGAGAATCTATTTGGCACTTAAATAGAACTTAGTTAATCCTTACACCCTTGATATGTCTTAGTGTGTCCATCCTCTATGTCTTAGAGTATGTCATCAATACACTATTTCATCAATGGCTTAGCTGATCCTTCTACTTCATTACAACATCATAACTTCAACCTTTCTCTAGGTACTCTAGTTACATCTTATTGATTGCCACCTCCTTGTCAATCAACCAATTGATAGTATTTGGATCGCTAAAGAAATTATCATTCCTGCAAGTGGCAAGTTTGACATCAATGACAAAACAATGATTGAAACATTCTTTACCAGTTCCATCTCTCTTTATTCATGATCTTTTCAATCATTTCCAACAATTTTTATTAAATTAATTAAATAAGTATTTACATGATTTTGTGCAGTATTGCTTCAACTATATTATTATTGTGCATCTACACTGAATCATGTTGTTAATTTTGCATGACTTATATCCTCAACAGTGGCACATGGAGTTAGTGGTTTGACCATTCATACATAGCCAATATCATCCTTGTATGGTCAATGTATCCTATTTAATTAAAATAATAAACCCTTTGGTGATTTGGTGAATCTAGATTCATTATCCATTTGTGACTAGGCTAGTGAGGTGTCTATGTTATTAGGAATCTACAATGGTCATGGAAGTTATAAAATATTGTGATTTAATTATTTTTAAGGGGATTTTATATTTTATTTTACTGGTAAATTTTCCATACATGAGTTCTATTTAATTAAAATTACTAGATTTAACTGGGTTAAAGAGGAAATTAGCTAATTTAAGTTATTTTGTTTCCCTTATATGTCACTTTGTTTTAAAAAGTGCATATATAACCCAAAAAGGAAAAATAGATGCACTTCTCACATTCGAATTAAAAATCTGGGGAGTAAAATCCTCAAAACCCTTTGTGATTATTTGAGATATTTGTTCATTGTGGGAGCTACACTCGTGGGATTGAAACAAGAGTAGGCTCATTAGATTCATAGTGTAAAAATATTTCTTTTCTATGTATTTTAGCACTATTGATATCTCTGCTATTTTGTCGCACTTGTTTCTGTGTTAGCCCATTCGGATATAAGGTAGGGCCTTTCCATTTCAATAGTTTTGACTTGTTTTATTTTTTGCTCTTGATTTCTTTATAGTCAGTGGATGGGAATTAGTGTTCCCCTCCATTTTTGTATGTTCATTTGGATTGAATGGGTGTGCATGAGAAAATCGAGGGTTTTCAACTTTGAAATTTAGAATTTGGAGCCATTATGTTGGTCATTTTTCCTACAAACTTAGAATTCAATTTTTATTTGATTTTTGAGAGCTTTGTAACCAATTTAATAATGGGTTTTAATTTCATCGATTTTTGACAACATTGAATTTTGAGCAATTTTTACATCATCTCATTTTGTGTGCCACCTAGATTTCTTAGGTATTTATTGGCATCAATTCTAGTCATGGATTCATAATCAATTTTAGGTTTTCAATTTGACCTTGATTTTACTTTGTTTACATCAGGAGTCATGTCAAATTCATACTCCTATCAATATGCTTGGTTGTGGGCATTTTTACACTTTGTGTTTCCTATTCCTCATCCAACCCTTGTTTATCTCTAATTTTAGTGTAGATTGTTGTGCCCAAAGATAAGCATGTGTGTGTGTGTGCATATGATGGGATCTTGCGAGACTTGAACTCTTAGATAGAGATTGGTAGAGTGATTGTTCATTTGGGGGTTGGGTTGGGAACTTGCATTACCTATGTGCACTCACCATGTGATGAGCATGGGTATGTAGGGTAGACATGTGGAGTGGCTTCGCTTATATAACCTAGGGTCACTAGTATTCAAACAAGGTAACATGAAGAGAATCTAACAAGTGATAACCAAAACTAACAATAGAGTAATAAAACTTAATGATAAGAAACAAGAACACATAATAGTTAAGCAAAGGGTGTGTTTCTAAATGGTTAAGCCGAGGGCATGGTGCATAGCCTCCCAATTGGAGTTGATATTACTATACATACATAGCTTGGACTTTTAGATGCCAAACAACCTACACTCTACTAGAGTCCTTGCATAATTATCCCATAGAGTGTTTTCCTAGGACCTGTTGTATTGCATTGTCTCATGATCTTGGTTTTAGTCCCTTCTTTTGTTTGGCATCAATGTTATCCTTAGATGATCATGCTTTATTATTGGGGTCATATCACTATCTCCATTAGCATAATGGGAGTGAGCCTACAGGTTCCAGAATTTTGGGAGGCATAGTTACCTTAACCATTGCTAGGGATCAACATATAGAGTTGGCCTTCTCCGAGTTTGTTCTAGAGCTTGATACTCCACATGGGGTCTCTATGACCTTTGGAGTATGTATCTTATGATTTATGTTATATGATTTCATTCTTAGAGATAGTTCATATGGCTCTTTATTTCTTATGATGATAATGTTGTTTATGCTCATTTCATTTATTAATGATGTTGATTATATGGATGTATGATATTTCGATGTTTATTTTAGCTTTATCTATGTTATTTGGTTTATTTTATGGTCTTGACTGACCAATCCTCAAAATATGTGGATTTGGTACCCCCCAGTGTCGAGCTTTCATGTTTTTATGCATTTTTCCTTACCTTTCTTAGTGCTATCATTTATTCTATCACTGTGGAGGAGTCATCTCTCACGTGACAAAGTAATCTCTCACACGAGAAAGTATTCTTCCATGTGAAAAATTATTCCCTCATGCAAGAATATATTCTCTCATGTGACTAAGGTGATCCTAGTGTGAAGACTCATGTGGACCATAGCAAATTTGCATGCAGCCAATGAAGAAGTCTCGCATGAGAATGATTTGAGTTTTCTCACATAGAAACAAGAGGTAATTTGAACTTGTCTATGGAAAGTTTGAAAGTTAATTTTGTATACTCTATTAGGTTCAATATCTTCCAAGTATAGTTGGCATATTTTTTATACTTAAGATATAATTTATATATATGCAGTGATTCATTTGAGATAGGTCCCAACCCTCTAGGAGTTAAGATAAAGATTTTAGAAAATTTTAGGGCTTCAAAAATTCAAACTTAGCAAAATCTTAGGGCTTTAGGATTTTAGACTTAGCCAAAATTGAGGGCTCAAATATTTCCCTTTAGCAAGGTTTCTAGTAGATGAATGGTAGTAACATTGAGCCTTCATCTTGTGCATTATTGTTTGAAAGTCTCTGCGTATTATACTTGATAGTGCCATGATTAGCTAGAAATGAACATATATGTTTAATCATGCTAGGAACTTTTTCTTTTGGTATTTTTATGATTAATTTGATTTTTTCAAAAAATTGGTAAGTAGTGGTGCTTGGAGATCTTTGGCATTTGGTTTATGTTAGTCTACCATTTCTTTCTAGTGTAAGTTGCTTTTATTGCTTTTTCTAACCATTTTTAAAAAAAGACCTTAATTCATCCTTGTTCCAATGATCTTTGGGCCTAATATTATAGGTTTTGTGCCAATGTATGGTTGATCTAGAAGCTAAGTATAAGGTGTTTAGGTATTGTAAGACATTGGAAATATTTTACTCCTCAATAAGGGTGGAAAAGGAATCATTAATGAAGTGACCATTGACCATCTAGTTAGATGAGTCTAGGATGGATCTACAACATAGCCAAAATGAAACGTAATTCAATGATGTAGGTGTTGGAATATTCAAATAGGAAGAATGCTTCTAAGAGGGGGGGGGGGGTGTGAATCAGAAGTACTGTATTTTAACCATTAAAACCTTTTAACTGAAAGTAGATTGCATGCATATGAACATATTAGACAGTTATGAAAAACACATAAGCATCACCACATAACACTTGAGATTTTGGTAACCCAGAAATAAGAAGGTAAAACTGGGGTGGGGATGATACCCACAAAATCACTACAGTAATAATATTTAACCACTTCTGATGGTCTGCCTTGTTAAAGGCTTTACATTGTGTCAATAGTGACCTAGTTAAAGGATTTACAAACACTTTACATTAAGTGTCACCCTGTTAAAGGATTTAATCACCTATTTAAAGGATCTACAAAATAGTTGTTAAGCTAACCTATCACCATAGGGTTTTTCATTCTAATACAATTGCTAGAGAGTATTAGGTACAATAAACCTGATAGCTTGCAATCCTTCATTTGCTGAATACAGGCACTTGATCTACTTTCTCTAATCTTGATCCTCTGAGATCTGATACTCTTTACTCTAAAATAGTGTTCCTTCCACACCCTTGTACCTCCACCTTTTTTTTTCTTTTAATGAGAGTTTGTCTTCCTTATAAAGACATTTGAAAACTTAGGGTTAGGTATGGATCTACGATCCATATTGAATCTTTTGCTTCCCACTCATTCCTTGCACTTTTCTTATTGGTTGCATGCCTTCTCCATTTTTCTTATTGGCTGCATGTAGATTGCATAGGAAATACAAAATATTCTATCTTATCATTTAATCCTGTCATATGTCAACCATGAAAATAGTTTACATATGAATCAATGAAGTTACGAACTCATATGTACATTCTATGTTACTTGGCACTTGCTAATTTCAGATGCTTGACACTAATATCAAATTGGCTTACTCGGCTCTTGTTGCATTTCTGTATTGCTCGGCATCATCTGTAACTCAACACTTAAATATTACTCGGCACTTGTATCATTCTCGACACCTGATCTTCACTCAGCACCTAATCTTTACTCGGCACCTAAAGATCACTCGACACCTGAAGTCTTTCCTAACTTGGCTCATGTTGTAGCTTGGCATACATCATGTACTTGGTTCCAATATAGAAAGTGGTTAAGTGTATTGGCACTCAAGTGTTAAAAACTATTATGAGGTTAACAATCTCCCTCTTTGACATGACTGACAAAAACACTTAACTGATCTTATGAGTACATTAACTAATCTACTTGGTATATACAGAGGTTTAAAAAACCTTTAATAAAATTTGTGTAACTTACAATATATATACCTCAAAATTATTGTAACTCCCCCTGAGTTGGTTGTTTGTACCATTATCTATATATCATGCTCCCCTTGGTTTCCTTGGTTTTATTTCCCCCATTCTCTCATTCATCTTATAATATCTCCCCCTTTTTAATATCTCCCTCTTTGTTAATAAGATATATATCTCCCCTTTTTTGACACTTATGTCAAAGAATTTTAAGGGTTAAGACCATATTTCACCAAAAATGTGTTGTTTACCTCCATAATCATCCTGAGAGCTGCATCCCAATTGTTCAAAACAATTTCCAATGACTTGTGCTGGATGGTAGTCTCTGCAGCAAGATGAATAAGTCCATCTGAAGTAGAAAGATTGGGATCTTTCTTGAGAACAGTTTTTGCATAGACTTGTTCCTTATGGAGTATTTCCAAATGTGGGGTAATGGAGGATTGGAGTTGTATCAGTTTTTCCTTGATATTAGCCTCATTTGTTGATAATACAGCTATTTCTTTCTAAGTGTGAAGTGATTGAGCAAAATGCTTCTCACTTTGAGCTGGATCGTTTAGTAGCTGCATGCTTGAAATATTTAAATTTCTCTCCAAGCTCAATATCTTTTGGCTTGTCTCTTGTGTGAAGTATGAAAAATCACACAACTTTTTCTATAATGAGAATATATTCTCAAGTACCTTTTTCACTTTGTCTATATGTTTTTCCAGTTCAACCTGGGAGAGTGCAATTTGACTTGATACTTGCTCATTTACTTTTCCCTAGAATTTTCTTTTAGACCATTCTATAAGTTTTGCATTTGTCTCTTGGTCTTCATTTGTCACCTGGTCAACAATATTTGATAATTTCTCTATGATATGCTTTGACTCATCTGGTGACTACAAACTAAAGGCATCCATAAAGATGTCCTTAATCTCATGTAGTGTTTGCTTTTGTTTATACTCCCTCCTGAGTATCTCTTGTCTCTTTCTCCTATTCAGTGCTTCCTGCACCTCATTGATTTGATCAATGGTTATTGTTTTTGAGTCATATCCTGGTATGACTATCTCCTCATCTGATTTAGGATCTCCATAGTGAAGTACCCTTGCAACTTTTGTAGTACTGGATCCTGGTGCAGATATTTGCAATGGTTATTGTGAAGGAGTTCCCAAGGTAGGAAAATTTATCAATGCTTGTATTGCCTCTTGCTCTTTAGGGGTTTCCTCTATTTTCTCCTCCTGCTGTCTACTACCTTGATCAATTATGGTAATCTTAGGAAGTGCACCTTGTGTTTGTGTTGTAGGATCAGATGTAATAGTCTGTCCTGTTTGTTCTGTTTCTTTTTCTATAGCTGCACTCAACTTCTGTATTGAGGTGTCAACTATGCATAATGAAATAACTGTGGGCATTTGAGGTTGACCACTAGTAGTTATAGAGATGATGGAAGGTGGTTCTTGTGGATTCACCTTCTCTCTAACTGTTCTTTCTACTAGTTTTTGTAATTCATCCATACTGACCAATACTCGATCTGTACACAATCTTGCTTGCTACGTAGATTGGTCAAGGATTCTTTTGAGGTCTTCTGTAGTTAATGGATTGATGTTCTAACCAGAAGTGTCAGGAACATCTTTTATAATTATAGTTTATGTAGGTGTGATGGCTACATGAGGAGGGCTAGAGGGTGGCAATTGTGTGTCTTGCACACTTTGGTCTACTCTCTCTTGCTCAGTTGTTGTCATTACATCTTGTTCTTATGTCTCTTCCTCCTCTCCATCTTTCTTTTCTTCTTTCTGCTTCTCTTCTTCTTCTTTCTTTTCTTTTTCTCCCTTCTCTACTACTGTCTTCTCTTCTCTCCTTTTTCTTCTCTCTTCTGGTGGAGTAGCTGCTTCTTCCTTGTATTCTTCTTCAATAAAATATTCAATCTTTTTGTATAGGTTTTTCCATGATTTCATTGTTCTTTGAAAAATTTCTTCCATCTTGTTTTGGAGAATAAAGAATGCCCTATACTTAGGTGTAAACCTAGTATTATGTCTTTTGACTGCTTTCTTTATTTTTTCCTTAGTCAAATCAAGCAACACGCTTGCTAGTGTTGATTCCCTCATCTCCTTCTCCATTTTCAAACAAAAATGCCATCTGTCTTCTACAATTTTAGATAGTTCTTTTGGCAATTGTCCATCTAGTTCAAGAGGAGTGTACTTGAACTGTGTCGTCATTCCATAAACTGTTTCCTCTATCCTATTATGTTCTTCTTTAGTAAACTTATTGAAATCAACTTTATATAAGTTGCTTAAATCACCATTTCCAATCTTTTTACATAAAGTATCAACTGAAAAATGGCTTATCTTTTCAGATTGATCTTCTTCATCAGTATCAGTTTGGGCCATATATCTTCTTCTTTTCCTCAGCTCTTCCTATGTTTCCTTGATTGGTTTCTTCTTTGTAGCTTCCTCTATAGCCTTTTTAGTGGAGACCCTTGTTACAGCTCAGGTTGTTGGCTTTTGAGGTGATGGTATAGCAGATTTCTTTGGTTTTTGCTGAGCTGGAGGTTTTTCTATTGCCTTCCTTTTCTTTGACTCAGCTTTAGTTGGTGCTTCCTTGACTTCTTCTTCCTCTATACCTTCCTCCTTGTCTTCACCTAGGCCTTGGGTCAATTCCATTGGGCCTTGTTCTTGTTCATCTTCATCATCATCATTGTCATCTTCATCTTCTTCTGCTTCAGCATCAATTTCTTCACTAAATTTCTTCTTAATCTTCTTCAACAATTTATCTTTCTTCTTTAATGTGGAGGCAGTCTTTAACTCCATATTTATCTTTGATCTTACTACATCATAAGTGCCAAAGTGTGGAGCACTTTTATCTGTCTCTTCTACCAATAATGCAATTATTGCTGCAGAAGCTTCATCTATATTGATTTCATATCCAAATGGCCTTAGCCATCTCACCCTTGGAATTATTGCTTGAATATAGGTAAAATCAATGTCAACTAAGAAGTACAAATCATTAGTATGTTTTTCCACTAAGGAAACTGGTATTCTTAATCTTTGCTTCATGGATTTCTTGAAATCCTCAAAATAACTTGTCATCAATGTATCAAAATTTTCTCCCATCTGTTTTATATATTCATTGATTTGGGCAATGATAGTCTTATCATTCCTCCATGTAACTTTTTTGAAAGAGGGAAACTCATTCTGAACATAAAAGAATATACAAACTAGAATTGCTCCAAATTTGCATTGAGCACCCTTTGTCCTTCTTATGGCAGCTAGGTTTTCAATAATCTATTGTAGTTGCAGTTTTGCAAGATCATAAGTATGATCCTTTTTCACCAATTTGTAACCTACATCTACTACAATACATGGCACACTATGGAGTCTACTGGATTGATAGAACTTATGGGCAATGACTCTAACAGAAAACTCAACTAGAGGATCCTGGATGGTGTGAATTGTCATTCCTCTTTTATTCCACTGAGCACCAGTGTTCTTTTCAATAGCCTCCTTTGATTCACTTCTCAAGGTTTTGAACCGATCTAGGGTAGGATACCCAGTTACCCTATGTATGATTCCTTTGGTTAATTTGATGGGAATATCTTCCAACCAAAGACTTCCACCATGAATTCTTCTTAACACAAGTTTAACCCATTCTGTCTTGAATACAGTGGGAAAGCTCAAAACTCAGGTCAAACCCTTCCTTTCAACAATTTTGAATTCATCTCTTAAGACTCCATCTACGCACAATTTTTCATAGGCTTTCCTTGTCTCCATATCTCCTAGGGCTCCTATCTTACAATTGTAGCATCTTCTTACGTCTTGAACCATTACAACTTTTGGGGGTATTTGGGAGAGAGCTCCGACGGGGTCATTTTTGTATGCAACTTTAGGGATGGGATGAAACTCAGGTTGCTTGACCTCATTTGACACTAACTAAACTTCAAACAACTCTTTCTCCTTGGTTTTCTTGGAACTTGATTCCATTTATGCAAACTAGGGTTTCCTTTTTACGAAATACGAAACTGCGTAGCTCGGCACAAATGAAAATACCTCAAGATCGATAAAAATGCATTGAGAGATGTTTCAATCTACTTAAAATGCTAGATTATCTGCTATGAAGTCACTCTACTCTCTTTCTCTTCTTTGCTTCTTGATCGCGATGAGGAAAATTGATTGGAATTGTGATAATATACCCTATTTTTATCACATTAAATGCTCAACTACCAACTCGGCTTCTAATGGATTTTAACATTACTCAGCTTGTAATACACTTCCACTTTACTCAGCTTGCATTGGAGTTAACCAACTCAGCATCAGTTATCAACTCGGTCGCTATTAGGAACTCAACATGTGTTGGAGTTTAGCTAGGCATCCAAAGATAGCTCGGCAATATCATTTAAATCTTTTCTTGACATCTTGTCTCGTGTAGATTTATACTTTACATTGCTTCTTTTTCTTGGGACTAATGTGTAATATAACTTTGTATATCAGTCCCATATACTTCTCATGCTTAGTTTGATGAAGTGTGATCACTTGACCCATTGGGTGAAGTGATCCCTCCAATTGATGTGTTGCACTCATCTTTCTTTTTCCAAGTTTTATTCATTTTCCCCCTTATCTTTTCGAGATCAATCTTTTCTTTTCCCTTATTTTCTTCAGTCTTGGGTGCCTTTGACCTTGTAGGATAGTTTCTGCTAGTATGCCCAGTTTTTAGACAACTTAAACATGTAGTTTTGCTCAACCATCTTTTATAGTTTCCCTTGAAATGTGTTCTTATGCAATTCTTGGGTGTATGTCCATATTCCTGAAAATAATGACAGTTATACCTGGTGTTGTAATCCCAATGATAGTGACTTTCATTTCCTTTTGATTTTTCTAGTTGATTTGATGTCCACATAGGCTTTGATCTGCATTGAAATGCTCTATGTCCATACTTTTTGAACTTATGACAATGTCCATCAAATCTTTGAGTTCTTGTGGCATTGGATTTGCAATCTTGTGTTATATGTCCTTGCATGTTGCACTTGTGACAGTAACTCTTGCGCTCTGGTGTATTTGTCTGATTAAATCTCCTACTCCTGCAAATATTAGTAGTATGTCCCTTTTTATTACAATAATGATAAGTGGATTTAGAATCCTTACCTTTGTCACTTCTTTTCTCAACACTCTTTGATGATTCTTCAACTTCAGTGTTGTTGTATCCAAGTCCTGATGTATCATGGGTAGATTTTGGGGATTTCAACAACTATTCAAAATACTTGATGGCTTCACTTGACTTGTTGAGATTCTCTACTACCTCTTTTTCTCTGTTTAGTTCATTCTTTAGTTATTCATTCTGCATCTTCAAAGTAGAGATCTCAATATCTTTCATATTGAGGTTCATCATTTGGGCAAGTGTATCCATCTGCATGTTTGAGATCCTTGATAATTTAGTACATTTTTCTTCAAGTCTGTTTGCAAGATTTCTTTTTTCATTTTCCATCATGACTTTTTCCTCAACTTTTCTTTTCTTTTGTTCAGCAATTTCACATAACTTTATGGCCTTTGATTCATGTTCCATCTTGAGAGATCTTATCTGTTCTGCTTGAACTTTGTTTTTCTCCATTAGTTCTGCTATTGCTGCATCAAACTCTTTGGTGTCTCCATTGACACACAGTTATGTGGTATCAATTTCCTTGTAGTTTATATCCTTTTCAGCTATGGTTATATCCTTCCTTTTCTTCAAGGATTTTCTCAATTCCTTCCTTGCTTCCTCTACTTTGTGTAGAGCCAGTTGCACATCAATCACTTGATTGTCAATAATCTTCCCAAGTTTGAAGACTTCCATCTTTAGATCTTTTTCTCCAAGTTGTTAGACTTCTTCTTGTGAGAACCTTGCTCTAATACCAATTGTTGGAATATTCAAATAGGAAGAATGCTTGTGAGAGGGGGGTGGGGGTGAATCAGAAGTACTGTATTTTAACCATTAAAACCTTTTAACTGAAAGTAGATTGCATGCATATGAACATATTAGACAGTTATGAAAAATGCATATGCATCACCACATAACACTTGAGATTTTGGTAACCCAGAAATAAGAAGGTAAAACTGGAGTGGGGAT
Organism: Cupressus sempervirens; assembly: GCA_028749045.1. Taxonomy (NCBI): domain Eukaryota; kingdom Viridiplantae; phylum Streptophyta; class Pinopsida; order Cupressales; family Cupressaceae; genus Cupressus; species Cupressus sempervirens. The sequence goes on from CM053786.1 coordinate 358,675,300, forward strand.
GATACCCACAAAATCACTGCAGTAATAATATTTAACCAGTTTTGATGGTCTACCCTGTTAAAGGCCTGCCTGGTTAAAGGCTTTACACTGTGTCAATAGTGACCTAGTTAAAGGATTTACAAACACTTTACATGAAGTGTCACCCTGTTAAAGGATTTAATCACCTATTTAAAGGATCTACAAAATAGTTGTTAAGCTAATCTATCACCATAGGGTTTTTCATTCTAATACAATTGCTAGAGACTATTACGTACAATAAACCTAATAGCTTGCAATCCTTCATTTGCTGAATACAGGCACTTGATCTGCTTTCTCTAATCTTGATCCTCTGAGATCTGATACTCTTTACTCTAAAATAGTGTTCCTTCCACACCCTTGTACCTCCACCTTTTTTTTTTCTTTTAATGAGAGTTTGTCTTCCTTATAAAGACATTTGAAAACTTAGGGTTAGGTATGGATCTACAATCCATATTGAATCTTTTTCTTCTCGCGTATTCCTTGCACTTTTCTTATTGGTTGTATGCCTTCTCCATTTTTCTTATTGGCTACATGTAGATTGCATAAAAAATACAAAATATTCGATCTTATCATTTAATCTTGTCATATGTGAGCCATGAAAATGGTTTACATATGAATCAATGAAGTTACAAACTCATATGTACATTCTGTGTTACTCGACACTTGCTGATTTCAGATGCTCAGCACTAATATCAAACTGGCTTACTTGGCTCTTGTTGCATTTTTGTATTTCTTGGCATCATCTATAACTCAGCACTTAAATATCACTCGGCACTTGTATCATGCTGGGCACCTGATCTTCACTCGGCACCTGATCTTTACTCGGCACCTAAAGGCTACTCGGCACCTAAAGATCACTCGGCACCTAAAGGCTACTCGGCACCTAAAGATCACTCGGCACCTGAAGTCTTTCCTGACTCAGCTCATTTGTGGCTCGGCATACATGGTGTACTTGGTTCCAATATAGAAATTGGTTAAGTGTATTGGCACTCAAGTGTCAAAAACCATTATGAGGTTAACAGTAGGAGCATCTTAGGTCTTGGAGCAGTCTTGCATTAACCAAAAATATATATTGTTTTTTATACTATTCATTTTTTTGTGAGATAGTCATTGTTGTTGTTGGTTTCATGTTATGTGTGGTTAACATGTTTATGAGGAACCATCATCCTTGATTATCCTCCTTAGTGTGTGATCCTTGATCACTTGTATTTCTTGAGCTGTGAGTCATCCTTTACAATGTATGTTTCTTGTCTTTTCCTTTTAGTGAGTTGTGTCATTTCATTTGGTGGGGTTTCATATGTTAACATGGCATGTTGTGAAGTTGGGAGTTGATTTCTAGGATGCATGTAAATCTTCCTTTAATTATGCATTTCTTTATGTTTCGTTTAGCAATGGTTTTGGTTTACTCTTCCTATGTTGGACCTATAATGTAATTAAATTCTTAACTAGTTGACTTGTGGCTTAGCTAGGTATATAGGAAGCTTGGGTATATGTAGAAGGTAGTGGATGATGATTGAAAAGTAACATGAAAATTTGAAGAGAAAGATAGGATGCGAGCTTGGACTCTAATGTAATAATTTCCTTTGTATATGGCCAAAACTTGAAAGTCCTCACAACTAGGCATGTTGACAAAATTTATTTAATTATTACACTAGTATTCCTATTAGTTTCCTAGCCTCATATGAACCTTGTTCTCCATTGTTTCATGTGATATTTATATTTTTTTTTTTTGTGTAACTCTGAGCAAGATAGGTTGTATGTTTAAGTTTGAGTTTAACTTACTCTTCCCTATCTCAGGTGGTATCATATTTCTTTCTTTCTTATGGATTGGATCATGGAGAACCTTATTGGATTGGTTATAGGGTGAAAGATCAAACAATATGACCTATAACTTGTAGAAGGTTTCAATCCTGTAGAAACTATTTTCAAGATGGTTCACGATAGATGAAATGTTGACCATGCTATAATGGATATGTTTAGGTATGACCATACTTTAATTTGTAGAGACAACCAAAAGAAGAGGTGTACATCTTAAAGATTTTAGTGGTGAAGAAGAGGTATCAGCTAACCCTAATACTGAACTTGAAGTTGAACAAAATGAAGAAAGGCTTCTAAGAGTTTTGTCTAGATCAAATGCTATACCTACTATGAAGTTTCTTGTTATAATGGAAAACTTGAGACTAATCTGGTATTGGATTGGATCTCTAAAATGGAAAAGTATTTTGAGTATGAAGGTAATCCTAATAATAAAATGGTTAAGATAACCATTACAAAATTGAGCAGTCATACATCCCTTTGGTGGGATCATTTCCAAATTTATAGACAACAAAGAGGAAAGGAAAAGATTAAGACATGGATCAAAAAGCTTGGAAAATTGAAAAAGAAGTTTCCCCCTATAGACTACCAAATTAGTTTGTTGAGCATGATGTAAAATTTAAGACACAAAGAAATAAGTGTGAAGGAATATACTAAGGAATTCTATAAATTAGATATCAGATCTAGACATGTGGATGATAAAGTTGAAAAGGTGGCTAGATACCCGAATGTCCCGAGAATATCAATTCAAGATGAGATCAACTATTTTAAGATGGATAGTATGGAGGAAGCATATCAATTTTATTGAAAGGTTGAATAAATATTGACAAAGAAACATGATCTAAGATAGAGAGGAAGAGATGGTAGATTTTAGAGAAGCAGAGGACAAACTTATGAAGAATGTAGTAGATCTAACAATACAGTGCAAGATAAAGGATGGAAGGATGAACTTCCTGGTAAATGAGGTAATTAGTCTAGAGGGAACTATACTGGTTTCTCTAGGAATAAAAAAATGGAAAAAGGGGAGAAATATCTTGGTTTAAGAGTACTTGTTACAAATGTGGAGAAGAAGGTCACAGAACTTTTGAATGCACTAACTCTGGAAAGAAAATTGGAAGTTTTAGTAGAAATAATATGTCTTGTGAAGAATTTGATGAAACATCTAATGAACTTGAGAAGGGTGAAAACTTGATGGTGAGAAGAGTCGTGCAATGAAGAAATTGATAAATAACCTATTCTGAGAAGAATTTTATTCAATACTAGATGTAAGATTGCTAGAAAGTGTTGCAAAGTACTCATTGATAGTGGAAGTTCTCATAACATGGCATCTGAAGATTTAGTTAACAAATTGCAGTTGCAGAGGTTGAGAAATCCTAAGCCTTACCAAGTTGCTTGGATCAAGAAGGAGCATAAAATACTTGTAAGTGAACAATAACTTGTCAAAATAATAATTTGGAATTATCATGATGAAGTCTATGTGATATCATGCCTATGGATTGTTGTAATATTATTTTGGGTAGAGCTTGGAAGTATGATATAAAGGCTTTGCATAATGGTATATTGAATCTATATACTATTTGGGTGAATGGGAAGAAACAAATATTGTTTCCTTTGGTCAAAATTTTGAGTGAAAGTCACTATACTACAATCTGAGTATGTTTGATTGAAGGGAATAAGTTTAGAAGAGAGATGAAAGAATAGAGTGTTTTCTATGCTTTGATTCCAAGGAAAATTGAGAAACAAGATGCATTTGAACATGCACCTAAGATCAAACCTTTGCTGATAGAATTTCATGACATCATTTGTGATAATGTACCTGATGGTTTTCCTCCTATGAGGACTATACATCATTGTATGGATTTGATACCTAGAGCCAACTTGCTTAACAAAGCACCACATAGGCTAACATCTAATGAGAAGATTGAGTTGAATAGACAAGTACATGAATTATTGGCACCTAAGAAAAATGGAAAATGGAAAATGTACACTAATTCTAGATCTATAATAAGATAATAGTGAAATAAAGATTTCCTCTCCCTAGTATGGATGACATAATGGATAGTTTGAGTGGAGAAAAATAATTTATGAAGATTGATTTGAAAAATGGATATCATTAGATTAGGATTAGAGAGGGAGATGAATGGATGACTATTTTTAAAACTAATGAAGGATTGTATGAATGGTTGGTTATGCCTTTGGGATTAACTAATGCACCTAGTACTTTCATGAGGCTAATGAATGAAGTTTTGAAAATTTTCTTGGATAAGTTTGTGATTGTATACCTTCATGATATTCTAATATTCACAAAAAGTAAGGAAGAGCACCTTGAACATATCAAACAAGTATTGCAAATATTGAAAAAGGAAAAGTTGTTGATTAACTTGAAGAAATATTTGTTTGTGAAAGAGGAGATTGTGTACCTTGGTTTTGTAATTTCAGCTGGTGGTTTGAGAATGGATCCTAAAAAGGTGAGAGTAATTCTTGATTGGCCTACACCAGATAATATTGGAGAGGTAAGATCATTTGATGGATTGGAAAGTTTTTATAGGAAGTTTATTAGGAATTTTAGTTCTATTTGTAATGCTATGACTAAGACTATGAGAGGAGATAAGAAGGATTTCAAATGGACACATGGAGCACAAAAGAATTTTGAAATATTAAAACAAAAGATTGTAAAATTACCTACACTTGCTTTGCCTAATTTTAGTAAAGTTTTTCAAGTTGAATGTGATGGTAGTAGGAGTATAATTAGAGCTATTTTGAGTCAAGAAGGAAGACCTATAGCTTTCTTTAGTCATAAATTAAATGATTCTAAGAGAAATATTTAGTTTATGATCAAGAGTTCTATGTTATTATTCAATATTTGAATAAGTGGAGACATTAAATGATGCCTGAGGATTTTTTATTGTACACTAACCATAAAGATTTATAGTATTTGGGAAGTTTGAATAAGTTGAATCAGAGACATTTGAAGTGGGTTGTGTTCTTGCAAAATATTTCCTTTTCATTAAAATAAAAGTGGACAATTAAATAAAGTTGCTAATGCATTAAGCCGAAGAAGAAATTTGTTGATAGAGATGAGAGTTGAGGTACTTGGTTTTGATTACTTAAAGTATTTATATGAGACTGATTTGGATTTTGGAGAACCTTGGAGTTTTTTTAGGGAATGGATAGTGGTTGACAAGTGGACTGGTTATTTCATTCAAGATTATATGTTGTTTAGAGGAATTCAATTATGCATACCTAGAGGCTCTATGAGATAGAACATAACAAAAGAGAAACATAGTGGTTGACTTGTTGGATATTTTTGGATTGATAAGACTCTTAAACTGATATCTAAGAGACACTTTTGGCCACATATTTATAGAAATGTGCAAAGAATGGTTAGAGGTTGTAGGATTTGTGAAGTAGCAAAAGGATCTAGTCAAAATATGGGATTGTATTTTCCTTTACCAATACTTGATAGACCTTGGGAAGATGTGAGTACGTAATTTGTTATGGAGTTACCTAGAACATAGAGAGATATTATTCTATTTTTGTAGTGGTTGGCAGATTTTTTTAAATGGCTCATTTCATACCTTGTAAGAAGACCTCTAATGCATTGCATGTAGCTGTGTTATTTTTCAAGGAAGTGGTAAGATTACATTTTTTTCCTAAGACTATTATTTTAGATAGAGACACTAAGCTTACTTTTCATTTTTGGAAAACACTTTAGAAAAAGATGAATACAGAGTTGAATTTAGTTCTACATTTCACCCTTAGACAGATGGACAAACTAAAGTAGTGAACAAAAGTCTAAGTAACTTATTGAGATGTTTAGTTGGAGATAATTCTTCTAATTGGGATTTAGTTTTGGCACAAGTAGAGTTTCCATACAATAATTATACGAATAGAAGTACTAAGAAGACACCAAATGAGATTTTTACTAGATTTATATCCTAAAGGAACCATAGAGTTGAGATAATTTCCTACTAAGACAAAAGGAGTGTTGAAGCTTAGGACTTTACAATTTTCATAAAGACTTTGTATGAGGAAGTTAAAAGAGATTTGGAAGACAATGATCAAAAGAATAAATAGAAAGATGACAAAAGGAAGAGACACAAATTTTTTGAAGTCCATGATGAGGTTATGATTCACTTGAAGAAGAATAAATTTCTAGTTGGTACCTACAGTAAGCTGAAAATGAAAAGTTTTGGACCTTGTAAGATTTTGAAGAAGTTTGACAATGGAAATGCCTATGAAGTGGACTTACTAGAAGATGTTGATATATCACCTAGATTAAACATTGTAGACATCTTTGATTATTATGACTCAAAAGATAAGAATGACAATAACTTAGATTATCCTAGAAAGAAGAAAGAAAACATCGAAAAGATTCTGAATAAAAAAGTAAGAAAGATTACCAAAGGAAAGGACTACATGGAATACCTAATTTAGTGGAAAGATAAACTAGTTGAAGAAAGTTTATGGAGTAAAAAAGTTGAGTTGGATCTTTATCATTTAGGAAAAAATATGAGTAGCACCTAATGTGGAAATCATTTCTTTATTAATCCCAGGTGTCTAATGTAGGAGCATCTTCGGTTTTGGAGCAATCTTACATCAACCAAAAAAATATCTTGTTTTATGTGCTAGTCATTTGTTCATGAGGTAGTTGTCATTACTATTGGTTTTGTGCTATGAATGGTCAACATGTTGATGAGGAACTGTCCTTGATCCTCCTATTGATAACAATTATTCAATTGTATATTTTCATTAATGTTACACAAATGTTATACTCTAAACTAGCAGTGCCAGTTGGAACTGAGTTCAGTAGACTTTTGTATCAGCCGAGTATAAGTTGAAAAGAAGAAAAGTTTAGGGATTCCTATGTAAATTAGGTTAGGTCAATTACCAAAGGATTTTAGTGTAAACTGAGTTAGTTCAGTTACCAAGGAACTCAATGGTAACCGAGTGACCCAATTTTTAGTTTTATCCAACTTTCAACATATTAGTTTTAATTATTAGTTGGTTTATGCAAGCCAATTTAGTAGATTTATTTGTTTATTTGAAAGGTTATTTAAGCTAACTTAACATTGTATTTCATATATATGAAAGGTCAAGATGTGGATTAAAATATGAGAAAGTGGAGAAGAAGATAAGATGTGAATAAAGAAGGACATCTGATTTAGAGTAGAGTATCCAAGGAGATGCAAACAATATTCTGATTAGGGAGGGCCTAAAGGATAAGTTAGTATAATGATCTGAATCTACAATTTAGTTACTTCATCAATTAGGTCAATTGTTGTTATTCTCTAATAATTGTAGCAGTGAAGAACTCTCTTAATAGAGTTGACTTAAAAATCATTTTGTAAATCCTCTAAATAGGTGCCATTTCTAGATTGAAGTGTCTTAAGACCTTTAACAAGACCACTCCTAATAGGGTGACACAAATCCTTTAACAAGGTCACACCTAATAGTGGGCTTTGTAACCTTTAACATGATTGGCTCCTAACATGGCTCACTTTAGAAGAGTGAAATGTTGTAACCAGTTGCATTGGTGATTTTCAAAAATTGGGTTTTTGCGTTATTTTCTTATTGCTTTAACTTTTTGCAACTAAGTTACTAAAGGTTAATACACATAATTATCTTAAGATTGCTTTGTTAACTGAGTTACAGTGAATGTCTAGTTCTAACCAAGCTATGGGTTAAAAGGAAGTTTGTATTGACATCTAAGAAATTTGGAATTTTTTTAGTGGTAACTAATTCACCCCTCCCCTCTCAATTACTCCTCTTATATTTCCAATAATTGGTATCATAGATTTTGGTGCTTATAGGAAAGGTTTCAAGGACCTAAGCTAAAGATCAAGATGTCTTATAGAAGAGAGATTCCTAAGTTGAATAGAGATAACTTCAAAGCATGGCAGAAACTCATGAAGCTACATTTGGGAACCATTAGAGATACATGCCTAAAATTCCTAAAGAATCAATATGTGTCACCTTCTAATCCTTTGACTATGGAGTAGATGGTAGATAAAAAGAATCACAACACAATGATGATTGACATTCCTTCTGCTCTCAATTATGCTTAATTTGATGAATTCAAAGATTGTCCTACTACTCAAGAAATGTGGAACAAGCTAGAAAAGAACTATGGAGTAGATAATAATATGAGGAGATCCAAAGAAAAAATTCTAAGAGGTCAATTTGATCAAATGAAGATGAGAAAAGATGAAACAGTGCAAAATATAGTGAGAGAATCAAAGCAAGTGTGAGTGCAATCAGAGTGTTGATGTTTTTTTAAGCTACTAGGATCCTCTAAACTCAATACCAAGATGTTGTAGATGAAAACAAGCCTAGGGATTGGATAAATCCTATATTCAGCAAGATTAATCTCAACTCTAGACCAACTTCAACAAAGTGCAAATGACTCTCTACTCTTTAGGCTATGTAGGTCAAGGTAGTTGCTCATTAGTAATTATTCTATAAAATTTATCCCCTATAGCCAATAATGGCCGATAATCCTCTTAAAACTTGCAATAACTCCTTGATTACAATAGCCAATTATAACCAGATAGAAAACTGCTACAAATAACTACGGACCACCAATTTTAGTTCTTTATTACATAAATAGAAAATTGGTTTTTGTTTGATATATGCATTGTGCAACCATATGAATATATCATCTTGCAACTAAATTAATTAATCAGTGCCTTAACCATTGTTATGTAGAGTCAAAATGAGTAACTTTAGACCTATTTAATTGACTTGCAATTAAATTTGTCAAAAGTTAACTATGAGTTTCATTCTTATGACATCCCTCACATATTCTTAAAACCCTATCAGTTATTGAAAGTGTTTACTTAACTCTATGAATTAAAAGAAATCAATAAGAGACATACAATTCATCCAAATTGCATTAAACTAAAAGAACTTTGTTCATTTTAATCCCAAAATCGTAGATATATAATACTGAAGACAAAAAAAACTCAGAGACATAGATTTAATTGATTTTCCTTTTGTATTAATTCTCCTTAAAAACAAATTTATTATTGATATAAACTCAAAGCATAACTCAGAACTTGACAATCTTAATTACTCTATACTCCATGTATCTTCAGATTTACAAGGCTAAATAAATTCATTGTAATTGACAAAGACTGGACCAACTATAAATAACATAAAATACTGAAAATTCTACAAACTTCGATCCTCTACTCCACATCTTGGAAATCCTTATATAAGAGGATTGCAACAAGCTTTAGATGGGATGGCACATGTCAAAACCCTAATGGAAGAAAAGGTGGCAAGACATGTATGAAAAGTTATACAAAAACATTCCTCTGTGTCTAAACCAAAGAATGTAGTTTTATAGTCAGCAGGCGACATTTAATGCAAGAGCTTTACTTTAATCTCTTTTATCTTCAAAAGTTTTAAAATTTAATACATGCATATTTGAGAGATTTACTTTTCAATAGGTTGCTTAGTGTATCTAGCATTATCCTAATCTCTTGTTGTCTTTAGTCAAATAATTCTTTAGCTACTCCCTGCTAGTAGAGCCTTAATTTCTCCAACCACCTCCTAGACATAGATTTCTCTTTTGGTAGGCCATTTAGTTGTCTTAACCTAGAATAACCCCAACAGGTTATAAGTTCTTCAAACACCAAAAAATCTTTATACTTTAGTTGTTTGACATTTCATCAAACACTTTGCAAGCAAGCTCTAATACCACTATAGTAACCACTTACAAGGAACTAATGTTCAAATGCAATTATTTTGGTATTATTAGTGCAAATACATGGAAATGACATGTAAAAATGATGCCAAAAAAATTTATTCTAAATTATTACAACAAAATCGTATGATGATAATAGTGATTCCTGAGAATGGGAATGAATCAAGCATAGAAACTATAGCGTGGCATCCTACATGCGTACTATAGCAGTCAAAATGTATTCTCCAATTTAAGCACAAAATAGAACTCTTGAATTGATGCTCTCCCAAATACCAAATTCAATGGATATTTTACCACCTCAAATGGTTGCAACACTGAAGAGTTGACATTCTCCAATGGCTAATTGAAATTGAAAACCTTAGTTTCTTCTCCCAACTTGATATCAAATGCAATTCACAAAATTGGATGATAAACAATGAACCTCTCACCTCTTTTTATACTTTTCCTTGACCCTCATAGAAGGAAATAAAATATTTAATAATTGCATTCTCTAGAAGATTCCCCCTTCCAATAATTAAGGCACTTGCTAGAAGCTTCTCTCTTGCAATACAATAATTAAATAAAATATTTAATAATTGCATTCTCTAGAAGTTTCTCCCTCCCAATAATTAATGCACTTGCTAGGAGCCTCTCCCTTGCAATACAATAATTAATTGTGCTTCTAGAAAATTAAATTACTAGAAGCTTCCCCCTTCTAATAAGTAATGCATTCTCCAATAAATTAAATTAATTAAATATAAAGTCACTCTCTTTTTCTTTAACTTTTGACTTTAATCAATTTCTCCTTATTTCTCCACTTAGCCTTTGGAGAATGTAAAGGCTAAGAACTCCATTGATATGCTAAAAAGATGGGGATATTACAATCCACCCTCCCTGAAATTGCTTGTCCTTAAGAAACTTTAAGTTCAGATGCTGAAAAATCTCCTCATTCTTCCATGTCGTATCCTCAACTAGCACATCCTTCCATTTCACAAAATACTCCCTTGTAGTGCTCCGCCTCAAGTTCCTTTCCCTATAATCAATGATAGCCTCTGGCACCAATATCAATTTTCCCTCATCATCCAAGGGAGGTAATATTGCAAAAAGCACTGCATTCTGACTCAACACCTTTTTGAGGCATGACACATGAAACACATTATGCCCTCTAGTATATGGAGGAAGCTCCAACTCATAAACCACCTTACCAAATTGCCTGATGATCCTGAATGGTCCATAATAGTGTGGCTTGAGTTTCTCTACACCACTCTTCTTGAGAGTGGACTGCCTATATGGCTGCAACATGAGGTAGACCATATCATCTACCTCAAAACTACGCTTAGTCCTCTTCTAGTCTACATATTATTTTTGTTGGTTCTAAGCTCTAGCAATGTTATCCCTGAGAGTGGAAACTATATCCTTACTCTGCTATAATAGTTCACCTGCACGGGGTACCCGACTATCACCCAACAACAAATCTAAGAAATTGGGTGCCTCATAACTGTAAAGTGCCATGAAAGATGTCATTTGTATAGTCATATGGTATGTAGTATTATAGCAATACTCAGAGAGATGTATCCATCTGACCCAAGCTGCTTGTTGAGCTACCACATAATTCCTCAAATACCCTTCCACCCATTTGTTCACAATCTTCGTTTGACCATCAGTCTGTGGGTGATAACTAGTACTAGGTGTAAGCTCAGTGCACACAACTGGAATACCTCCTACTAGAAGTGACTAATGAAGCAATTGTCCCTATCACTCATAATGTTCTAAGGCAAACCATGTAATTTAAAAACCTCCATGAAGAAGACCTTTGCACCTAAGCTGTTGAGTATGTAGTAGTGATAAGGAAGAAGTGAGCATATTTTATTAGCCTTTCCACCACCACATAGATACAATTGCGCCCCTAGGCCTTGGGCAAGCCCATGATAAAATCCATGGAGATGCACTCCCACTTCCTATCAGGAATAGGAAGTGGTTATAGGAGCCCTGTTGGATAAGTGTGCTCTTGTTTGTTCTGCTCGCAAATAAGACACTTATGCACATACTGCAAAACATCAACCTTAAGCCTTTTCCAAGTGAACCACTCCTAAACTAACCTGTAAGTCTTGAAATACCTAGGATGGCCTACTATAGGTGAATCATGGAGTGCTCTAAAAATCAACTGCTTCACTTTCGATCCTGGGACTAAGTAAATCATGCTCTTGTAAATGATCAAATCATCTACAAGAGTGTACCTAGTGTTGATTGCTATTACCTCTACTATTTCAGAGGCCCATTTGTCTCTGGCATATTCTGCTACAATCAAGTGTTGTCAATCCTCTAATATTTGAATCATAGAAGTGAAGTGTGGCCTACAAGGTAAAGCATCTGCAACAAAATTTTGTGTCCCCTTAACATATGTGATATCAAAATTATAGGCTTGTAACTTACTCACCCACTTCTACTAAAGATCATTCAAGTCCCGCTATCCCAAAAAGTGCCTCAAACTATTATGATCATTTTTAATACAAAATTTTTTGCCCACAAGATACTGTCTAAATTTAGCCAAGGCATGCATGATGGCCAACATCTCCTTATCATATATGCTAAATGATCTCTCATGCCCTCTAAGTCTCTTGCTCTCCTAAGCTATAGGATGCTTGTCTTGAACAAGTACATCACCAACTCCCTCTCTAGAAGCATCACATTGAAGCTCAAATGGCTTCGTGAAATTAGACAATGCAAATACTAGGCATGTAGTCATTATTTCCTTGAACCGCATGAAACAGTCCTGTGCCTCCCAAGTCCACACAAATGCCCCTTTCTTCAAAAAATCTATCATAGAATCCACATAGACCAAGGAACCCCCTCAACTGTGTAAGGTTCTCTGGTGGTGGCCAATAAATGGTCCAAGATACAATAGCTCTATCATTCCCAATTCACATTTGGACTCCTTGGTATACAAGGACTCCCTCTGTAAAATGCTCAATACTATCTCCAAGTGTTCTAAATGTTCCTACCATGTCCTACTATAGATCAAAATATCATCAAAGAACACCAGCACAAATTTCCTCAACTGATGATGGAAGACCCTGTTTATAGTGGACTAAAAAGTGGCAGGTGCATTAGTCAAACCAAAAGGCATGACTACAAACTCGAAGTGCCCACAATGAAATTTGAAAGTAATTTTCTCAATATCCTGCTCTCAAACTCTGATCTAGTGATAGCCTAATCTCAAATTTTTTTTGTGAAATAACAAGCCCCATGTAATTCATCTATCAACTCATCAATGTGTGGGATGGGATACCTATTCTTTATAGTTCTCTTATTCAACACCCTGTAATCAATATACATCTGTAGGGTACCATACTTCTTTTTTACCAAAACAACAGAAGATGTAAAAGGTGACTTACTTGGTTGGATGTGTCCCATTTCTAGCTACTCCTTGATGGTCCTCTTGATCTCATCCTTGAGTCATTTTGAGTGCTGGTATGGTGTGATCATGATAGGCTTAGTGCCTTCCTCTAGCTTGATAATGTTCTTAATGCCTTTGTCTAGTGGCCTACCTGGTGGAATCTCGCTCAATACCTTCTCATACTTGATTCTCAATTTTTGAATATCTAGATGATATTTAGTCTGATGCTACTCCTCCTAGGTAGGTATCAAGGTGCATATTGTTTCCCACTCTATATCATCATGCCTAGTTAATCTCTTCATCCACCTAAATGAGATAGTCCTTGCATCACCATTATGGATAGCCTTCAGCACATGAGTCCTGTCATCCACGTCGAATCATATCTTCATTTCCTTCAGTCTCAGGGTAACCTCCTCCAAAGAATATAGCCACTACATCCCAAGTACTATGTCCATGTCACCCATGTTAACCACATGATAGTCTACCTTGAACTCATAGTTGTTCAGCGCAAAGGTAGATCTCGCACCATCTTGTCACAATGAAGAGTATATCCATTAGCTACCTTGACTCTCAATCTATTGAGCTCCTCAATAATGATTCTATGCCTCTCCACAAATTTTTCATCAATGAAATTATGAGTGGCACCTATATCTAATAGAGTAATAACCTTTTTTCTAGACAAGACTCCCCATAGTCTGAAAGATCCCACTCTCTAAATACTAGACAGATGTACCTCCTATAAATGTAGCTTTGGAGCCTCTTTTTTCTTAGCACTATCTACCTCCTATTCACTCTCTACCTTATCATGGTGCTCTAAGCTATCTGAATCTAAATCCTTGTAATAAGCCCATGTCACCTAGTTAGCCTTCCCTTTAGGCGTCATAGGATAGTCATGACCAAACTCATAGGCACCTTTGCAAAAGAAGCATAGCTTCTTCTTACAAATGTCATTAAGAATCTCCTTATCCAAAGGTGTAGCTAACTTTCCTTTTGAGTCACTAACCTTCTCTTTACCCTTGTTGAATCCCCCTTTGTTATCTCTAAATGATGAAGAACCCTTCGAACTAAACTGGTTTTCCAGAGCTGTAAGTTCCATACTACGAGCTTTCTTCATGGATTCCTATAATTTAGGAGGATCAAAGGCCTTTACCCACCCCTTGAGTGATTCAATCAATCCCTCTATGAATAAAATGACTAGCCTCATTCTAAAATGTTAGGCACCATCACTGCAAGCTTCTAGAAGTCATTTATAAATTGTTCTAAGCCTCCTGACTGTCTCAATTGGGGTAACTCCCATAAATAAAATTTAGGATCCTTTTTATCAATCCTCTCTATCAATCTATCCATGAACTCCTAATTGTGTTGCAATGTTATCATGCCATGGGTCCACCAATCATGAGCTACCTCATCTAAGTGTAAAGTGGCATACTTGAGTGCTTCAAATTCTATCATAGTCTTTAGAGATAGGAGAGTATCCACCTTATGAATCCAAGCACGAGCAATCATTTTTCCATAGCCATCAAATGTGGGTAATGCCAACTTGTTGGTGACCTATTGCAACTCACTATGTTTATCTACTTACTTTTGCCTAGCAACTTTGTAGATTAGGTACCTGTCAAATGTCCATTCATCCTATACATATGCTGATAATAAATTCCACTCATTCCTTTCTTATCAGAGTTCATCTATAATATCTATTACCATAGCATTAGGTGTGAGTGCTAGAGTTTCTTCCCTAAATGTAGGTTGTGTGGGTCTGCCAGCTGTCCCAGACCGAGTCCTATGTTATGATCCTACTATGCTCCTATCATCCTAGTCATTATTATGATTATTTCTCCTATCATTCAAATGTTGCATCATACCCATTATTGCTTGTGCACTTGCCTCTATTGACTGTAGAAGCCTATCCTGACACTATAAAGCCTCATCATCTCTCATAATTTTAGGTGGGCTTTGAGAATGTCTATCAACCATGTTCTTAGCTGTGCTAGTTCCCTATGTAAATAGAGCCCTTTTTTTTTTCTTTTTTTTAAACTAAATTGAATGGTGGCTACATAAACCCTATCAGGCTAGTAGGAAACTACTCTAATACCACTATAATAACCCCAATAGATTATAACTTCTTCAAACACCAAAAAATCTTTATACTTTAGTTGTTTGAAATTTCATCAAACACTTTGCAAGAAAGCTCTGATACCATTGTAGTAACCACTTACAAGGAACTAATGTTCAAATGCAATTGTTTTGGTATTATTGGTGCAAATACATGGAAATGAGATGTAACAATGATGCCAAAAAAAATTATTTTGAATTATTACAACAAAATCATATGCTGATGAAGCACAATGATAATAGTGATGCTCAAGAATGGGAATGAATCAAGCATAGACACTGCAGCGTGACATCCTACATGCGTACTATAGCAATCAAAATTTATTCTCCAATTTAAGCACAAAATAGAACTCCTGAATTGAAGTTCTCCCAAATGCCAAATTCAATGGATATTTCACCACCTCAAATGGTTTCAACACTAAAGAGTTGACATTCTCCAATGGCTAACTAAAATCAAAAACCTTAGTTTCTTCTCCCAACTTGGTATCAAATGTGATTCACAAAATCGGATGATAAACAATGAAGCTCTCACTTCTTTTTATACTTTCCCTTGACCCTCATAGAAGGAAATAAAATATTTAATAATTAAATTCTCTAGAAGTTTCCCCCTTCCAATAATTAATGCACTTGCTAGAAGCTTCTCTCTTGCAATACAATAATTAAATAAAATATTTTTATAATTGCATTCTCTAGAAGTTTTGCCCTCCCAGTCATTAATGCACTTGCTAGGAGCCTCTCTCTTGCAATACAATAATTAATTGTGCTTCTAGAAAATTAAATTACTAGAAGCTTCCCCCTTCCAATAATTAATGCATTCTCTAATAAATTAAATTAATTAAATATAAAGTCACTCTCTTTTTTCTTTCTTTTTTCTTTTTAACTTTTGACTTTATAAGAAATTAATTTAATTAATTTCTCCTTATTTCTCCACTTAGCCTTGGAAGAATGTAAAGGCTAAGAACTCCATTGATATGCCAAAAAGATGAGGACATTACATAACCTCTTCTAGGTCTTTGGTGTCTTTAACCCATCTAGCATCTAGTATTGGTTTCGATTCCAATGAAAATTTATTTACAAGGAATCAATCAAATTATTAAAAGGAACATCATTAATATCTTCAAAAATTAATGCTAAGGTTTCTTGGGTTAATATTTCATAGAAAGAATTAGACCTCTCTTGCCAGTCTCTCAACTTTTTATTTGCATCCAAAATTGGTCGAATACAGGGCTCAATTCCCTAAGATAAACCTTGATTTTCCCTATTATTATTTTCATCTTTCCAGTAAAGAATCCAATCAATTCCTTTACCATCTCTAGGCCCTCCTTTACTATAATAATCTTATCAAGAAAATTTGGCTTTTTAGCCATTAACATAATCAACCTCTTCTAGAATTGAATGTATGGCCCTCAAAGATTGAAAGTGGGTGTCAGCCATGAAAGTGCATCAATGCAAACTTGTTTAGCATCTTGTAAAGAAACATATAAAATATGGGCTTGTTGGGATATATTTTTTAGAGTTTCAACTCTATGGCCTATCATACTTTTAAGGATACTTGTCCTTATCTCATCACCCTACTGTACAGGTGGAGCATCAATGCTCATTCTTCTAGGCTCTTTATCCTCTTCCTCTAGCTCCTCAATCTATGTAGTTGTATCTTTTGTCACCCTAGGTGGTTGTTGCTAGATACTTTGTTCTCTGCTCTTTCAGCAGTAGCCATTTTTTCTACATTAGATAGTGTCTCTCTTAGAGATGCAACTTCTATTTCTAGCCCCTAGACTTTAGCATCAATCTCTTCATTTTTTTTTCTTGTAATATGGCTCTTCCTAAGCTCATCCTCATATAACTTCCTAACATCAATCTAATCATGGAAGGCCTTGGCTAATCTTTTTTGTATCTCCTCCACTTTGGCCTCATTCATAAATGAGAAATGTTTCATTGCCTTGGATATTTATGTACCATAGGTACCTTAGAAGTTTCATACAATTATATTCCCTTGTTCTATGCTCTGCATATCTACTAGCTTGGGCTTGTTTGATGTAGGATCCATGTTCCATACTACTAGTGTTTTGGTGTTAATTTTGAAGCCTAATCCTCTTTGCAATTCACTAGCACCATATACCTCATATGATATGGTGTTCTCTTGTCTTCTAATTTTGTCAAGCATAAATGCTTGCTCCAAATCCCAACTAGGCACTAGTAGTATTCCACTCCTCTGAACTAAATCCCTTGCCTCCTCAAGAGTCATTACCTCACTCTCTAGATTATAGGAATGCATTTTTTCAACCAATTCCTGCTTCTTCTCATCAAACTCCCCTAGTTTCATCTTCAAAACTAGTTCACTCTATTTAATATTGTATAAGAAGCTCTTAAACTCAATATATTTGATTAATTCATCATCTTCAATAAATTGTTGGGCTTGGATGATCCTACCACCCAACCTTGTTGCTACAAGCTCCAAGTTAGTGATAGTGTTTTTTGTTGCATTAACTCTATCTTGTATGTAGCTCTATCTTAAATCAGCAAAGTACTAATTCCTTACAAGTAGGATCTTTAGAGTTCTTTGTTTCACCTTCTTAGGAATGTGCATTACCTTGTCTCTTATTACCTTTTTTGACCCATGATGCCTTAGCAAGCTCATCCTCTTCTATTTCTAAAGTCACATCTAGTTTAGGGCTAGCAGGGTTCACCCTTCCTTCTTCTCCTAGTGGCTCTACTAGAATTTGTGCCATAATCTTAGCATGCTTGACAACCATCTTCCTTATCCTCTAAGGATAGGGGACATCCATGTAAAAACCCTTAGCACATCATCAAATTTGGCTAGCTTGTCAAATACTTCCCCCTCAACAACAATGTTGGGAATAAGGTCATCATGAGACAATTCCTTGGTGTTAGGAAAAGCATAGTTCCTAATTTCTTTGAGGGTATTCCTCATCCAATTTTTAGGGTTGTATATTCTATAGGGAGTAGTTGATAAATTTAAATGGTGGAGAAAAGAATGTATTTGGTCTAAGGATTCTTTTCCAACTAAAAATTCTCCTACCCTAAAGCATCTACATAAAAATGTGCCTCTATGCACCTTAGTTCTTAGGCACTCCTTGTTTACCATGGATAACTACCACATGAATTCAATGATGGCCAGTCTAGGGGGAATGAATTTGGGCAATACATGGGGTGGTTGTAGACAACCATAAACTCTCATAAGGAAAAAATTTGGAAATAGGAAAATTTCCCACCAATTATGATCTAAACTTTTATTCTCAGGGGGTAGGGCTGGTCTCAAAAGACTCTTCAATATCTTAGGTGCCCTATAGTAACCTAGGTCTAGCATTTTCATTATAATAGTGCTAAAATTATTGAAAAATTGGATAAAGTCAGAGTACTGATAAGAACTATCCCATAACCATGCCCGTAGTTGAATAGGAAATGTAATCATTGAAATTTGGGCTTATGTACCCCATGTTCTTGTACAAGATCGGGTGCCTCAGCAATGAGTAATGGTGGAACCTAAAATTTCCCATTTCTCCACTTTGTCCCAATCCAATATTCTCTTTCACTTTCTCTAGGATGTACTCTACATAGTCATATTCTCCACCATGGTAGGAGTCTTCTACATCTCTGGAAATAATGAATTGGGCTCCATATACCATGTCAATTCCATCTATGCCAACTTCCTTATGGACACCATAGACTATTTTCACAAAATAGCTCTTGAATTTGTCCAAAGGCATCTTCTTCTCCACCTTCTTAGGGTAATCACCCACTTGCTTGAGTTCCATGGGGATAAGTTGTAGCATACACTTCCCTATGTAAGCCTTGGTGTTTGTTTCAAATTTATTTTGTAGGTTGACTAGGTCTACTAGCTTGCTCATAGAACCATCCAGTCCAAATGCATTTGTGAAAGAGGAATGATTCAATGTGCATAAAATGGTTCCATCCCACCTATGGAATGATATAGTGGTTGGATTGTATGACTTGATTAGGGACTTTATCACAACATCCACAAATACTTCTAGAAAGATAAGTTTTGCTAGATTCTTCTTCCATGGATTGTAGACAAGGATCTTATATGTTCTGTTATGATAGAAATATTTGAATAGTTCATAACTAGTGACTCCAAGGCATGTAACATATTTGTAAAATGTATAAGGGTCTATGGAATCATGGTCATTTTTAGAAATAGTATTGAAGGATTCTAGGAAGAACTTAACCCATTCTTCCAAAAAGTGGTTAGGTTTCTTCTACCTAGTTTTTCCTCCTTTGGAAGTTGAAGTTTCTACAACTTCCATTTCTAAACCTTGAATCTTTTCTACCTCTTTTTCAGACATCTTGAAATTAGACTACAAGAACAAAAAACTCTACAACTAGCTCTGAAAACAACAATCTATTCACACTAAAAATATTATAATTGCTTGAAATCTCTTCTTTCTGCAAATAGTAATGAATTATTGGCTTACAAAATGTTTTTATGTTGTGCGTACATTCATCTTCCTTCTCTTTTTATTGACATTATGCATGCTCAAGCTTTAAATTTAGTGTTTTGTGTCACCTCAGATGGGGCAACCACATAACTATCTAGCTCAGGAACATTTGTACTTTTACTCAAACTTCATTGGTCGTAGGCCTATCATTTTTTAGCTTAGAAAAGAAAAGTTTTCTTTTTCATGTAAAATTTTTATGATACACTCTAAAATGTAAGCCCTTTGTATCATCTTAAGTGGGGAAATTTGGCTTTACGATCTCATAATCCTTTGACTTCAAATCCTTGTCACATTATTGTAAGCCTTGAACATAGCCTTCACAATCCTACAATAAACCACTTACCAAGTCTTTGAAGCTTATGCTTAATTCTCTTATGACCTCATGAGACACAACTTATAAACCTTGTTATAGCATCCTAGCTCGCCTTCAGTCACCTTACAATCTTTTCATTGCGGTTTACTAGAACCTTTCATAACTTTGGCAATTAGCTTTCAAAGCCCTTATGATGTTATGAGCACAACTTTGGAAAAACATTGTATCTCAACTAATCTTTCCTTATGACCTCTCATTCACAGTCAACACTTCATAATAACAAGGTTACCTTTAACTGCCATCATTGACCTACAACCACACGCTAGTGGTAATCCTCTTTTCACCGTAACCTCAGAAGCCTCAACGTTTATGTTCATGATCTCATGATCTAGCACTTCTTTGTAGCTTTATAAAGCTTCTAATTTTCCCTAGAGTTCTTATGATCTACTACACCTTGTAGCATTAGAAGATACAAAATACCACGTGTCTCAAAACCTTATGAAAATGTGCCTGGCCCCACCTTTCTTTATCATTTTGATCCTTACGATCTTATGACCACTTCCTTATCATGCCATTGGATAAACCATATTTTTCTCCTAAAATCTTATGATCATGGCATTTCATATCTTTGGGGGTCCCTATGAAAACCTTTATGATATCTTGATCTCCTATTTATCACAAGATTAGAACTCTCCACAATCCTTTACACTTTTATGTCTTTGTGATCTTACAATCACCTTGTTCTTGTATGGGCATAGGTCCCTATTTTAGCCTTTACAATTACATGATTACCTACTTTTCATAACATTGTAAATCTCAGATTTCAAACCCTTCCATTAGACAATTAAGATGATACAACACGAGGGGAGTCGTAAGATCAAAGACCTCATTTTGAATGCTTGCAATGCTATGACCATATAATATATCTTAAGATTAGGAGACTCAACCCTTTACTCCTATGATCCTTCATTAACCTTTACATCATAACATTGCGAGAGGGAAATTTTAAGCTCATGACTAGATGCCTAAAACCTAATCATAAGATTGTAACATATGATTTCAAAATAACATATAATCTGTCGCTTGAAGCAAAACCTACGGTAAAGGTGAAAAATGATTGCAAATTTTAATAAATTCTTTCCATGAAAATGGTAAAGACACAACCTTAGTATATAAAAATATTCCACTAGGGAAAATTTTCAATAGTAGGCAAGGGAAAATGTAACCAGTTTAGGATTTTTTCTAGAAATTGATAACAAATAAAGTACAAATCCTAATAATGCAACAAAGTTCAAAGTATTTTCACAATTTTTTAAAAATGTTTGGCTTAGTGAAAGTAGGGGCTATCACAAAGATTCAGGAGGAAAAATTGAAGATACAATAGTAGTCAGCAAGGTGTTAAGAACTCTTCTTCCTATTTATGCAATTAGAGTTTTAGTTATTCAAGAGAAGAGATGTGATCCCAAAATGATATAACTTTAGATGCACTAGTGGGAAGGTTAACACTTTTAAGTTGGATAACTTTGATAACTATCTTCCTGGATCTCGTAGCATAGAATCATTCAAAGCCAAACTAACCCTTAGTAGAAAGAAGAGAAATAAAAAAAGCAAATAGTCTGCCAGTGAAGAAGAAGAAGAATTTGATAATGAACTTGAAGCTGTTCAAGCCCTACTTGCAAGAAGGTTACCAAAAGGCAAAGGTAAATTTAAAGGCAAAATTCCATTGATTTTTTTTTACTATCAAGAAGTTAGTCACATATCTACAAGGTGTCCAAAAAAGGAAAGTAAAGATGACAAAAAAATCCACAAAGTTCAAAGGCAAGAAAAATTTCAAGAGCTATAAATACTACAAAGGAAAAGGTAAGAAATCTTGTCATATTGCTAAAGATTCTGATAGTGGTGATGAAGATGAAATGGTATATAATGTTATTAAAGATGAATTGGATGATGATGATAATGAAAAGATAGCACTCATTTCTCATGTTAGCAAGAATGACACATGGATAATAGATGGTGGGTGTTCTCATCACATGAATGGTGATAAAACTAAGTTTAAACACTTGGAGCACTATAATGGTGGAAGTGCTAAATTTGGAAACAATGAACCATGTTTTGTGAAGGGAAAAGGTTGCATTGCATTGACTGATGAAATCAAATGTGATAATGCCTACTAAGTTCAAGGACTAAGACATAATATTCTAAGTGTGGCATAGCTGAACAACATTGGATTCAAGGTAGAATTCATGAATGGGAAGGCCAGGCTTCTGGATGGTAAAGGAAACCTAGTTGGAAATGACAATTAGACAAAAGGTAATCTATCCTATCTAGATCTCACTAAAAGTTCATGCTTCTTGGCACAAGTAGAGGAAAGTTGGTTATGGAATAAAAGGATGTGTCATGTAAACCTTGATAATCTAGTTACTATAAGAAAGAACAAAAGAGTAAGAGGTATTCCAAATCTAAAGAAACTTGAATTGGCCATATGCAAACAATGTTAGATTGGAAAGATTGGTAAAACTACCTTCAAAAGTAAGAATTACAATACTGAAGAAGTTCTAGAACTAGTCCATATAGATCTTTGTGGACCAATAGGTACAAAGAGATACACTGGAGACAAATTTCTTGTTGATGATTATTCTAGGATGATGACAGTAATGTACTTGAAGGATAAATTTGAAGCTTTTAAAAATTCAAGTGGTATCTGGCTAGAGTTGAGAAAGAAATAGGTAAGAAGTTAAAATGCCTAAGATCAGACAAAGGAGGATAATTTATCTCTAATGAGTTCAATGAATCTGGCAATGAAAAAGAAATCAAAACAAAGGTTTATGCACCTAGTACACCTCAGTAGAATGGTATAATAAAAAGAAGAAATATATTCATCATGGATTATGCAAGAACATTGATGATAGAGACAAGGAAAGGAAAGTTCAATGTGAAAAGTGATGAAGGCATTTTCCAAAGATAATCCAACAAGAGAAAAGAATATAAATATTTACTCACAAGGTTATAGAAAGTGTACATGTAAAAATTGATGAGTTTACAAAAAAGAATGAAAAAAAAAGTAGTAAGGAACCTAAAGATTATAGAAACTATGTTTACTTTGAGGTTGATACTTTACCCATCATTCAATAGATTACCCAATCTGAGTTACCCAAGTCTAGAGTATCAACCAAGTTACATCTAGTATCAACTGAGTTGCAGTTAGTACAACCCGAGATGGAGACAATTCAAACTAAGTCCTAGACAAAGGAACCCAATTCATAGTCTATAAGAACCAAGTCTCAGACAATAGAAATAGAGAATAAATTGGAAATTCATAGAAGCTTTGAGCATGGTGAACCAAGTGAATCTAGTTTAGAATCTAGAAGTAAGATACATGTACTTTCTAGATATGACAGAAGGCATCATGCACCTAAGAAAATAATTAGAGATCATATAGGAGGAAAAATTACAAGGACTCTTATTCCTAGACTCAAGGACAAAATTTAATTAGTAGAAAGTAGGTATTTAGAAACAAATTGAATGAAAATGGAAAAGTATGAAGGAGTAAGCCAAGGCTAGTGTGCAAAGGATATTCTCAAGAAGGCATAGACTATGGAGAAATATTTTCTTCTATTGCTAGGCTTGAACGAGTCAAAACTTTTCTTGCATATGTTGCATTTAAAGGATTCAAAGTGTATCAAATGGATGTAAAATTAGATTTCATGAATAGAATTCTAGAAGAGGAAGTTTAGATTGATCAACCTAAAGGTTTCAATGATCCAAATAAAGGAGACAATGTATGTAAGTTACACAAAGCTTTATATGGCCTAAAGCAAGCTCCTAGAGCATGGTATGAGAGAATTCATGGACATCTAGTAAAGATTGATTTTAAAAGAACCAATGAGTCTATATATTAAAGAGGGACACAAAAAAAAGATTTTGTTAGTAGAAATATGTGTGAATGTTATCCTATTTATAGGTCATGATCACTTATGAAAGTCATTCTTTGAAGAAATGAGGAAAGAATTTGAAATTTCAATGTTTGGAGAAATAAAATTCATTTTTTGTTTACAAGTTCATCAAATGAAGGATGGAATTTACATTATTCAGTCAAAAAATGTTGAGGAGATTCTGTAGACCTTTGGAATGGAAGATTCCAAACCAGTTGGAAAATGACAATTCAAAAGAAGTAAACTAGACTACCAATAGATCTATGATTGGGAAACTTCAATATGTTGTTCATACAAGACCTAATATTGCATTAGTAGTTGGTATAGTTGCAAGATTCTTTGCAAATCCCAGAGAAAATCATATGATAAAAATCAAAAAATTATGAGATATCTAAAAGGCACTCAAGTCTATGGTCTATTGTACAAGAAAGGAGGAAACTTAGAGTTGAAATCCTTTATTGATGTCGATTGGGCTGGAAGCATTTATGATAGGAAGAGCACTAGTGGAGGATATTTCCAAAGAGGTTAGTATCTTGGACAAGCATAAAGAAGAATTGCATCTCTCAGTCTATAGTAGAAGAAGAATATGTTGTTGCAGTAGGTAATTGCTCCACCATAATGTGGATCAAGCAATTATTATCAGAAATGAAGGAAGAAATCAAGGATCCAGTGGTTATCTATTGTGATAACACAAGTACAATAAATATATCTAAAAATCCAATGATGCACACCAAGACAAAATACATTGTAATCAAGTATCATTTTGTGAGAAAATTAGTTCAAAATAAAGAGGTTATATTAGAATATGTTAGCACAAAAGAGCAGGTTGCTGACATATCTACCAACCCATTACCTAAGGATGCATTTTTGTATCTAAGAGGAAAGTTAGGGGTCATTCCCCTATTTGGTGCTCACTAGAGTACAAATTACTGATGCATTAACCAAACTACTTTGAGGATCTATCAAGTTTATGCAAAGAAGTCAGAGCTCATTGCATATAAATTAGTACATCAGGTACATTTTAAAATCATTATGTCAAGTCTCTGGCATTTGATGTCAAAGAGGGAGAGAATCATGTCATATATTCATTAAGGGAGAGATTGATGTGATCAAAGAAGAATTAGGGGCAGTAATGTGCAAGAGGGAGAACTTGATCTGATGGAGTCTAAAAATAAGATGGTAGAGGGGGAATCTCAGAGAGAGTTCTCATGGATGGATAGAGAATCAAAATGAAACTAAGGACATTATAAAATATTATAAATCATTTTGATTTCTCTAAGTTTTCTTTTCTTAATGACATGTTGTGTTGCCATCGATGCCAAAGAGGGACATTGTTGATAGCAATTATTTAATTACATATTGTCATTTATGTTACACAAATGTTATACTCTAACCAAGCACTGTCAATATGAATTGAGTTCAAAGGCTCTAGTATCAGTCGAGCATAAGTTTAGAAGAAGCAAAGTTTAGGGGTTCCTATGCAAACTAAGGAAGATTGATTACTAAAGGAGTTAAGTGTAAATTGAGTCAAGTTAGTTACCAAGGAACGTAGTGGTAACCGAGTGACCCAGATTTCAATTTTAGCCAACCTTTAGCAAATTAGTTTTATTTATTAGTTGGTTTATGTAAAGATCACTTAGTGGATGTTATTTACTTATTTGAAAGGGTATTCAAGCTGACTTGACATTGGATTTCATATATATGAAAGGTCAATATGTAGATTGAAATATGAGAAAGTGGAGAAGAAGATGAGATATAAATTGTTGGTATTTTAAAACTACCAGGTAGCAAAGACCTAATACCAGAATGTAGAAGATAATAACAAGCCTAAGGGTTAACTAAAACCTATATTCAGTAGAATTTCCTTCAAACCTGGACTCTTTTGGCTCTGCAAGGCCAAGGTGGGTGCACCTAAGAGATAAAATAACTAGATAAATCTTTAGAATTCTCTCACTTGTACTCTCTTCTTAGTTTTATCACCTATAGTAGAAAATGGTCATAATTCTTTTCAGATTTATAATAAATCCTTGATGATAGTAGCTAACTATACTTCAAAGGCAAGACTATTACAAACAAGTATTGACCAACAATTTAATTCTTCATACAATAAAGTAAATGTTGATTTGATTTAAAATGTATGCTCTGTGTAACCCCATATATCTAACAATTTGTGTCTAAATTAATGATCAGTGCCTTATCCATTGGTACAAGGAAATCACACTAGTAAAACTTGACCTATTCAATTGCCTTAGAATTGAAACTATCAACAATTAGCTCTAAATTCTGTTCTTATGAATATCCCCCCATACACCTAGAAACCCTATTAGTTCAATGAAAACATTTGTTTAACCCCTTGAATTAAAAGCAATCAATGAAAGGACATACAACTCATCCAAGCTGCATTAAAATGAAACAACATTATTCATTCATTCCCAAAATTTTAGATATATGAAAAAGGAGACAACATTTAGAGACATAGATGTTTACAAAACATTCATTTATATTTATTCTCCTTGTAAATAATACATTACTAGTGTCAACTCAAAGTAACTTAAAACTAGACACTCAATCCTTTAATGTTCTATATATTCTCAGATTTACAAATATGAATACATCTCAAAGCTTACACATAAACTACTGGACCGATTGCAAATAGCATAATACTAAAATTGTATAGAATTGTGACCCTTTCTCTAGCCTTGGGATCTCATTTATATAATACGAGATGCAACAAGCTATGGGCATAGAGAAAAAGGACAATTTTTCTTACAAAAGATTTATAAAAGGGCCAAAATTGTCACTATCATAAAAGACAAAACAAAGTGCTCATTTGCAATTCTTAACAAAATGTCTTTCTTACTGATCCTTTTATGATGGGACCACTTATGTTGTAACAATTTGTTGTTGAGTTGCTTTACTTGATGATTGGCTAGGTTGTATTTTTTGTCATTCCAACTGTGGGACCATCTAATTTGCACTTGATGTATTAGGTTCTAATATATGAAAAATTATTACAACTCACTGCTCTCCCTCCAACTCATCAAACAGAATTGCCATATCCATAGTTACAATTCATTTTTCTCTTCTCAGTTACCAATTTAAGTAACTTTGTCTATTGTTGTAGTTAGTTGCTCCTCTTTTCTTTCCTTTATTTGAATAGGTGCATCAATTATTTTTAATTCAATTAAATGCATATCCTCTTCTTCAACCTCCTTAGATAACAATTGATTTACTTGAGAAAAAATTGTCATTCACTTATTAAAAAGTACATCATCTAGCCAATTGAAACTCAATACCTCTTGGTTTTTCTTCAAAATATCTTCTCCTAATATCTCTATCTCAGCAAAATCTTTCTTGAAAGAATAAAATAAAATTTGCACCTACACAACTTCCTGAACTATCTTGGCAATCCATATGTGATCTTTTTTATTTACAACCTTATTCAATCTAATGTTTATCAATTCATCTAACTCCTTAGCCCATTCTTCTTTATCCTTTAATTTATTAATGTAGAAATTTTCCTTAGGGAAAAATTCACCCAAGAACTAAGAACTCAAATACAAGCACAACTATAGACTAGAAAGGAGTATGATCTATATATTAGAGCATGCCCTTATACATTGTTGTATATTGTATGTATAAACACACTAGGAGTAATTGTATATAAAGGCCTCTCAAGAAGCACCTAGAATGTCTCTAGAAAGAACTAGGACATAAGATAAGCATGACAACTAAGCACATGTCTTACCCATCATTATATATGATAGGATAAGGATGATGAGGTGTATCTCAAGTGGAGATGTTGTAGACACCATGTACTAAATTAGTGTGCTAACTCCTATGTTGTAGACACCATGTGCATAAAGGAGGTGTGAATTCCTATGTTGTCAACATGAAAACTCACAAGAGTGCACATACTCCTAGGTGACTAATAAATAAATATTAAAATAATGCATTAACCTAAGTAAAATTAAGTAAGTGTAACTAGTGAATAATTATTTACACCAACAATCAGCAACCTTGAGTGCATGAGGAAAAAGTCCAAAACTTCTATTAGGATACTTTCAAAAATAATTACTAATCCTCCTCTATAGCATATTTCTCTTACTATAAAAATGTAAAAGGCCATTATTCATGTCAAATACCTTCTCTATTGCTTCACAAGAAAAACTAGTAATTGAACAACAAAAAATAGTAGCGTCATTGTCATTATTGATCCATTTGTTCACAACTACCTCATTATATGTCAACTCATTCCACATATCTATTAATTTTGACAACTATAAATGAAAAATAGGCAAGCCTACCCTATCTTTTAGATACATAATTGTATCTCTTATCTTGTTTTCATATTGAACACCCAATTCCACATGCATTGACCATAATTTAGAATTTTCTTCTTCAAGTTCTTCAACTTTATACAATTGGGGTTCCTATGGAGTGCTTGGGATTTCTATGATTGGAATTGTGTTGAACGGTGCTACTAGAAGATGAGGAGGATAAGTAATCCTGGGTTTTCTAGATTGTCTTTTATATCCTATCATTTTAATTTCAAGCTCAATCATCTTCTAAACTTCTTTACTATAAGCATCCAAGACTTGTTCATATTTTTCTTGCAACTCTAGTTTATACCTTTTCTCTTTCCTAGAAGTAGCTAATGTGAGATTAGTTGTTTCATCATTGAACATTGTTGCCTCTTCATTTGGAGTATCCTCTAACCTCTTAACAATCAAATTTCCCATTAATTAAAAATCACTAGTTTGAGAATAGATAGCTCTAGATCCTGTTTTTAGAGACCAAATGACTAAGCCAACATGATCCTCACTAAATTTAGCACTACTTAGTACCTCTTTATTTTTCTCATCAATACTCAATTTCTTGGTGATGGTGTTGAATACCATTGCATCTACAATGTCCCAATTTGGCAAGAGTAGAACTCTAGATGATCTAATCATTCTTCTTCCTTCTTCAAAAGTAAGACTACTAAATTCTTGCATCATTTCAGCCTTTATCTCATCTTGTATAATAAAATCTTTCCTTTTTGGTTGCTTAGCTTTCCTTTTTCTATATCTTTCTTTAAAGTTCTCAATATTTTTCCTCTAGGCAAACTGGTAAAAAGCTCTTGATTTGAAAAAGCTATCATCTAATAAGAACTCATGACTAGCCTATTCCACTGTAGGATCTAACTCCTTTTCTTTGAAATTAGAAACATTTAATTCAAGCCTAGGCATAAGACTCTCTTGGGGATTTCCTTCTTCTAATTTTTTATTATTAATAAACACAACCCGTTGGGATCCAAGTTGTTCAATTTTCTCTCCAGTAATTAGTTCCTCTCCTATATGTAAAGGAGATTGAGATGCGTATAATATCCTCATGATAATTGTCTCTCTTGTATTTTCTACCTTTTAGGAATTGGCTTTTCCAGTCTTTCTTTCCAATTGAAGTCCTCTTGTAAAAATAGTGTCGATTGACCCAACCATTTCTTTTCCCTTGGCAATCATCTACTCCCTAGTTCTGATTATGCTATGGAAAGTTTTCTTTTGAATAACCAATTGTACCGAACCTACTATAGGAGTGAAAGCTAATTTCTTCATTACCTCCATCGCTCAACTTGGATAAGCACTGATGACAAGGGATTTCTTTTCATTCATTGTATCTATGATCTCTACAAATGTTATCGTCAACTTATTTACTTTGTCAGGTGATGTTTTGGCATCCTTCAAAGGACTATAGTCTTTTTCAAATTAGTTAATGAATTCCAACATCTTGGAATAAACTCTCCATTTTTTCTTTCTTAATTTCTTGTTCCTAGAGGGAGAATTCATTTCTTACTATATCCTCAGGGAAATAGAATTCATGTTTGTGAGCACTCATCTTTTCCCTTTTTTCTAAAAATTTCAAAAAATCCTTCACTATCATTAAATCTAGGGTGGGATATTGACATCTTACATGGGCTTAAAACTTTATAAAGAAATAACCAACTACCCTTTGTAATTATGAATTGATGGGCCACAGTGCAAGATGGGAAAATAGAACCCCTTGACCTACCAGTCAATTATGCCTCTTCCAAACCACTTATTTTCTATACAATTATAGCTAGGCCAACCTTAAGGGGTATTTGATATTGTAGCACATGTGGAATTCCCTAGAATCCATACACTCTAAAAATTGTAGTTATTAGATATGGTATAATATTTTCCCAATTATGGGAAACTTTCAAATTATCTGGGCTATCCATGGGCCTAATGAAATCCAACAATACCTTGGGTATTCTAGGGTTATCTTTCAACAAAAAGTTTCTCAATCTGGATGAAAAATACCTATCAAATCTTACAAAAATGGCCTCCTCTGCATCCCAAGTCATGTCTATACTCCATAATTGAACTAGCAAAGATTCCTCATCATGCTCTTTTGTCAATACATTTCCTTCTCAAAATATTGAACTCCTTTAAATAGAAACATGTGCATCAACAAAGAGTAAAAGCCAAAAGTTTTCTCAATTTTTCCTTTTACAATCCCTATCAAACCCACATGAATTTCCTTGACTAGAAAAGATACAAAATCAAAAATAATATCAACTCTAAAGGAAGAAATCTGCACCATCATATACATGAACTTTATTGGCATAAATTCTTATTCATCTTCATCAAAAACCCTACACAAAGACATGTATATATCTATGGCTCTAGAATTGAAAAATTGCTTTTGAAAAGGTTGTTTGGTTGAGGTTGTGACAAAGGTCAAGTTTTTTATTTTTACCAAATGTCCTCCTAGTGTCCCTTCCCTAATCTGATCCTTGCAGGACAAGTATTCCTTCTCCAAGTGATATTTATTAAGCATTCCCCATAATTTCCTCTTACCATTCAAGCTATTGGATCATAACTTTAGGATATAGTAGTGAGGAGGTATAAATCCATTAAAATTCTTGGGACTACCAATTTACTTAGGTCAAAATTCCAAACATTATTATAAGAAGAAAATATTTTTCTCTCAAAAAACCATTTCTTGAATAATTGTAGCTTAGTTTTAGACCACATTTCAGTTCCAATTTCCCCTATCATATAAACCATCTATGACTCTTAACCTAGGGTTTGCAGGGATCAAATTCTTTATTTGCACAACATCACTGGTAGATTTGCTCAATCACTACAGAAAATCATCGTGAATAATTCTACTGTCAAAATAAATTTTCCCAGAGAAACACTTCTTTGAAGGCATTGTGAATGATAGTCAAATATTACAAACCAAAATTATGCATGCAAGAGGAAGAACTACTTGCTTGGATACTTTACTTATTGTTTGACTATTGTACTAGATCGTTGATGGAAATACTCATGATTCAGTCCAGTAATTTTATTAATTTTATACAAACACCACACTCCAAAGTTTAACAATCTGTTTGCAACATAAAACATTCATTTTTTCTCTGTTATAAATAATGTATCAGTTCACACAAGAAGCTTTTAACTCTCATAAATGTGTTGCATAAAATAGGGTGGCATTCTATTTGAAATTTGAAAAGGGGTTGTTGATTCAAAAAAATACAAGGATCAAGAAATAAAACACATGTTGATTCAACTTCAAACCCTCTGACTTGGTAGTCAAACCAATTAAACCTTAACACATAGTGACACAGGTACAGGATGAATAACTAGGGCCAAAGGCTCACCTAGCTATCCAAACCACCCAACAAGAGTTAACAAAATTGAAGCGAACACAAAGAACAACAACCAAAGGAGGAAGAAGAGTGAAATACTTTTATTGATTCATCAAAATATCATTATACATGCCTCGATGTAAGGCCTTCTAGCTTACATCCAAATAGAAATACATTCACATTCAAAGATCAAATGGAAAATTTGCACTTTCCAATTCTACTCTACAATCCTCTTCCAAAAATCTACCTAACCTAAGCCTTAACACTCTATATATACTTGCCAAAATGGTTTATAGATCATTCTAGAACATTACATAAGAGGAAGGCTGACCCAAAAATGGTCTGGACACATCTCAACAAAAGATCTTAACATAAATGTCACAATCAAAATAAATCCTGGAAGTCGGCTCACAAAAATTGCATTGAAATGCTGACACTCAGCATAAGCGGGAAAACTCGACACATGAAGGGTCACTTTGCATATACTGGGTAACTCAGCACATGAAGAGTGACTTGGCATACACTGGGTAATTCAGCACATGAAGGAACACTTAGACAACACTAATTGCTATAGTAACTTGGCACCAACTAAGTGCTACAGTAACTCAACACCAACTAAGTGATACTAATATTGTCATGCTAATGCAATTAGTTCAGAATTCTGGGAAGTCCTATTTGATGAGTTGTAATTTTGGGCTAGTTGACCAAAATACTAAAATTCCTTTTGTGTTACATTTTAGATGTCACAGACTTGTTATGTTTCAAGTTTCAATTCATGATGAATCTGTTTGATCAATTTTTGAACGCAATTCCAAATGCAATTTCTATCTTTTTACTGGTGTCAGCATTTTCAAATTTTTCAGGACTCCTGTTCGAGACATTATAACTTGAGATCTATGATTAGTAAGCCTAAATTGATTGTACCACTATGTTGTACTTTGAAAATACTTTATGTGTGCCAATTATTAAGTCTTGACGAATCCATTTGCACACTTTCTTAGGTCAATTCCATTCGCAAAACAAAAATTTTGTCAGTGTTTATAATCTGCAAAATCCAAGTAGCCTAATTTGACCACCCTCCATTTGCATCTTGTTATTCTTCATGAGCCCAAATCCTAGATTTATATTCACCTCATGACAGAGAACCAATGCCCCAATTTTCATGCCCCCAAGAGTTAGTTTACCCAATTTTCAAAGCCAAATCCGAACCCATTTTAGTGTTTTCTAGCATGTTTTCTTGCAAGAAGTTCTAAAAGGCCAACTTTGATAGCGAATATCTTTTGACCTCAAATTCATCATGAAACAAGATTTGATGGGGTGCAAGTGTGTGGTACAGAGAATAAGTGTGCCAATTTTTAGAGCACGATCAAGTGTTTTGGTCAATTTTTAAGGCTAGTCAAAAGACCCTCTGACATTAAATTGACAATTTGAAAAAAAAGATAAAATGAGTTTCAATTGTTGATTCATTGGACGAGTTTAATTTCAATCAATATCAGGTGATGAATGGATCAATTACAATTTTCAGTTGTCTAAAAATGAAATTTTTTTTTGGCCGGACCCACTTTGGGCCCAACTAATTTCTGCAGATTGATTGGAACAAGATTGGAAGTGACAAAAGTTCGAAGAGTTAATAATAATAATGTTTTGGGTGTTGCTATGAAAAAGGAACCTGAAGATATAAGTTTTCTTTATATTCCACTACCCATATTGCTAGATCAACATGTCAATGTCATCTATTCAACATGTGAGTCAGTCATCAAGAGATTGACTTGGTCTGCCTGTAAAATCTAATAAATGTGAAACATGTGGAAGTGGCAAGCTTCATGATTGTGATGGTCAATTTGGGTCATTTGAAGCTCCCAACACTAGTTTTTCATCTTTCTTTTGTACATGAAGTTGACGGGATTCTTGGAAGGATATGTTTTAATTGTTTTCAATTGAATAAACAAAATGGGCAGAAGCTTTGGAACGATTAGCACAAGCACATGACATCAATATGTCTGTTGTCAATTGTATTATCTACAAATTAAGATGTGGGCGTGCTTGCACATTGTTTCAAGTTTTATTTCCCACCCAATTGTTTCATGTACCATTGTTCGTGGACCCACATTAAAAAATATATATATTTTTATGCCATTGATGGGGTTGCATGGCTGGATGATCTGCACATTATATATTGCCACAGCTGCGATGACTATCTTATACCTGGCTTGGAGATAGAAGAAGCCCACACATAAGAGAAAGAGATAAATGTGTAGGGCAGCCTCAACACTCAATCCCTGTAGCAATCAGGAAGAGCTCACGCATGTAGCAAGGGGTAGCATTATAAAAACTAAGTCCAACCCACACTAAGCAATAGAGAAGGAATTTGATTTTGCGATGAGTTGTCTAGTCAAGGAGTCAAAGAAGAAGGCATTTCATGCAAGTTATTAATAGAAAACCCTCGACTTTAACAGGAGAACAGGGGACATGCCAAAAATAGAGATAGCCGTAGCATCAAATTAAAAAAGTGCACGCTTTCTGATGGCAGTCAACACAAAGTGAAAGAAAGACCATTGCTAGCTATAGGGGAGCATGAAATATGCAAATAAGAACATTGAAATGGAAGTTTACAATAGACACGAGTATGTCAAAGCTCATGTCAAATGCAAGATGACTCAAGCCTAATGAAGGAAGGTGCCAAGAAATGAGCAGGCATGAAGAGAAACTCATGTAGGTAGCAAGAAATGGTGAAAGAAAAGACAGCAATCTGTAGCCAAAGTTTGCAGGGGAGATGTCTTCTTTCAAGGAAGTGGAAATTAAAAGAAAGAGGCAACTTGCAGTTTCAAACAAGGGAGTCAATTTTAATAGAGATGTCCACCCTTTTGAACTAGAAGTCAAAACTATAGTCTAGAATGAAGGAAGCTAGGGTAGATGTGAGGGGGTCAGGTGTCAAAACAAAGCTCCATGTATACAAAAAGAAGTCACCAAATGTTGGAAACATCATTTTTAGAGGCTTGTGCATTAAAAAGTATCTGTGGCATGTATTATGCAAGAAAGGAGCTAGCCAAGATAAAGAGCAAGAAATGCAACGAAAAGGAAGCAAATGCATAAAGAGAAGCCACCATGGAGAAAATAATGGATGTTACAGTGAACTAGTTTGTCCCAAATCCATTATGTGGTGGATGTTTAAATTTTTAAATACAATAGCACATAGGTTATAAGTTTTCTTTAAGAAAAGAGGCTTTTGGAAGCCAAGTTCATGCGTGGTGAGTCCGACCCAGACAGGTGGAGGTTGTCAAATATAAATTTTAAATAAGTATGTTGTTGTGATGACATGGAATTTGTGCTACGAGATGGTACCATGTGGATGATCCGACGATCGTTGTTATCTCGCCAAGTGAAAATGCTTGCCAGATAGTAATAGCGACTTGGCAATGATGATGTGGCACCAATGAGGTGGCGCTGACATGGCATCAGATGAGGTCACTTGAAAAGTCCAAAATCATGTGAGTCCCTACCTCACTAGCAAGAAAATCCAAAGTTTTTTGGTAGCAACAAAGTGAGTCACTGAAAAAACTCAAAAAATTGAAGAAGTTTGCGTGTGGGACCCGCTCGGGTACAAATGGCCGGTCAAATTGTGACAAATGGAATTGTTCAAATGATCAGAAGGGTAGAACATGAGTTTTAAAATTAAAAAAGGGATATCTCTATGCACATTCATGCCCATTTGGAAAATTTTGATTTTAAACAATCAATTTCTATAGTTTTAACTATAGACTTTTGAAATTTTTTGATTTCAATCTTTATTTTTGAAGCCATGGAGTGGAGGTCTGAAACTTCAGAAGGCCATAACAAGAGCAATTTTTAACCAAAATGGGCACTCCAACATAACACTGGAACCGAGAAGAGACGAACTTTCCAAATATAAGGTTAGATTGTGTATAGGTATTCACCAATTTGTGTTATAAGCCATTTTTTGATTCTAGGGCATTGGCAATAGAAAAGGAAAATTTGATCATTAATCATCAAATTTTGTTAGAGGGCAGATTTGATGACTTTTTGGAGCTTGAATGTGGTAAAAATAAGCTGGAAAAGATTATATTGCATTCTGAAGGCCATATTCAACTGATTTTTCACTTTTACCGTGAGTTGAACTTTAGCATCAGAAATCAATTATGATGGTGAATCAAATATCTATGATATTTCTACCTTGTAGAGGCCAAATGATGGGATTTGATATGCAGTTGAAGAGAGAGAGTAGAAAGAGGTTTTTTCATCTTCTTGGGAAGGAATTCTGAGTGGACACCTGTCAGTGGCAGAATAGATCCGAGAATTCACTTCTTCCTGTATCTTTCTCATTCTTTCTCATTGTAGAGGGTCCAGTCTTTGGAGAAAAAACCACTCACTGTTGTGATACGAGGTTTTCATTCCAGTTTTTGATGTGTTCCCATGACTGAGACACCATTCTTTCAACATAATTCTCTTGTATGAACAGCATTAGGAAGGATAATACAGATAGTTCATATCTATTAAGTATTTCCATGTTTTCATTTTCATGCATATGATTGTATTAATTTCAAGGAAATAAATGCAAAGAGTAGTAGATGATTGAGTTTCAGCTTGAATCTTGTCTCCTTTATCGATTAATTTTCAATTTTTTACAACCTTTTACATAGAGCTTAGGTTGTATTTTCAGTCCCTTAAGGTTGTATGTTATTTCATTTTTGCCTATGACTCAAAGGATTACATAAATACTTCAGGGAAATCAATAGGGTTGTAAGGTTACTGATGGTGATATTATGTAAGAATAAGGTTTAAATTGAACAATGATGTCTATTTACAAGTTGAATAGATAGATCAGATATTTGAAGATACACATATATCTCAGATATTCATATGTATGATTGTGATTCATGGATTTGCCCAATGGTTAAGGCACTAATCAGTTATAGGATCATTAGGTCTTACTGCTACATATCTAATTTTTTGTTGAAATCAACATTATTAATCAAACATTTTTTCCCCTCACATGTTGAAGGACCTAAATGTAATGCCCTCACTTAGCTTCTGAGATTCATAGATTTGTATTTAGCTATTATAGATATGTGTCATTTCATAATCCATTAGGAGATATAAGGTTTTCATCTTCTTAATAGATTCAAGGATATGTTTGTACACTGGTACAGTATCAATTGAATCTAAGGTCCACCCACCTAGGTTTAGTAGAGCCTAAAGTAGAAGAAGGGTCATGCCTTATAGTTGGCCCATTGTCAGAAATGGCATGTTGAAAATGGGAGTTAGTTGCCCCTAGATATGTCACTTTCTCAGTGGGATAATTGAAAACCCTCCAATGTTTTCAAACACCAAAAAAATGGCAACTCCACTGGGGACTTTGTGAAGTAATTCACTGTTAAAAGGACAAGAATCTCTGGTGTAAGTTGAATATTTCAGTCATATTTTTAGTTGGTTTTTTTCCCATCTTAGTCACCAACAAAATGGCGACTCTGTTGGTGACTGTATTGAATCTATGTGATGGACAAACCTTGAGAATTTGAAGAAGATTCAATACATTAGAAAAGTGTTGCTACAGCACTAGGGTTATGATGTGTTTTCCATATCATTGCTGAATTTCATGCATCCCAATAAGTTTTATCCCTTTACAGCAGTATGTTGTGAGACTTGGATTTATATTGTTTTTTATGAATACTGTAATTCTATATTCAATCAATTCAGTCTCTACAAGTGCTGTTATAAAGTTTCAAAGTCAAAAGGATTGATCACCATCTTGTTCTCTTTTCAAAGTGTTTAAGGATCTGCAAGTTTATTTCATACTGAAAGTCTGGTTTGAAATTAGATCAGTAATAATTTGTGTTTCAAGATATTTTCTCACAATTGTGAGTGGTGACTCTATCTCTGCAACTAGTGGCATTTAATTGTATGTGTATTTTTTTTAGGGCTTTCAGCACATTGTTGGGCAGATCTAAAATTTTTGTTGAATTTTTTTTTTGAAAGGAGAAGTGTAGTTTGGATCTAATGGTGTTCAAGAAGTTGTCTTTCAACTTTGTTTAGAGATTTCAAATTCGAGATAAATCTAAAGAGGTTTCTTCTATCTTTTGTTGTTTCAAATTAGTTTGTAAGTTCAGTTCAAATCTAATTCAATTCATGTCTCGCTTAATGTGAGTGGCGACTCAAAGTTAATCTCTATACTAGTGCAGTATTATACATTAATTGTGGTTAGTTGCTGCAAGAGAAGAACAGATCTAAAAGGTTGAGACATTTAATGGTTGCAAGATTTTTGGTGTGTTGATTCAAAAGGTTCAGTAATGATTTGATAAGATTTTGGGTCTGTTGTTGTAAATGGCAGGTAGAGAACTTTCAGCCATCCAAATCTTGAGGTATTCTCATTTTCATGTATTTTCTTTTCATGAAAATTGATTGTGAAAAGTGTATTCTCCATTTGATGATCAGCATTATACATAGGAGAATTTGTTTCATAAGTTTTCATATTCTTGAATTTGGATTTTGAAAAGAATATGGTTGAGTATGAAAACTGGTAGAGAGAGAAAATGTTGTTGCAATTTTAATACAAACTTGTTGAGGTATATGTATAAGTCCTGTGATAAAAATTTTTAAGAGATTAGGATTTTAGAATCCCAAAGATTGCAACACTTGTTAGATTATGTTCTTTCTATGAGATCAAAATCAGGGCCTCTATTTAGTGATTTCAGCACTAGAAGAAAGAGGTAGGAGTTTTTTTTTTAATTTCAAGAGATTCATTCTGAGTCTAGGTGTAAAAATGATGTACTGACTCCTGAAAGTGTCTGTGCAAACATTGTTAGATTGAAAAGAAAGATTCATGATAAGACTATCTTAATGTTAAGAAGTATGATTGGTGATATTAAGGGTTTTAATGGATTTCAAACTTACATGAAGTTCAAATCAGTAGTTATGAATCTTGATGAGTTTTTCAAACCTGAGGAGTCTTCATGGATAGTGGTACTCTTAGAAGTTTTTATGCCACATTCAATTGATTGGCCAGCCAATATAAGATTAGATAAGATTTATGAAATCCAAGATTTTATCATGGAGGTTGAAAGTGTTTTGAAGGCTAATGAGTCTAATGTCAACAAATGTAATGAATCCATTGAAGGTGATACTGAATATGAAGAGTCTCAGCTTTATGAATCAGAGAATAGTAATCAGCAATTTGATAATATACATAATGTGGATTCATTTTCTTATGAATATGAATATAAAGAAGAGGAACAGTGTGACAGTAGTAATAGTCTTCCTTCTAGTGATGAATGTGAGTGTGTTATGATGCCAGTTGTTCAGGTGTTGTCTAAGGAAGAAGATCTATGGTATGATCAGAATTCTAATTTTTCACAATGTATTACTAATAAGTCTACTGTTGTAAATGTGCCAAGCCATCTGAATAATCATCACAGCCAAGGAGAAGAAAATGGGGATGAAGTCTTGATAAGTGTTGACGAGATTTTCGATTTGTTGGCTCATGATTTTGAAAGGTATTCTAATCTATCCAAGGATGCTTGTGCTTGCCACATTTTGCAATTCCTTATGGTGAAGTCATTTCCCCTAAATTTGATATTGAAGAAGATGTAGTTTTAGAATATGCTCTGTCAAGTTTGGGAGGTGTATGTGATGGTAATCCGTACATCAATGCACATGATGACTTCTATTTTGAGAATGAATATATAGAGATAGGGTATGTTACTAATTCATTGTCTTTTTATTTTCATGAGGCCGAGATACATTAAGATTTCTCATATGACAAGGAAAGAAATAGTAATGAATTAGTTTATCCTAGTGATCTATTTGAAGAAAAATTTGCAGATCAGCATATTGTTAGAAGGAATTTTCATGATGATTCTTATGAATTGGGATCTAATCATTTCTTGGAATATGAAGAAAATGCAGCATCTGTTCAATTTGATTCATGGTGTACTGACGTTGCAAGTGAGGAGAAATTAGATTTTTCATACTCTTCATATCCGAAGGCACAAGGTGAGTTACAATCTGATTCATGTAACTCGTTGAATGAAGTAGAATACCAATCTTTTGTGTTTCCAATTGAAGGAATCCATCATTCAGTCAGTATTGATCAATTTTAGTTTAATGTCAGTTGTTATCGTCACGCTGATTCATATTTTCATAGTGAGCAAGGTGAAGAAAGCATGCCTGCTTTTTATATGCACTATGGAAGTAATGATAGTAGTTTTGTTTTCCCTAATGAAATGATTGCAAGTGCTAATGTGTTGGGTGAAACAAATAAGAATGAGAATTTCAATTTACCTTAGCAGAATGTAAATGAAAATCAGGTGTATGACAGAGGTAAGGAGTTCTTTAAAAAAATTCAATGGCACGGGGCAATCATTTGTACATAGTAGGAGTAGTTTTCTTGCTTTCAATAAAGCTACTCGAGAGAAGTTTTTGGGAATTGTCTACTTCTACCAGAAATCTAAAATCTTGCCATGCTCACAAGGGGCATGCATCCCCAGAAAGAGCCACTGTTGGCACTCAAAATTGCGTTCTCATTTTGAGCATCTATTTCAATTTTGAGTCAAATCAAAGCCCCATAAATGCATTTGTACCAGGCTGTACCTTTGATCCCCTAAGGTGTTCAATGCTTTTAACACCTTCAATTCAGCCTACCTAAGCATTCCATGAAGTTAAATTGACATTCTAAGCCATTCCATGAAGTCCCATTTTGAGCAATTGTCAATTCTGCATTTTTGCCTTAGCGTCAAACAGCGACAAGAAGCTATGTTTTCCATTGAATATCTCACACCCAAAAATGTTTTGTGACTCACCACTTTGGGAGTGTCTAGTGTCCAAATCCAAGAACCTGTGTTTCAGATTTAGAGTTGTTTGGAGTCTGTTTGACTAGGTTTTGAATCCCTTAAACTTGGTTATTTTTTATTGTCATGCTGATGCAATTAGTTCAGAATTCTAGGAAGCCCTGTTTGACAAGTTGTAATTTTGGCCCAGTTGACCAAAATACTAAAATTTCTTTTGCGTTACATTGTAGACGTTAGAGACTTGTTATATTTCAAGTTTAAATTCATGACAAATCCATTTTATCAGTTTTGAACGAGATTCCAAATGCAATTTCTATCTTTTTGCTGGTGTCAACATTTTTAAATTTGTCAAGACCCCTATTCGAAACATTATAACTTGAGATCCGTGATTTGTAAGCCTAAATGGATTATACCACTATGTTGTACTCCAAAAATACTTTAAGCATGCCAATTTTTAAGTCTTGATGAATCCATTTGCTCACTTGCCTAGGTCAATTCCATTCGCAAAAAAATGTTTTCTGTCAGTGTTTCCAATCTACAAAATCCAAGTAGCCTACTTTGACCGCTCGCCATTTGCATCTTATTATTCATCATGAGCCCAAATCCCAAATTTATATTCACCTCATGATAAAGAAACAACACGCCAATTTTCATGCCCCCCAATGTTAGTTTACCCAGTTTTCAAAGCCAAATCCGAACCCATTTTATTGTTTTTTTACATGTTTTCTTGCAGGAAGTTCTGAAAGGTCAACTTTAACATCGAATATATTTTGACCTCAAATTCATCATGAAACAAGATTTGATAGGGTGCAAGTGTATATACAAAGAATCAACGTGCCAGTTTTCAGAGCACGATCAAGTGTTTTGGTCAATTTTTAAGGCCAATCAAAAGACCCTCTAACATTAAATTGACAATTTGCAAAAAAGGATAAAATGAGTTTCAAATGTTGATTCATTGGATAAGTTTGACTTTAATCAATATCAAGTGATGAATGGATCAATTACAATTGTCAGTTGTCCAAAAATGAAATCTTTTTAGCCGGACCAACTTTGGGCTCGACTAATTACTACAGATTGATTGAAACAAGATTGGAATTGACATAAGTTCGAAGAGTTAATAATAATAATTTTTTGGATGTTGCTATGAAAAAGGAACTTGAAGATATAAGTTTTATTTAAATCCCACTACCCATATTGCTAGATAAAGATGTCAATGTCATCTATTCAACATGCAAGTCAGTCATCGAGAGATTGACTTGGTCTGCCATAAAATCTAATAAATGTGAAACATGTGGAAGTGACAAGCTTCATTATTGTGATGGTCAATTTGGGTCATTTGAAGCTCCTGACACCAGTATTTCATCTTTCTTTTGTACATGAAGTTGAAGGGATTCTTGGAAGGATATGTTTCAATTGTTTTCAATTGAATAAACAAAATGGACAGAAGCTTTGGAACAATTAGCACAAGCACATGACATCAATATGTTCGTTGTCAATTGTATTATCTAAAAATTAAGATGTGGACATGCTTGCACATTGTTTCAAGTTTTATTTCCCACCCAATTGTTTCATGTACCATTGTTCGTGAACCCACATAAAAATAATAATATATTTTTATGCCATTGATGGGGTTGCATGGCTGGATGATCTGCACATTATATATTGCCATAGGTTCCATGACTATCTTATACCTAGCTTGGAGATAGAAGAAGCCCACACATAAAAGCAAGAGATAAATGTGCAGGGCAATCTCAGCACTCAATCCTTGTGGCAATCAGGAAGAGCTCACGCATGTAGCAAGGGGCAGCATTATAAAAACTAAGTCCAACCCACACTAAGCAATAGAGAAGGCATTTCATTCTTTGGTGAGTGGTCCAGTCAAGGAATCAAAGAAGAAGGCATTTCATGCAGGTTATTAATAGCAAACCCATGACTTTAATAGGAGAACAGGGGACATGCAAAAAATAGAGATAGTCGTAGCATCAAATAAAAAAAACCCACGCTTTCTGATGGCAATCAATGCAAAGTGAAAGAAAGACCATTGCTAGCTACAGGGGAGCACAAAATATGCAAATAGGAACATTGAAATGAAATTTTAGAATGGACATAAGTATGCCAAAGATCACATCAAATGCAAGATGACTCAGGCCTAATGAAGGAAGGTGCCAAGAAATGAGCAGGCATGAAGGGCAACTCACGTAGGAAGCAAGAAATGGTGAAAGAAAAGATAGCAATTTGCAGCCAAAGTTTGCAGGGGAGATGTCTTCTTTCAAGGAAGTGGAAATTAAAAGAAAGAGGCAACCTACAGTTTGAAATAGGGGAGTCAATTTTAATAGAGAAGTCCACCCTTTTGAACTAGAAGTCAAAACTGTAGTCTAGAATGAAGGAAGTTGTTGCAGATGTGAGGGGGTCAAGTGTCAAAACAGAGCTCCACGTATACAAAATGAAGCCACCAAATGCTGGAGACATCATTTTTATAGGCTCATGCATTAAAAAGAATCTATGGCATGTATTATGCAAGA
Source organism: Cupressus sempervirens (assembly GCA_028749045.1). NCBI lineage: Eukaryota > Viridiplantae > Streptophyta > Pinopsida > Cupressales > Cupressaceae > Cupressus > Cupressus sempervirens. The sequence goes on from CM053786.1 coordinate 358,718,035, forward strand.
AAGGAGCCGGCCATGATAAAGAGCAGCAAATGCAATGAAAAGGAAGGAAATGCATAAAGAGAAGCCACCATGGAGAAAATAATGGATGTTACAATGAACTGGTTTGTCCCACATTCATTATGTGGTGGATGTTTAAAGTTTTAAATACAACAGCACATAGGTTATAAGTTTTCTTTAAGAGAAGAGGCTTTTGGAAGCCAAGTTCATGCATGGTGGGTCTAACCCAGATAGGTGGAGGTTGTCAAATATAAATTTTAAACAAGTATGTTGTTGTGATGACATGGAATCTAGGCTATGAGATCATTCCATGTGGATGATCTGACGATCGTCGCTATCTTGGCAAGTGAAAATGCTCGTCGAATAGCCATAGCAACTTGGCAATGATGACATGGCACCAGTGAGGTGGTGCTAACATGGCATCAGATGAGGTCACCTAAAAAGTCCAAAATCTAGTGAGTCCTTACCTCGCTAGTCAAAAAATCCAAACTTTTTCAGTAGTGACATAGCGAGTTGCCAAAAAAACTCAGAAAACTAGCAAAGTTTGTGTGTTGGACCCACTCGGGTACAGATGGCCAGTTAGATTGTGACAAATGGCACTGTTCAAATGATCAAAAGGGTAGAATAGGAGTTTTAAAATTAAAAATGGGATATCTCTGTGCATGTTCATAACCATTTTGAAAATTTTGATTTTAAAGAATGAATTTTTATAGTTTTAACTATAGACTTTTTTAATTTTTCAATTTCATTCTTTTTTTGTGAAGCCATGGTGTGGAGGCCTGAAACTTCAGAAGGTCGTAATAGGAGCAATTTTTAACCAAAATGTGCACTACAACATACCACCAGAACCGAGAAGAGATGAACTTTCCAAATATGAGGTCAGATTGTGCACATGTATTCACTAGTTTGTGTTATAAGCCATTTTTTGATTCTGGGGCATTGGTAATAAAAGAGGAAAATTTGATCATTAATCATCAGAGTTTGTTAGAGGGCAGATTTGATGACTTTTTGGAGCCTAAATGTGGTAAAAATAAGCTAGAAAAGATTATATTGCATTATAAAGGCCATATTAACCTAATTTTTCACTTTTACCATGAGTTCAACTTTAGCATCAAAAATCAGTTATGATGGTGAATCAAATATCTAAGATATTTCTACCTTGTAGAGGCCAAATGATGAGATTTGATATGCAGTTGAAGAGAGAGGATAGAAAGTGGTTTTTTCATCTTCTTGGGAAGAAATTCTAACTGGACACCTATCAGTTGCAGAAAAAATCCGAGAATTCACTTCTTGCTATATCTTTCTCATTCTTTCTCATTGTAGAGGGTCCAATCTTTGGAGAGAAAAAACCTCACTGCTGTGATACTAGGTTTTGGTTCCTATTTTTGATGTGTTCCCATGACTGATACGCCATTCTTTTAGCATAATTCTCTTGTATGAACAGCATTAGGAAGGATAATACAGATAGTTCAAATCTGTTAAGTATTTTCATGTTTTCATTTTCATGCATATGACTGTATTAATTTCAAGGAAATAAATGCAAAGAGTAGCAAATGGTTGAGTTTCAACTTGAATCGTGTATCCTTTATCAATTAATTTTCAATGTTTTACAACCTTTGACATAGAGCTTAGGTTGTAGTTGCAATCCCTTAAGGTTATATGTTATTTCATTGTTGCCTATGACTCAAAGGGTTACATAAATACTTCAGGGAAATCAATAGGGTTGTGAGGTTACTGATGGGGATATCATGTAAGAATGAGGTTTAAATTAAACATTGATGTCTATTTACAAGTTGAATAGATAGATCAGATATCTAAAGATATACATATGTCTCAGATATTCATATGTATGTTTGTGATTCATGGATTTACCCAATGGTTAAGGCACTAATCAGTTATAGGATCATTAGGTCTTATTGCTGCATATCTAAGGTTTTTTTGAAATCAACATTATTAATCAAACGTATTTCCCCTCACATGTTGAAGGACCTAAATGTAATGGCCTCACTCAGCTTCTGAGATTCATAGATTTTCATTTAGCTATTGTAGATCTATGTCATTTCATAAGACATTAGGAGATATAAGGGTTTTCATTTGCTTAATAGATTCAGGAATATGTTTTTGCACCGGTATGGTATCAATTGAATCTAAGATCCACCTGCCTAGGTTTAGCAAAGCCTGAAGTAGAAGAAGGGTCATGCCTTATAGTTGTCCCATTGTCAGAAATGGCATGTTGAAAATGGGAGTTAGTTTCCCCTAGATATGTCACTTTCTTAGTGGGATAATTGAAAACCCTCCAGCATTTTCAAACACCAACAAAATGAGCCATCTTAGAAAATCTATCCACTAAAAAAAATATGGAATCATACCCCTTCACTGTCTTAGGTAATCCAAGAACAAAATCCATATTGATGTCACTCCAAGGTTTCTTAGGAATAGTAATAGGTGTATACAAACCAATATTCTAACTTACTCCTTTTGAAATTTGACAAACTCCACAACTCTTTACAATTTCTAAACATCCTTATAGATTTGTGGCCAATAATACTTCTCTTTCAGCAAACTCCATGTTTTATCAATTCCAAAATTTCCAACCAATCCACCACTATGCTTTCCTTAATCAGATTCAACCTCATAAAACTTCTAGGAATACACAACTAAATGCCTTTGATCAACATACCTTCTTGAATGAATTACTCATTATACTTACTTATATGATCTATAAGATTTGGTGCTTTGCACTCTCTTTGCACCTCAAAAAAATCAGGATCAGCATCAAACAACTATCATTTCATCAAAACCAAGAACTTCAACCTTAATTTCAGTTATCAAATAATGTCTTCTACTCAATGCATTAGCAACTCTATTAGTAACACCACTCTTACGCTTAGTAAAAAATGTGAAACTCTGCAAGTACTCAACCCACTTCAAATGTCTATAATTCAATTTATGTTGACTACCCAAGTATTCTAAAGCTTTATGATCAGCATACAACACAAACTCCTTATGAATCAAATAATGTCTCCACTTCTTCAAAGCTTGAACAATAGGATAAAACTCTTGATCATACATAGAATACTTCCTTTTGGCATCATTCAACTTTTCACTAAAGAAAGCAATGGGTTTACCTTCCTGACTTAATAAAGCTCCTACTGCATTACCGCTTGCATCACATTTAACTTGAAATACTTTTTTAAAATCAAGCAAATCTAATATAGGTAATTCAACAACCTTTTTTTTCAAAGTCTCAAAACTCTTATCAGCTCCATGTGCCCATTTGAATTCCTTTTTGTCTCCCTTCATTGTTTTAGTTATAGCATTACAAACATAACTGAGATTCTTTATAAACTTTCTATAAAACCTAGCCAAACCATGAAATGATCTTACCTCACCCACATTCTCAAGTGTACACCATTCCAAAATTGCTTTAACCTTCCCTGGATCCATCTTCAACCATTAGCTAAAATCACAAATCCCAAATACACAATCTCCTCTTGCATAAAAGAACACTTTTTTAGATTAATCAGAAACATTTCCTCTTTCAACCTCTACAATACATGTCTAATATGCTCAAGATGTTCTTCCTTAGTCTTACTAAATATTAAAACTATCATCCAAATAAAAATTCACAAAATTACCCAAAAATCTTTTTAGAACTTCATTGATCAACCTCATGAAAGTATTAGGTACATTAGTCAAACCAAAAGGCTAACCAACCATTCATACAAACCATCTTCTATCTTGAAAGCAGTCTTCCATTCATCACCTTCTCTGATTCTAATATGATGATAGCCACTCTTCAAATCAATCTTGGTAAAATACTTTGCTCCACTCAAACAATCCATTATGTCATCCATCCTCAGCATAGGAAACCTATATTTCATTATGATTTTGTTAATAGCTCTGGAATCAATACACATTCACCATTCTCCATTCTTTTTAGGTGCTAATATAGTAGATACATCACATGGATTCAAAATTTCTCTGGTTAAACCTTTCTACAACAACTCATGCACTTGTCTATTAAGTTCTTCATTCTCTTTAGGTGACAATCTTTATGGTGCTTTGTTTGGCAAACTAGCTCCAGGAATCAAATCCATACAATGACTTATGCTTCTTACTGGAGGTAAACCATCAAGAATATCACTAGCAACAATATCTTTATATGCATTCAACAATTCTATAATTTCTACTTGTACTCGACTATCACTATTTATTGTCACTTGGTCATTACCAACTTCTGTTGCTTGATCATTACTACCAACACTCAGTCCTTTAGGAAATATGGCAAAAAAAAAAAATTGATTCTTCTTCACTTCCTTTTCAAATTGCTTTCCATTAACCATGCAAACTTTTATTGCAGTACAACTGACCTCATCTAGACTTTCAATTAAAGGAAAAAATATTTGTTTCTGTAGACACCTAAAAACCTTTAGAAAATAAAGTATTTTTATTTTCTAAAAAATTCCTGATGACATCATCATTTATTAATTAATTATTATTTTAATTAATTTATTTATTTTTATGCCATTAAATCCCTTTATCTTAATTAAAAATATTTAATTAAGGAATCCCTCCCAAAAATGTTTAAATCTTATTTAAACATTATTTCCTTATTTATTAATTATTTAATTAATAAATTGACCAAAAAACCCAAAATAAATAAAAAAATATATTTTTTGCCCAAAACTTGGCCAATTTCCTTAAGACCACTAACCTCTTCCAAAATCTTCTAATCCTTCTTTAATTTTTATTAAAGGCTAATCCCATCATTTCCTACCCCTAATCCCAACTCAAAATATTTAATTAAGATTAAATATTAATCCTCATGTTTATTAAAAAAAGTTTTAATAAATATCTCCTCAACCTGAACCCTTGAAATAAATAAAACTTTATTTATTTCCTAAAAATCTAATTTATCCTCATCCTAAGAAGTTCTAGACTCTTCTAGAAAGTCTTCATCCTCATCCTAGGAAATTCTAGACTATTCTAGAAAGTCTTTATCCTCATCCAAAGTCTAGACTCTTCTAGAAGATGTCTTTAAACCTAATCCTAATCCCCTCCTAACCTTGTCACATTCCCTAAAAATGGGTTAAGACTTACTAACCCAAGCCAAAGTTAACAAATATCTCCTCCTTTACCCACCCTCATTAAATGCCATCCACTTGCCTATCCCTAAGCTAATCCTAAACCATCCTAATCCATCCTCTAATCATTTGCACAATCCTAAGCAAGCTTAAAACCCTCCTAATCAAGCCCAAGTCAAAATTGCTCTCATCTCCCTCAAAATATCTCAACCATAAAATTTTATGAAGCCCACTAGGCCATAAATGACTCTTCCAAGCCCTTTTATTGCTCTTACAAGCTATTATGAGGGTCTTTATGAAGATTTTATCCCTTGAGCCTCCTTTGTTGACTCATATTTCCCCTTTCCTCCATCCTCTCACCCTATGACATGTGTCACTCCCTAATTGGCTGTAAGGAAGCACAATCCATTTGCTCTCCTCTCATGCAATCTAAGCCCGCCATGAGCTTTTTCCCATTCTTCCATCTTAGCCCTCAATCCCTCAAGCCTCTTGCCTATGAATTGGATCTTTCCCCTTTGCAAAACAACAAAATCCATGAAGTAAAGTCATAATGCCATTTTACATCAAAACCATACACTCACACCCAAATTCCAACTCCATTTGAAGCCATTTTTGAAGCATAAGCTTGAGCATACATCCTATCTATTTAGACAAAGCCACTCAACAAGAGAGCTTCTTATTGAGAGAGTCCATTAATGGCTCATATTCTCAATTGAGAGCTCATCTTAGTCTATCTTGAAGTTTATGAATTTTGTTTAATTTGTAGAAGCTTTATTTAAATTTGGTTTCTATTAGCATACTAACATTGCTCATATACAGTTTCTTCCCATTTACCCAAAGAGTATATTAATTCAATCTTCCATCATGTACAACATATCTATCATATTGCCAAGGTCTACCCAATAGAATATGACAACAATCCAAAGGCATAATATCACATAAAACTTTATCAAAGTAATGTCCAATCTTGAACTTCACAAGGTATTGCTCACTTACCAATATTTTATGCTCATCTTTGATCCATGAAACATGATAATGTTTGGAATGTTTCAGCCTCTGCAACTACAACTTTGTAACCAACTCTTCAGATGCCAAATTTGTAGAACTTCCATTGTCAATGATCACTTGTGGCATTTTCCAGCCATCTTACATCTTGTCTTGAAATGACTTCTCCTTAAAATAAGTTCCTCGTCACTTCTCTTATTACATAAGGTTTTTCTCACCATCAAATTTTATCCAACCTCAGGTCCACTTGGTGAACCCTCATCATCTCCTTGAATCATAGCTTTTCTATTACCTTGCCCACTTTTAGAGGATCTACATTCAATATATATATGTCTCTCTTTACCACATCTAAAACAATTACCATGAAATCCACCTCTAGAATAAGAATTACCTCTTCCTTGGTAAGAATTAGTACCTCCTCGTAAGAATCACCACTTTTCCATTCAGTCTTTCCTTTGTCATCATTCTTCCATTTAGATTTGCCTTTATCCTTCAAAAAACTTTCAGATTTGCCACCTGTTGGTTTGATTTTTCACAATGTAGAAATTTTTTAAAATTCTAGTGAAAAATCATGTGAGTCTTTGTCTTGCAAATTAGGGTTTTGTTCCTTGTATTTTTCAAACCCTTAGATTTCCCTAGTTCATAGCCTGGTCTCTGTGTCATTAAAATCCTATTAAATTCTCAAGGTTTGTCTTCAAAGAATTCTTTAGAAACCCTAGTGCCCTATCTTATTTTACCTTAGTTTTGAAAAATCCTCAAAATATTTTTAGAAAAATCTTTTAATGGTATATCATTTTACCTAAGGTAAGGCTTGTGCAAGCATAATTTCATTAAATATTTTTAAAACCTTTTTAGCCGTGTTTTTTTTGCATCGAGCTCAATTATTTTATTGAGAAAAGGTCCTATGTAACACAGATTTTGTGTGACCGTTGATCTTGATCAGATCAACGGGCATCGCATTCCCACAATAACAAGATGCAGGGTTTTTAAACAATGCAAGCATGTACTATGATGACACATAGCCTTTCCTAACATTCTAGCCTCAGTGTGCTGCAAAATAATTTCTAATCATTGATCTTGGAAGAATCAAGGGCCACCGCATTCTTGCAATAACAAAGTGCACGAATGTTATACATTGCGAGGAAGCGCCAATGCAATACATGGCATAGTGTGACATCATGGGCCCACCTTTCTCAAAAGGTAATAACAACTTGTCTTATGTGGTACTTGTCAGATGAGCTGGAGTATAGAGAAAGCATCTCATTGGTCTAACTAAGCTAATTAAATATTACACTCATGCAAGATTTTTAATCATCAAATCCAGCATGGATCAACGACATTTGCTAACTCGCTATAGCAAGATGATTGAAAGTTATGCATAGTGAGGTAGCAACTTGATGACACTTGTCCCCAATCATCAGTGGGCCCAGGTTGAAATGCTAGCATTAAAGGAAAGGTACAGATGGGAGCAGTTTATTGGTTTGACTGCCAGTGTACTAAGAAGAAAACTGAGTCATGCCATACTATATGCCACATGTGCTTAGCTGGAAATATTTGTGCTACAGGCTTGAAAACCTCAAAAATAAATGTGGTAGTCAGGTGGGTTAGAGCATGAGGGTTGAGAAGATTAATTTTATTGGGCAAAGTGGATGAAGTGACCATAGAGTGTAGAATATTTCTTACACCATTGATCTTGTCTTGATCAACAGAGGGCGCTTGCCCACATTGAGAATTTAAGGAAGTTTAAGCAATACGAGAAAGAAGTTTGCGGACATGTGTCCATGGTGGAATCACTATTCCCAACTCAAAAGGATTAAAGGATATAAGTAGTCTCACCATTGATTTGTCTAGATCAACAGTTGGTGCAATCCTGCAATATGGAGATGATCATTCAATAAGAAGTGCGGGAATGTGCTACCTTGACACGTGGAAAGAATGATGTCAAGTACTCACATACTCAGAAGATGATATGGGACCTTCCTGCATGGTGGTTGTCAGAAGGAACAGACTCACATGGAGCTTTCCCATTGGTTAGTGTAGCTGACTGGGCATTATTCATTTCAAATTTGGTATGATCGTTGATTTTGTTTTGATTAACGATTGTTGCTTACCCGCAATTTCAAAGTGCAAGAAATTTATGGAATGCGGGTAAGTGGTAATGTGATACGTGGCTTCTCTCCTAAGTATAATCAGCTTATTTATTTTTTGAATTAAAGCCATCCGATCTGGTGAAATCGACAAATGAGATTTGAAATTTTGATGCAACTTTTTTTTTAAAATGGCTAATGGAAGTTAAGTATGGCGTAGAGCTCATTCGTGTGATTTCAGTGCTCAAATATAATATATGATCTCACCATTATTTGAACTATAGAATTGCAATAAATTGATAGAGCATAAAGAAGTTTCAAAGCCAAGGCACTGATATTTTATCTAGTGATTAGGAAAGTTGCAACCGGAATTATATAGAGAGGAGGTGCAATTTTAATGTTGTAGATGAAATTGCAATCAAATTTAGATTTTTTTCATCTGATTTGACTTCTCTAGCAATTATAAGGATGAATTGAATATTTTTGGAGGTGGTTGAAGTAATCAAGTGTTTTTGTCAATAGCACAACTGAATTTCAGGGCAAGGCAGGAGTGACATGTTGAGATTAGACTTTTGGAGCCTCAGTACAGTTTGATGATATATCAGATATTTGCATATTTTAAGTGGGGATATATCAGATATTTTGGCATCATTTATGGTTTTCAAAGTGTAGGTAGATGAGGAAGTTTAGTTTCAACAACTCCAAATTGAAGGCTCTTTCAGTAGGACAGATGTCAAGTTCATATTAGAGACCCAAAAAGATTTTCTCTCCTATATATCTTCCTTCTCTGCTCATTGTAAGGGTTCCAATTTTTTGAAGATTTTAGGAGCATTGTGAAACCAGTCTAGTTCCAATTTCTTGAGTTTTCTCATAGTTGTGATACCATTTTCTCAGTGTTATTCTAGTATGAATAGCATATTGTATCTCTTTTGAAGCATTGTCATATTACACAATCATTCTTTATGTATTTTCTAAGTTTTGATATGCAGATGATGTATTATTTTCAAGGAAATTAATACAAGAGTTTCACCATTCTTAGTTTCATTCTGATTCTCATCTCATTCTTCAGTGATTTGCAATGTTCTATGCTTAAGAACAAAGAGCTTGGACTCAGTTGCAGCCCCTTAAGGTTGTATATTAGAATAGATTTTCTGTTGGAACAAAGAGCCAAGTAAATGCTTGTTTATACTAATAGGGTTGCAGGTTACACCATAAGGATTTTTCATAAGTATGAGAGTTTTTATGAAGATACATGTTCTCTATTCAAGCATATGATTTATCTATTTGACTATTTCGTGTGCTTTCCTTCTAGTGAGGCATGTTGTTTCTTTTGGTGTAGTTTCATATGTTAACATGGCATATTGCAAAGTTAGGATCCAACTCCTAGGACACGTGTGGATCCACCTTTAAGTGTGTACTTCTTTATGTTTCATTTAGTGATGGTTCTGGTTTACTCTTCCTAGGTTGCACCTATAATGTAATTAAATGCTTGACTAGTTCACTTGTGTCTTAGCTTGCTATATAAGAAGCTTGGTTAGATGTAGAAGGTAGTGGATGATGATTGAAAATTAACATGAACAATTGAAGAGAAATATAGGATGCGAGCTTGGACTCTAATATCATAACTTCCTTTGTATATGGTCGAAACCCAAAAGGCCTTATTGTCGAGCATGTTGACATAATTTCTTTAATTATTACACAAGTGTGTCTCTCAATTTCCTAGCCTCATATGAACCTTGTTTTCCATTACTTCATGTGATATTTATATTAATTCTTCTATGTGTAAATCTGAGTAGGGAAAGTTATATTTTTAAGTTTGAGTTTTTCTACTTAAATTTACTCTTACCTATGTCATTTAATCTAGTCATAGGCTTTGGGAAAATCAATTTTATGAAACAAGGCTTGTTGTTTGGATTGACAAAGCCCATTCCATACCTTCCCAAACTATAATGATGTTATCTAGAATATACCTATATTTGATAGATCTAGTCTATTCAGGATGCACAATCTAAGGCAGAAGGTGGTGAATCTTAAGATAAAGGGTCTTGGCAATGATTTTGTAGGAGACATTTAGGAGAGTGATTGGTGGCTAGTTGAAAATGTCCTTTAGGTCACTTGATTTAGGTATGAATTTAATATTTACTTTGTCAATTATGCTCCCTAATTATTTAAATTGAAAGGCTTCAAGATAAACTTTGTGCAAGTCAAGACCAATGGCATCTCAAATACCTTTGTAAAATTTGTAGGGGAAGCCATTGCACCTAGGACCTTTATCATTAGCTATTAAAAAAAATACCTCTTTAAGGTTAAAAAGTGTAAAAATTTGCTGAAAAAAAATATGGAATATGTTTCTTAAAAGAAAGTCTTTTAGGAGTAACAAAAATGTAAGTTTTCAAAGCTTTGTGTCATGTAGTGGAAAGACCTTGCACAGTAAAAACCTTCTCATAATGGCACATAAAAGTTTGGAGAATATCAAGAAGCTAACAAAAAGTGTTTTGACCTTCCTTGATTCTCTTAATGCAAAAACAAGAATGGACAGCTTGAAAAGCATGGAAAATTTCTTTTAAATCCTAGTCACCAAACTCCAACTAGTAGAGATGGCACTTAATATGGACTCCTTGAGCCACATAGCTATCTCCAACTTGCTTCTTGTGATAAAGGTTGGCAAGAAGGATTTGTAGAGTTTAATCAAAGGGTTTCATGGCTAAGGCTTCAAAAGTAGTACAAAGATATTTGGTGGTAATAGTCGACTCCTAATTTAATAAGAATTGAACTAACTCTTTAATATGAAAAGGAAACCTAGGAGTCAACCAAGAGAAATCGTAGTGGGTTTTCCAATAAACAAATCAAGAGGACCAACTAACAAGACTACTAGGATCTTCTTCTCTTTGAACTGTGCAAAATTCAAGTGGGTACACCTAGGAATATATAACTCTTCACAGTCAATATTTTACAATATAAATTCCATTTAACAGATGAAATGCTCTACCTTATTCTAATTCAAAAACAAAAGGAGAGAAAATGAGAGAAGGCCAATTCTCACTACCTCCAAATTCTGAATCAAGTATGGGCTAGTACATTTAACTCATCATACTAAAAGTAAAAGGATTTGATTGATCAAATTTTACTATATAAAATTTCCTCCCAGGATCCATTAGCCTCTAAATATGACTATTGCTTTATCCATTGGGCTATTTCTCATAAGAAATTGACACACATAACTAGATCTATCCTTTCATTTTATGAACAAGGACAACAGTGCTCGATCAAGATCTCATTCTTATAACAATTTTCTTAAATAACTTTCAATCCTTCCATATTCATATCAAGCATTTATATAACCATTAGATTATAAGCAAAATGGGAACATGAGTATAACTCGAAAGACTTATAGCTAAAGCTTAGAAGACATTATCATCGTGTTTCATAAAATTGAGAGTAAACCAAGAAGAGACTATATCTAAATTAAGTAATTAGAGTATGAATTCTTCTTGTATTATTTCCCTTGAAAATATACAATTAAGTGTCAGCATCCATCAGAAAAGACTCAATAGTGACTCAACCATATGACCTCATGTATTCCATTAATGGGTTCTCTCAGACAAAAAATGAAGATATACAATTTTGGACCAAAATTTTTAAGTATATATTCATTATCTAAATGAAAACTTAGACCATCCTCTAGCCTTAGGAACTCATTAATATAGCATGAGTTGAAACAAGCTTCAAAAATAGAGGGAAAAATATATTTGTCCTTTTCACAAAAAGGTTACAAAAGAGACAATAATGTCACCATCCTCAAAGAATAAGAAACTAAAAGGGACATGTGTGGCATCTTTTACTTGATATCAAAGTGGTTTCTCAAGTTGTTAAGAAGGTATAGTCATGGTGAAGTATCCTGTGATGATAATTACCTTTTGTCTAGTAATCACTTATCAAGATCTTTGTGGTGCGGGACGGGCCTCTTCTGTTCTATCCATGTCTTGTTCCCCAACAACTTATGATGATTTTTCTCCATCTTATTGTGCCAGTTGTGGGACCACCCTTTCTATTTCTTCAATCATGACCTGTATACCTTTGTCACTCAAATTATTTCTCTTTAGTGGTTATATCTTTGTCTACTGATTCATTCTCAGATTCCACCTATAACATTCTTGAAGATGAAGAATTTTCTGCCATCCACTTATATCTAGCTAGTTGAAAATAACAATTTCTTTCTCTCTATTAATAACATATTTTCCATGCTTCTTTATCTCTTCAAAGTCTTGATGGAAAGAATCAAACAATATCAAACATTTACTACTTCCTCCACAATCCCTGCAAACTAGATATCACTCTCCTTATTGATGGAATCATTCATCCTTACGCTCATAATCTCTTTTAGTTCATTTTCCCATTCCTCTTTTCTCTTAATGGTACCAAGGTCTTTTAACATATGGGAAAAAAGATCAAATTTTCTATTGAGATACCTGGAGAAATGTGTTTTCAATCTTTTATGTATCTCTTCCCTCTTGAAATCAAGATCTAGTAGATTAGTAGCTTGATCATATATCTTTTCAATCTATTCCTCAACTTTGTCAGTAATAGTAAAACATAAGGTAGTAATATTATTTTCTCTACTAGTCCATTTGTCCAAAATTTGCCTCAAGAAAGTTTCATTACTCTTCAACTCCTTCTAAATGTCCACTAGCTTTTACATTTCTAAATAGAACAAAGGCCAATGTATTTTATCAACTAAGAATAGAATTGTATCCCTAATCCAATCCTCATATTTCAACTATACTTTTATTTGAGCCACCTTGAGTTTATCCTTTTCTTCACTCAACTCATTTGCAGTGTACAACTCTTGATGTTGGGGTGTGTTTGGAATATCAACTATAGCTCTAGTGGGAGGACAAGATGGAGTAAGGGATATTGAAATCATAAGTTTACTAGGTTCTCTCAAAATTGTCCTCTTTCCTTGTTGTTTCTCTAATTTTACAATAATTCATTCCATTTCATATATTTTCCTTCCCCTTTCATCATAGGCTTCTAGCACCTTCTCAAGCCTAGTGTTCAAATCAATGAATTTTTTTTTTATATTTCCTAGGAACAACTAGGTTGAAACCAACTACCTCTTTATTTATGAGTGCAGGTTTTTGACCATCTACAATAGATACTCTATACACTACAAAACTTCATGTATGTTTTGAATCTAAAGCTTCCCATAGTCTAGATTTATCTCTCTTTTGAATTAACCATATTAAAAGGGCCTTATGATCTTTTCTATATTTCACACCTTTATGGGCTTCATTAACTTATTCCACTTTATTAAACTTAGTATTATTTTCCCTCTTTATTGCATCAAAAATTATTGCATTAGCAATGTCCCATTTGGGTAGTGTTAGAACCCCAACATCTTTGAGTATTTGTCTTCCCCCTTCAGGGGTTATTTGATCAAAATTTTGCATCAGCTCACTCTTGATCTCTTCCTTAATCTCAAAGTCATGTTTATTACATTTTTCTGACTTTATTTTCTTACATTTCTCCTCAACATTGGAAATATTAGTTATCTATAAAATTTGAATCAAGGCTCTAGACCTAACAAATTCATCATCAGATACAAATATTTTGGCAACCTGTTCTATGACAAGATCCATTTCTCTCCCCTTAAAATTCTTAACTGTGAGGTCCTAGACTAGTATTGGGGGTTCTGTTAGAAATTTGTTCAACACTGCCCTTGGGATTTGTGACAAGGGTTTTACCACCTCCTGTGTACTATAAGTTGAGTGGTTGTATCATTCATTGATAGATTAGTCTTTTGGTGCAATGGCAACCCCATTCTAACAAGTGGTATTAGAGCTTAGTCACAAGTTCAAATTCTTAGACCCTCAAGTAACACTAAGGGGGAGATTGTTAGAAATTTGTTTAGCACACTCCTCAAGATTCATGACAAGGGATTAACCACCTCCTATGTACTATAAGTTGAGTGGTTGTATTGGGCATTGACAGATCAATCTTTTGGTGCAATGACAACCCCATTCTAACAAGTTCTTCAGCCATTCCTTCTTCTATTTTTTATGTTGTTATTAAAACATCCTAGCCTTCCATTTTTTTTAATAGTTCCCTTAAGGTGTCCTCATTATCAAAATGTATAGGGGTATGAGAGGGTGGGTATTCCTCCATCCTTGATGAAGATCCCACTTCTAACTTTTGCTTGTTGGTTGTTGGTTCTGGAGGTGGGATTTTAGAATATTCCCTCTAATAGGCTATTACAGGATATAATCCCACATTTCTAGTAATTATATAACCAACCTTTTGTTGGCCTAGTTTTTCACATGGTAAAAATCCCTTAAAATTTTTTGTGAAAAAATCCAATTATCCTTTTTAATTACGGTTTGTATTCTTTTGACTAAATTGTGCCCTAGAAAATGCCTAATTACTATGCCCAAATATCATTTATGCCCTAGGTTCCATTTTAAAAAAATGTTAACATTATTCACATTTTCAAATATTCATATGAAATCTCAATAGAGCCACTTCAAAAAAATTCTTATTATATGTCTTTTCTACAATCTTTTGAAAAAATTTGTGAAATCTTAATTTTTCCCTAGTGCTTAACCCTTCATTAACCCAAGGTCATCTCATGATTAGCCTACATATTATTTGTGCCTTCTTAAAAACCTTTGTAGTGGGTTGCTTTAATACCTTTCATGATCATTCATCAAGTGAAGATCAATGATCGTCGCTTCTCGCATTTTCTAGATGCGTGGAGTTTACTCAAAATGAGAATGTGACGATATGTCACCTGCCCCTATTTTGGTTTCAAACAGTACATAAACAAGCATATTTTGTGATCACTGATCAGTTAAATATCAACGATCGTCGCTTTCTCAAATGTTGAAAATACTCAAGCTTTAACCAAAGTGAGAATGTGACAAGCTGATACATGGAATTTGTGGAGCCAAACTGAGTTCCAAGCTGAAAAATAATGTTGGCAGCATAATTTTCAAAATGGCGTGTTTTGATTGGCCATAGATGTTGACTGAAACAAAAAACTTTCATTTCTCAAAATTGCAAATCTTAAGTTGATCGATGGTTGTAGTATTCTTCCATTATAAAGTTGGGAAAATTTTAACCAAAGTGAGAAAGCAAGAAGTCACCACATATCCATGTGGGCCACACAATGTATACTACTGTATGCAAAGATCTTAATCATCTATTTGATGAGGCTTGACGAATGTCACTTTCTCATAAAATGATGATGCATGTGTTGAAACATGTCCAACTTGCAAAAAAAAAGGTAATACAATCATAAAGTTTAAAACAAGATTGTCTGATCATGCCCAGATCGATGGCTAAATTTAAAAAATTTGGTATAACATTCTTAATTTGACTATTGGAACATTGGTGATGAATCAAGGTGGATTCGTGTGAAAGAAATCTGCATAAAAATTTTGATTCAATTCATAACCTATCAAAATGAAAAAAAGAATTTAAATGCAGAGAACCAAAGCTCAGAGTGTGATTTTCTCAAATAGTGAATTGTTGCAAACATATTATTTTAGCTGAAAGAAGAAATTCATGGTTAAGTACTTGAAACTTCTGATTGCTTGAGAAATTATAGTTTGAATTATGTTAGATTAATGAAATACCTCTACAAAGAAATTTCTCTAGGAAAGTGGATTACCAGCATAGGAATGTGCACGATGATTTTTTGGAGCAATTGGCCTTTCCACTAATGAGCTAGCCAATAGGAAAGAGTTAGTCCCCAAAAACCCTTGATTCCTAGTTAGTGAGGGTTTCTATCATAAACGTAATTGGTTAAGAGATGTTGATACATCTACTAAGGGTTTGGAGTTGTTTAAAAAATGGTTTTTTGAGAGGAAGCATGATACTCCTTTAAGCAATGTTTGGTAATTTGATATTGGAAAATTGATTTTTCATGGCATCTTCTTTGACAATGATTTGTTAATAATGATAGCAAAGAGGTATGATCTAGTGTTGAGGGTAGTGAAGAATAATGCAGAAGAAAACCTCTTTAGGGTCACACATGAGGTAATTAGGGAGGTCTTCATGTTAAACCCTAACTATGCTTTACATGAAAAGATTGGCCTAGATGATTTATAGGCATGATATGATGCTTAGAGTGTATACCTAAGGAGAGGGTGACTACAAGAACATTTTGTAAAGATAGGGCATCTTCCATTAGTGACAGCTAATACCCTAGAGCCATTTTTAAAGAAATAATTTAACACAAGGGCACAAGCAATGTACTTCTCCCTTTATAGACTGTTTCGGATGGATGAACAAGATCACATCCAGGGAACCATAGTTTTCACTATTTTCCAGACATTACAATATGGTATGAGTTCCATTTTTTATTTTTCCTCATATCTTGTAGAAGAAATCCATAATGGATTAATTGGTATAAATAAGGCCAAAGTTGAGAAGCCCTTCTTTTGGTATTCAATGTTGATGTACATGTGTCTATACAAAGGGATTTTTTCTTTCTCTAAGGAGATGAAGCTAGTATTGAAAAAGGATGGAGAAACATTACTAGTTCAACTATGGAGTGTTGACATGACTTGGGAGGTCACTGATGCTAGTTTGGTTAGATTTGACAGATACTTTGCCTCAAAGCTAAGGATTTTGTTAATAGGAGATAATCCCAAAATACCCCAGCCTTTACTAAGTTGATCAAGCCCAAAGATTTTTCTAAGGGACATAAAGTAAGCCACAATTGGGGGATATCATCCCATACTTAGTATCTACTGTCTTTAGAGTGTATCGCTTCCAAGGGAAGCCACATGTCATTCCATATCAAGTGCCCTTGAAAGTTGGGATTGTAAATTTTTTGTGGCAAATAGGAGGATTGGAAGAGAATGAGCTAATCAGCAAGTTGAAATGTATGATTTTCCCCCACTTCATAGTCATCCATAAGTTTGTGCTCATGAAATGAGGTTGGAGGAATCTAGGTAAGTTTTTGGATAGATACCAAATGGCTCAATCTCATTTACATTTAATTGATCCTGAAGGTTTTTATGACATGTTCAAATATAGAACCAAAGCTAGATCATATGAACATTTCATTTACTTTCCTAAGGACATTATTACAAATGAATTTTCATTGCAAGAATAGGAAGTAAAAATGGAAAAATGGAAAGTGTATCGTAGGGTTTTGGATTTTATTAATGATTTATATAAGAAGTATGATCCCTTAGCTGATATTAAGCATTGGGGAGATAAGATCAATAAGCTTATGGCTAATTCTTTTGGATTCATGCAAACCCTAAATGAGAAAAAGGTAATTTCGATACAAGACTACCTAGACCATGCCATAGAAATTGACAAGAGGCTATCAAAGAGATCCAACATAAGCTTGAGTTAGTGCACCTTAAAAAGGAAGGCAAGCTATGTTGTGACTAGAATTATGAATATACAACCTATTCCTTTGTACAAGAGGAAACTTTTAGAAATCCCTCCCTCAGCACCAACTGCTAAAAGATAGAAGTTAGAATAGGGCTCTTCATCTAGAGCTGAGGAGTACTCCCCTTCAAAGACCCCCATTCACATTGATGATGAAAATTCCTTGAGGGAGCAACTAAAACAAATGGGAGACCGAGGTGACATTGTTATAACTATAGTAGAAGTAGAGGAAGGAGCACCTGAAGAACACCAAATACCACTCCTAGCCCTCATAGTAGAGGATTTCAAAGGAAGGAGATTGATCCTATAGTAGAGAAGGAAACAAAGAAGTTTCTAGATGATGAATTTTTTTTTAAATCTAGGGTATTTATTCAATTTTTGTGGAGGAGCAACATTGAAAATTTTGAGGCTAAGTGCAAGAAAATAAAAGAAGAGCAACCTTCTAGACATGACTCTAATGTTGAAAAGGAGGTTAAAGTTAACCTTATGGAAGAGTTCAATCAAATAACTCCTATAGGGGGAGATATTTATTGAAACATTTGGGAGTCATGATACTACTAGAATGGTATATTGCTAATGCAATGATTTTTGATGCAGTGAGGATGGAGAAAGAAACTAAAGTCAAGACTGAAGATGAAGTAATGCAAGCCCATAACATGGTAAAATATAGAGATGACAATAAAGCCCTAGTCATGTGGTCAATCTAGAAAAGAGATAAGGCTAGAAGCTAAATGAGGAAAAAGCCAAAATATGGTCATTACATGTGGAATTGGGTATCTAGCATGAAGATAGGATCAGAGATACAATTCTATATTTGGTGGACAGAGTCAATTGGCCCCTTTTTCACTTGGAACTATCAAAGTTGGTGGAAATATGGAAGGAATTGAATAATAATGAAGCCATCTTAAGGCCAATTTTGAATAAATGGATCAATAAAGATGATCCTATCACTACTCTATGTTGCTTTGTCTCAAATAATTCTAATTATCAAATTGAGAAAAAATTTGCTCAAACACAAGATCTCCTAACTTTTGATCACAAGAGGGATGTACTACAGAGAAGATTGAAAGTTTTCCTCTTAAGGTATCTTAGCAAAGATTTTGACCTATTTCCCTATGCTCTAAAAAGCCTAGATTGTATAAAAGACAAAGAAGAATGGGGAAATGAGTTAAAGGATTTAATGAGTATAAGAATGAATAAAGTAGTAAATAAAGAGAGTTATATTTGGTTTACAAGGACCACTAAAGAAGTTGTATAAGTCCAATTATTTTTTGATTCCTTCAAATAGGATTTTGTTGAGATAAAGAAATTAGGAAAAGACATTTTGAAGAGAAAGAAACAAATATTGAGCTATAATTGGCTAGATGACACACTCTTCAACAAGTGGATGGAAGACTAATCTCCAACAATATAGTTGTTGTAGATGGTAGTTGAAGAGAAATTTTTGGACGAGCAAACTATCATAGAGAAAACACAGTTAGTTGATGAAGTTGATCAAATGGATGACATAGAAATAGATCAAAAATGCAACAATTTATATAGCCACCCAAACTGATGATTTGGTAGATAATCAAGAACCTATAATAAATGTCTTAATGTCAAATCCTAGCACAAAAGAAGAAGAGAAAGTGGTCCCACAACCTAAAGAACAAAAAAGGAGGAAGATCATGTTGGATACAATTGTCTAATTGTGTGTTGTTTTTGATGTTACACAAATGTCATATCAGTTGTCAGTTAGTGTTTACCAAGCTCACTTGGTCAACAAGACAATTATCTCTATTCACCGAGCATTCCTAAAAGATTACTCTACAAAGATAGTGTCTACGGAGCTCACTCGGGCATCGAAGGAAATTATGGCAGCAATTAGTGTTAATCGAGTTCTCATGGTTAACTAAGGAAGTTGGTCAGAGTTAGTATTAACCAAATTCACTCAATTGTCAAAGGATATTGCAAGTTCATAGTGTTAACCAAGCTTCTATTGGTTAAATAGGAAATCATTTCAGGACCAATGTTTACCAAGCTAGGTCGACTATCGAAGGATTTTGTAGATTTGGGATATGAAGTTTAATTGTTTCAAGTATTGATTCCAATCGACTATGGTAATGATTATTGGTCATTGTAATTTGTATTGAGCCAACTTGACAATCTAAATGATATAAATATAAGGTCAACTTGTGATTTTTAAAAGTATGCAAGTGTATTGATTGATTGAGAAGGAAAGTGTGTGAGAAAACTTAAAGGATGGTTAGATATCCTTGTGGAGCAGCAAAGCAATATTCGATAGGAAGGATATAGTATGAAGCAGAATGGACATCTTTAATCAGCAATTTAGTTGCATCCCAATTAGGTCATTTCATTGTTACTTTCTTACC
The DNA here is from genome assembly GCA_028749045.1 of Cupressus sempervirens. Taxonomy (NCBI): domain Eukaryota; kingdom Viridiplantae; phylum Streptophyta; class Pinopsida; order Cupressales; family Cupressaceae; genus Cupressus; species Cupressus sempervirens. Next base: position 358,737,991 of record CM053786.1, read on the forward strand.
ATTGTAAGAGTTATCCAAAATCTCTTAACAGAGTTGGTTTAATAACCAATTGTAAATCCTCTAACAAGGTGACAATTCCATTGAATTATTTTAAGACCTTTTACAAGGCCACTCCTAATAGGGTGATTAAATCCTCTAACAAGGTCACACCTAACAGTGTGTTTTGTAACCTTTAACTAGGTTGGCTCCTAAGAGGGCTCACTTCAAAAGAGTGAAAAATAGTAACTAGTTACATTGATGGTTTTTCCCATATTGAGTTTCCACATTAAATCTTGGTGCCTCATGTGTTTCATGTTATTTATTTTATGCTTGCAAGTTAATCACTATGAATATTTAAAATTACTCAAAAGTAAATCACACTCTGCTTTTACCAAGTTACATCATTTTTTGTGTGTTTAGCGAATAATAGCAACAATTAGTTTTATTGTTAACATCCAAGGGATCTAAAATATTTTAGTGGTAACTGATTCACCCCCTCTCTCAGTTACTTCTTCTACATTGTCATGGGATACTTTCTAGTAGGTAAAAGTAAAAAGTTGTGTCACCTTTTAGGCTAAATGATCAAAACAATTGAATTTGAGTATTTCTATCTAAAAATCAACTTTGTTCAAACATATAATCTAGATGAATTCATTCTAGATGCATTATATATGGTCTCCCAGTTTTCCAATTGGAAATGTCTATTAAATGTATGTTTTATACAAGTTTGTATCCAATTACTAAAGAAATATAATTATTTTAGAAAACTAGCATTTTAATAACTCTTACTATTTTTTATGATATTTTTTTAATAACTTGTAAACACAATTTTATAGAGCTCAAAGTTAAGAATATTATCATATAGAGTTTATAGTGTTTTAATTAGCTATAGTATATTATAATAATAAAAAATCTACAAGCATGTATTTTAAGAGTCGAAAAGATGTCAATTTTGAGAAAGTAAAAAATATTAAATCATATAAAAAAAATTGAAACTTATATGAAGTTCTAGAGAACAGAGTCATCTTCTAGAATGTATAGTTTTTATTCTGGTCAAAATATATTTGTTTTGAAAAATGTGGTGGAAGATGAAATCTATCAATTTTACCTGAGTTGAAATTTGAATCATTATAAAAGAGAAAATATAGGTCTAAAGCCAATTTTTATTTTTGAATGTTCTAGATATATATGATATCTATAACATCGTCTAAGATTAAAGGGAAATAAGTTTATTTCCATATAGTTTTGTGGTGGAAACTAGACCCCTAATTTTCAGCATTTTTCTATAGCTAAAAAATTCTATATATAATTTATGAAAATATATCAATTCTTATTCCAAATAATTGTTAAATATTATAATCCTAAACTTGATCAATTTCTACACATTTTATTAGTTTACATCATTTTAAAATTCTAAATAATAATACAAGTTTTATATCATTGAAGGTTGCTAGTTATACTTTTGTTAGCCTTTTCGTTTACAAAAGGATGACATAGGTTTGTGCTTTTACCCTAGTATCCTATGATATTTCTCCTTATCATGTGCAATACTTTTCTAGTATCATCCAATATTGAACCATTGTCACCTAGGATTGCATAGAAACAAACCAAAAAATAATCAAAAGGTAAAAAGAGTTAGAACCTCCACAATGGAGGGTATAGGTTCCACAATATTTGAGGCTTGAACACTCGAACAAATTCAAAAAAAACTAATCATGCTAGAAGGGATGAATCAAACATCTATTCACCTACTTCATGACATCTAGTAACAATGTCGAAATGTAACATCACAACAACATACATGATCATAAATTAACTATCTCAAGAAGGAAAACACATACAAGAGTCACCAAACTGGAAAAAAATTGTGTTTCTTTCCTCCCATCCATATTAGCACCATGAGACCCTTAAAGGCCCTAGCCATTCCTCGAGCATGAATCTTAAATTTCTGATAGATAGGTATCATAAGATCATTCTTACTAATAACCCACAAATAACATAATAGAAACAATTACATCCAACATGCTAATCTACCTGTTGGTGTTTTTCAACTATTGAATAACAAAGGCTCAATACATAGATAATAATACTCACAAATCTAAGGATTAGCTACATCCTATTAACAATTATGCTTGCATATTATCTAGAACCAACTTCAAAAAAATTAGGACTAGCTTTCTACTCTTTAGGCTCTGCAAAATCGAGGGTATACCTAAGGGATAATTCAGAATGAATGTTGTTGTATGAGAATTTTATTAGTTTCATTATGATTATCATCTTATATCTATAATATGTATATAGTTTATCTATTTCTTATCACTTTCATATGATTTACATCCCTTATAAGAATATTTGGTCACAATTCTTCTTCGATTTGCAAGTATTTCTAACCATAGCAGCTAATAAAGCTAAAACATTACATGCAAACAAGTGTTGACCACCTTTGAAACTCTTCACACAATAAAATAAAGTTGACTTTTGATTTTAAACTTGATGCTTATTTATGATCTACTTCTCTACAAATTGGATTAACTAGATCAATGCCTATTCCATTGGGATTTAGAGTTTTACTCCAATTTATAGATTTGATTTGTTTCTTTACAAAAATAGTATCAGCAATTCTTACTGGAACTCATTCTTATAGACATCCTTTTTATTACCATAGCAATCCCATCAAATTCACTAAAGCATTTACTTAATTCATTGAATCAATAGCAATAACCAATTGATATACAACCTAAGTGAATTGCATTCAAGTGGACAAGCTTTGCTCATACAATATCAAACTAACTAGGTAATAACAAAGGAGACAAACTTCAACAAGAACATATATGGGAATGGTTCAAAACTTGTAATAATTTTCTTTGAAAATTGTATACAATTGTAAGAAAACTCAAAATGACTCTAGAAAAAGACACAAGGATCACATAACATCAATGTATTCTTAAAAAAATTGCATAGAAGATACATCATAAAGTTTTTTTTTTAATAACTGGACTAAATTGTACTTAATATAGACTCAAATTGTATTAGAAATCGACCCTTTCTCTAGCCTTGGCATGTCACTTATATAGTGTGAGATGCAACAAGCTTCAGGCATAGAGAACTGATAGGATTCAAATTCAATCATCGATTCATTATTTAAAACTCACTTTTAATCAATTTTGAAAACTGTGAATTTGTGTCTGGAGGCCCGCCAGTTGGCCTTAAAATTTGATTTAATCAAGTAACCAGGCCATGAAAATTGGCATGAGTGTTCAATCCTACACACTCTACCATACTGAAAATTCTTAGCCCATGACGAATTCCTAGTAAAAAGATTTTAATTTCTGAACATCCATACTTCAATTATCTTGCAGGCAAACAGTGTTAAAAAACATAAACTAGGCTCGGGTTCGGCATTATAAACTAGGTAATTGATCACTTGGGGTTCTGAAAACAAAGTATAGGTTATTTTCCATTTAAATGATAAGAATCCATAAGTAGGGCTTATGACATATAACAAGATGAATTTGGCAAATTTTTGAAAATAGACACTTGGAAATTTTTAACTGGGAAATGTGTGAAAAAGTAATTTTTAGTAAATGAACGGACATAAGAAAGTATGCAAATAGATTTGTCATGACTTGAGAATTGGCATACTTCAATTATTTCTATAACACAACACAATGGTAATAATTATTTAGGCTTACCAATCATAGGATCAAAGTTATAACATGTCGAATAGGGGTACAGATCATTATGGATACCTTAGTCATAACAAAACAATGTAAACTAGTTTTTTAATTATGTTAGCAAACTAATCAAATCGATTCATCATGATCTCAAAATTGGAACATATAAACTATTTAACCCCTGGAACACAATGTAAAAAAAAATTATTCATTTGGGTTAACTAGATCAAAGATATAATTGGTTGAATAAGGCTTCCCTAAATTGTGAACAACTACACAAATGCATGAAACAGTAAATGACCAACTTTGAGGAGTCCAAAACCTAGTCAAATAGATTCAAAATGGACTGAAAATCAGAACACATGTTCTTTGATATGCATACTAAACATCCCCAAAGTGGTGGGTCATGACACATTCCTAGATAAAAGATATTCAAAGACAAACTAGGCTACTATATGCATTCTGACACTTGGGTAGAATTGTGAATTTTGACACTAGCTCAAAATGGGACTTCACCAAATGATTCAAGATGGAAAAATAACATTGTGGATCACATGCATATGTTAAATGAGAGGTTTCAAGCCACTCAAACACCATCTAGTCCTCAAACTGACAATTGGCTACATATGCATAAAAAGCATCCATAGAGCATTGGTTCTTCAAAATTTTCAATATGTGACTGAAAATTGACCATGCAATTTTCAGTCTGAATAGTGGCTTTTTCTGGGGATACATGTCCCTTGTGGGTATGGCAAGGATCCAGATCTCTGGGAGAAGTAAACCATTCCTAAAATAGCAAAAATTTCTCTGGCTATGTGCAAGCGATGACCCCGAGCCACCGAACTTGTCAAAACTTTTTACCTCTATCAAATACCTAATTTTCATTTGCATTTTTCTGAGGTAAGCTAAAAATTTCACTTTCACTTGTTTTTCCATTTTCAACAAAACCTTCACTTAGCTCATGAGTTAAAACAAAATAACTATCATCATTCTCATAGCGCATATAAAACTCAAAGACTATTTTGTCATGATGCTCACTATGAGAAAAAACATCAGCATGCTCATGATTACATAAACTGAATTGAGAATCAAAATTTAACAATGATTCATGCAAGTTGATTGGAAACACAAAAATTTCATATTCTACACCATTCACCAAGTTGTATGTACCAAAAACTTGTAACTCACCTTGTGCCTCCGGCTTCAAAGAGCACAACGGATCTGAATCAACTTCATATATCATGTCATTACATACCAAATCAGATCTAAAACTCACTAAAAATTTATCATCATAGTCTTCAAGGAAAGATTCAGCAAACATATGAAAAGAATCCTCATTAAAATTTTCATCACTAAGAAGTTTATTGGCATCAATATTCTCATCAAAGAAATTGTTAGAGACACTTGTGAATGCGTTAAACTCATTAGCATAAGACTCACCAACCTATAGAGAAGATTTAATTTTAGATTCATGTGTACTTTTGTCATTATTCACTTTACTACATGAATCATCAAATCTCATCTCATGTAACTGCAAATTACTGTCATATACTCCATCCAGATCAAATAAAAAATCAACTGATCTCTCTACATTATTATTAACATCAATCATAGGAATCTCTTCATTAAATGTTAAATTAAAATCAAGAGATATAAGCAACCTCTCGTTATCATATATATAACATAAATCTGATTTAACATCACTTATGATAGTAGTAAATGCATCTCTATTGGTCTTCACTTTTTCAAACAAATCTTTATGCTTATGCTGAAATATTTTAAAAGAATAACAATTATGATATGTAGGAGAACCAACACAAGGGTATACATCATACCTTACATCATCCTTAAGAGATGCATGCACTAATAAAGGAAAAGTTAAATCACACATTGATGCATACCCTTCAAACTCATGTTGTAACAAGGTTGAAACCTCATCAGTGTTCAACAGATCCCTTTCACAAATTTCGTCATCTTGACTGCAATTATTTCTTGAATAATTTGAAGAACTTATAATAGTAGCACCATTTGTCATACAATCTAAAAATTTAGTGGTACTCTCACAATATGTATCCTCTTCCCTACACCACATCTCAACATTAGATGCATCCTTATATTCAACTTCCTTGCAAGAAGATATTTTAGGACTACTGTTATAATTTTTTTCATTCTCAAACATATTATCATAGGATTCATCACTTTTGCTATGACTATCAACGTTTTCAATTTCAAAAATACAGTAACCATTCTTTTCTAAATAGCCTTCACATTCTCTAAATACTCTCTCAAAGTTTGGATCTTTTCAAATCTTGCTTTTGTTGTCCAATATATTGAATCAAGCATGAAGACTAATTAAAACACAAAAGCCCATGATAATTCATTACGTCTTTCTAAAATGGGAAGCTCTAAGATTTCCAACTTGAATTTCATGTAAAGTTGAATTGCATCTAAATCATCTACACTTCCCACATTCCTTTGGATAGAAGAAATGATTTGACTATTAAACACACTAGATGGAGGCAACCATTTTGTTCATTCACTTTCATGAAGGACAAATACATGAAAATTGAAAATACCTTTATATGTTGTTGTATATAACCTCTGATCTACTGATTGGCATAGGTGTAAACATGAAATCCTTCACACTATAGATAAAATCCCTGTACAGTCACCATCTCCTTGAAGAGGAAAATGAAATCACAGTAGTGGTTCACCTTTTGAGATCAACTACTTCAGAAAATACAAACAACCACATAAACTATCAATCAAGAAACTTATACTTCCTCTTTCCACCAAACTAGATCTGCCCACAAATACTGAAAGCCTTTGATATTAAAACAAGCAATGCACTAGCATAGAGATTTAGACTAGAGTCATCACTCACACTTAGTGAGAAAAGATTTGAAACAATTTACCACTTGTACATTTTGAACCAAACTTTCAATATGGAAAAACTTGTAGATGACTAACACCTTGGAAAGAGAATACACTTCATAAATTGATTCTTGACTCTAAACCTTTTTCAATAGCACTTGCAAAGACTGGATTGATTGAAGATAGACTTATAGTAGTCAAAGAACACAATTTACATCCAATTCTCACAACCTACTATTGTCCATGAACAAAGCTTAACTAGGGAACACAAAATTCAGCAAGGATAAGAAAAGAACATCACAATTACCTCACTACTGAAGCAATTTCTTCTTGATGTATTGAATCATTTTTAAATTCTCAAGTTTTGTCTACCATTCAAATTAAATACAATCCCTAGTAGGGTTGCCATTTTGTTGGTGACTCAGATGGGCAAAACCATACTGAAAAATAGGACTAAAGTATTCAATTCACAACAGAGATTCTTGTTCTTTTCTTATCTCCCTAATAGAGTCACCATTTTGTTGGTGTTTTTCAACTATTGAATAACAAAGGCTCAATACCAAAATAATAATACTCACAAATCTAAGGATTAGCTATGTCCTATTAACAATTATGCTTGCATATTATCTGGAACCAACTTCAACAAAACTAGGATTGGCTTTCTACTCTTTAGGCTCTTCAAAACCAAGGTGGGTATACCTAAGGGGTAATTCAGAATGAATGTTGTTGTATGAGAATTTTATTAGTTTCATTATGATCCTCATCTTATATCTCTAACATGTATATAGTTTATTCATTTTTTGTTACTTTCAGATGATATACATCCCTTCTAAGCAGATTTGGTCACAATTCTTCTCTGATTTGTAAGTATTGCTAACCATAGTAGCTAACTAAAGCTAAAATGTTACATGCAAACAAGTGTTGACCGTCTTTGAAACTATTCAAACAGTAAAATAAAGTTGATTTTGATTTTAAACTTGATGCTTATTTATGATCTACTTATCTGTAGACTAGATTAACTAGATTAGTGCCTATTCCACTGGGATTCAAAGCATTACTCCAATTTATAGATTTGATTTGTTGCTTTACAAAAAATATTATTAGCAATTCTTACTAGAACTCGTTCTTACATACATCCTTTCTATTACCATAGCAATCCCATCAAATTCACTAAAGAATTTAACTAATTAATTGAATCAATAGAAATAATGAATTGATATGCAACCTAAGTCAGTTGCATTCAAGTGGACAAGCTTTGCTTATACAATATCAAAATAACTAGGTAATAACAAAGGAGACAAACTTCAGCAAGAACAGATATGGGAATGATTGAAAACTTGTATTAATTTTCTTTGAAAATTGCATACAATTGTAATAAAACTCATAATAACTCTAGAAAAAGACACAAGGATCACATAACATCATTGTATTCTCAAAAAACTTGCAAAGAAGATACATCATAAAGTTTTTTTTTAATAACTGGACCAAACCATACTTAATATAGACTCAAATTGTATTAGAAATCAGCCCTTTCTCTAGCCTTGGAATGTCACTTATATAGTGTGAGATGCAACAAGCTTCAGGCATAGAGAACTGATAGGATTCAAATTCAATCATCAATTCATTATTTAAAACTCACTTTTAATCAATTCTGCAAATTGTGAATTTGTGTCTAGAGGCCTGCCAACTAGCCTTAAAAATTGATTTAATCAAGTAACTAGGCCACAAAAATTGGCATGATTGTTCAATCCTACATGCTCTACCATACTACAATTTCTTATCCTATGATGAATTTCCTGTCAAAATATTTTAATCGTTGAACATCCAAACTTCAATTATCCTATAGGCAAACAATGTTAAAAAACATAAATTGGGCTCAGGTTCGGCATTATAAACTAGGTTATTGATCATTTGGGGTTCTGAAAATAAGGGTATAGGTTCTTTTCCATTCAAAGGATCAGAATCCATAATTAGGGCTTATGAAAAATAATAGGATGAATTTGGTGAATTTTTGAAAATAGGCACTTAGAAATTTTAAACTAGGAAATGTGTTAAAAAGTAATTTTTGGTAAACGGATGGACATAAGAAAGTATGCAGATGGATTCCTCATTACTTGAGAACTAGTATACTTCAAGGATTTCTAGGACACAACATGATGGTACAAGTTATTTAGGCTTACCAATCACAGGATCAAAGTTATAATGTGCTAAACAGGGGTATGGATCATTCTGAATACCTTAGTCGTAACAAAACAATGTAAACTAGTTTTTTAATCATGTTAGAAAACTAATCAAATGGATTCATCATGGTCTCAAAATTGGAACATATAAAGTGTCTAACCCTTGGAACACAATGCAAAGAGAAATTCTTAAATTGGGTGAACTAGGTCAAAGATATAATTGGTCAAATAGGGCTTCCCAAAATTGTGAACAACTACACAAATACACAAAATAGTAAATGACCAACTTTGAGGGGTTTGAAACCTAGTCAAACAGATTCAGAATAGGCTGAAAATCAAAACACATGTTCTTTTATATGCATACTAAACATCCCCAATGTGGTGGGTCATGACACATTCCTGGGTAAAAGATATTCAAAGGTAAACTAGGCTATTGTATGCATTCTGACACCTGGGCAGAATTGTGAATTTTGACACCAGCTCAAAATGGGACTTCACCAAATGATTTGGGATGGCAAAATAACACTGTGGGTCACATGCATATTTCAAATGAAAGGTTTCAAGCCACTCAAACACCATCTAGGCCTCAAACTAACAACTGGCTACATATGCATAAAAAGCATCCATAGGGCATTGATTCTTCAAAATTTTCAATATGTGATTGAAAATTGACCATGCAATTTTCAGTCCGAACACTACCCATAGCATCACTAATCCAAATTAGTGGTAAGAGACCTCATCTAACAATATGATGCAATATCATTATAAGGGAATGCATCAAGTAAATATACTGACATCATATGAAACAAGATATAAATGCATCCAAAGTAAAACATAAATCACAAGAGAACATACTCCAAATTTACCAAAGTACCAAGTGAAAATCCAACACTGGCCTCAAGCGAAGTAGGTCACCTTGTACACCAGTCCCCAACAATGGTATAGGTAGCTATACCTCCCAACCACATGGAACCCGTAGACCAACTCCCATCATGCTAATGGAGATAATGATACAGCCACAAACACACACAAAATGTACATCCATGGTTAACACTCATGCCAAATAGTAAAGAGGATTAAAGCCAAGATCATGAGATAATGCAATACAAAAGGTCTTGGTCAAATGCTATATGGTTCAACTATGTAGGGACTATAGTGGAGTCTATGTCACTTGGTATCGAAAAGACCAAGCTAAATTAGGTGTGAAATGAATCCCTTAGGAAACCATCACATCAGTGTGGAAGGAATCCCTTAGGAAACCATCACACCATGCCTTCAAAGACACTGTACAAGCATTCACTTATCTGAGATAAGTTTTATTACCCATTTATTAATTTAGTTATCACTTGTTAAAATTCTTTAACCTACTTTGTCAAAAAATAATTGAGATATACAAGAGAAGCTACTCCACACGTCTACCTTACATACCCATGCTCATATCACAATGAGTGCCCCAAGGAAATGCAAGATGCCAACCCAACCCCGAATGAACAATCCCTCAACTGACCTATATCCAAGAGTTTGGGTCTCGGAAGATCCCATCAAATGCACACACATGTGCTCATGTGTGGGTACAACCAACTACATGAAATAATTAAGTAACTAATGCAAGGGTTGGATATGAGCAAAGCAACAATCAAAGAAGGACAACAATCTCACTCAACCGGCCTATATCTAGGATTTTGGATGTGATACGCATTCCAATGAAAACATAAAGATGCAATAGTAGTCACATTGAAATCCTTTGTATAATCAAAATCCATGACCAACGCCATACCCAAAAAACTTGAGAAAACTAGGTGGCACGCAAATTGAGGCAATAACCTCAAAAACCTAACATTGACAAAAATCCACAAAAATAAAACCTATTCTATCCTCAAATAAATGAGCAATAGAAATCTAATAAAATTGAGTTTGAACCCCGTATGCAAAAACGGCTAGCATAATGGTGCAAAACCCCAAACCCCCATCCCAAAAAATAGGAAAATGCTCATACCCACCAAACCGAGTAGAGATAGCAATCTGAAACAAAGGCAAACACTAGATCTCAACCTTTTAACAAATGGCTACTAGAGACATAAGCAAAAACAAAGCCAAAAGTGTAAAACAAGAGAACCCTACCTAACATTCAAAAGGGAAAATACAAAAACCCAAGCAGTAAAATAAAAACCTTGCAAAAACTATCAAAAATCACGACAATCCAAGGCCTCCTCGAGATGGATCCAATAAGACCAACCTTGTGATGATCTCATGATCATAGCTCCTATAGTAAAAAGAATGCTATTTCCTCTTGAAGAGGATTTTGAATTTGCTCTCAATTTTCTATTTCAAAAAGTGATGAGTGGAGAATAAAATTCATTTTTGGATATATATTCACTTTTCAAGTGAATAAAGGATTAGGGTAATTAGCCAAATCACCTAGTTAAACCCTTGAGAAACCTAACAAAACACAAGCTATTCCAAGTAAATGGAATTCAACTATGAAAAAGCTATCAGGAATTAAATTAAATTAAATGAAGCCCAAAATTCCCTTAAACCAATAAATCACATAATTCTTTACTAGATTTTGTGGAAAATTTGAACCTCTAAATGCATAGACATGCTCACTAGTCTAATCACATAATGCAAATGAGTCTGAATATATTAAATCACCAAAGGGTTTAATTTAATCAATTATATAGGATACATCAACCATACAGGGATGACATTGGCTAGATATGAATAGTTGAATTGCTAACTCCATGTGCTACTGCCAGGGACATAAATCTTGCACACTAAACACCATGATCAAGTACAATTACATATAATAATATAGCTAAAGTGATAAATGAATTAAATTTCCCAATTTAACCATTTATTTAATTATACTAAAATAATCCATTTACATCACTCACTTTTGCATAAAACATCACAAAAGAAGAATGAAGTAAATATTCAATAAGTCATACATATAAACATAAATACAATATATGTCCAAATATAGAATAACTAGATATCAACATAAAATATCTTGTCATATCCAAAAGGCATCATCATGTAGATATGATCAAACTGGATAGCATAGTAATCTAAAATCTATGATAATGGTAATCAATATATAGCATCCAACCATTTGGTCATCTCAAGTGTAAAATAACATGACCATCAAATTATCTCAAAAACCAAAATAGATCAGGGTACAGAATGCAAACACGAGAGGCACTACGTCCTCCTCCACTAGGTATGGGCTTACTCTTGGAAGTCTACAAAAGATAGGGGTACATCTCTCTCAATTGTGCAACATTCTCCTAACAAGAAAAAGATCTCATTACTTGGGTCCCATAGGACCCTTACTAGCTCTTTGCCTCAAACCTTGAGGATCTACCTAACGGTCACCAACTGCTACAAAAGCTCTAAGGGATCTACCTACATCCCCTACTATGGGCTTTGACCTTCTCCCACCTCTGCTCATTCCTAATGATGTCTTTTGAGGACATCCTAATGCCTTATGATCAAGTTGATCACAAGAGAAGCATTCACCACTACCATAACTATAACTATAGTTGTGCTCTTCCGTAGGTGTACTAGGTTACTGCATACTCTCCTTGTTGGAATCTTGCTATCCATACTGAGTTGGGTAACTCTATCATGTTTGACCATCTTGACGATCCCCCTACTCCTTTCCCACAATACATGAGCCTCAACCACCTTGTTGGTCACTTTGGAACTCTTGTTGAAAGTGATTCTTTTTATTGAACTGATAACACCCACCTTTCAAAGGTACTAACTAGGTCTAAGATAAGAGATCACACAACCATGTAGGCCATGTACTTTGACCCTAAGAACCCACACTACTATTGAACCCTTTTGCTACATTGCCCTTAGAAATCCTTTCTTTCTCGGTAGCAAGGGAAACTATTCTCAACCGATGCATATGAACATCTCCAATGATAGAGTCTTTAAGACCTCAGATGAAATGCTAAGTAAGGAGTAGTTCATCATTTCTATAGCATGAGTACTTCCTAAGCTCAAAGAATCACATCTCATACTGATCCACTGATATGTTCCCTTGTTTAATCTCATGGAGCTCATCATCTCGAGCCTCCATGAATTAAGGGGATAGGAACCTCTCTCTGAACCTCTCCTCAAAGATCTCCTAGGTGAGATCTTCTATACTAATCTAGAGTTTCTTCTCCTCAATGTTCCACCAAATACATGTGTTGTCCCTTGGCTAGATGATAATACAGTGGGCTCTTAGGTTGCTTGCATAAAGGTGCATAGAAAAGTAATGCCCCATATCAAGTAACCAAGTCTTAGCCATGAGGCCACCTCCTTTACCATCAAAATATGGTGGTTTAGACTACTAAAGAGCTTTCATCATTTCAATCTAGAGGAAATCCTCATTATCACAATCTTGACCTCTCCTATGGTATCATCTTCCACTAGGTGGTGTGTGGCAATGCTCAGGCTCATGTTCTTTTTCCTCCCTATTGTCATTCTCTAACATATGAGAGTTTGCACCCTGCAATCACTCTACATCTCCACCATGTTGTTGAGAACCCTCAACTCAAGCTCCCAACCAAGCTATAATATTCTATCACAAAGGAATTAATGCCTAATTCCACCTAGATCATTTTCATATTTTTTCCTTTCTTCCTGATGTTCCTCCTCATGGTGTTCTTCATTATGTTCCTCACCATAATTATTATTTCAGGTATTCCTTTGATCAACTAGCCTATGTGTAGGAGGCATCCTTTAAGGGATAACAAGACAAGAATAATATACTAACAAAAGCGTACAAGACTATCAAATCAATAACCATTAAGTACAATATTAACACATAAGAAATTCAATATCCACTATCATAGTGGGTGCATAACACAGAGATCCCAATGTTGCAACATGGGCTCTACTACCAGATGTGTTGCCCCACCTGGAGATCCATGGAACAAGGATAAATAAAATCCAATAATTTTTTTCAAGCATGAAGTCAAACAAATCAATATACAATTGATCAAAAGATCACAATGGAAAACTTAACCACTAAATCCAAGAAACCAACAAATCTTTAAGCATCACTTCTTACTAAGGTGTCCAAAACTAACAATGAAAGTTCATGCAAACAAGAAACCAATGATCTCTGATATGTCAGGATCTAGGAAGGGGTGTATCCCAAGAGGATACCCAAAACTCCATTTGACTCTCAACCAACAAGTCTAGAGATATCTATTGTTTTCCTAAGCAAGTTTTTACAAAGATATTAGGTGATACTTTTCTAGTATCATATGACATTTCATAGTACTAATGAGTGATACTTTTCTAGTATTGTGCAATACTTCTTATATCTATTAGGTGATACTTTCAAGGACCGCACGATAGAGTTTACTATTATTGTGTGATACTTTACTAGTGTGGCATGATAGAACTTATAATTGTCATGTGATACTTTCCAGTATCGTATGATATTTCTCCTTAAGGCATGCAATACTTTTCTAGTCTCACCTAATGCTGAACAACTGTCACCCAAGATTGCATAGAAACAACCCAATAAATAATCATAAGAGAAAAAGAGTTAGAACCTCTACATCGGGGAGTACTGGACTCACAAAAATTGAGGCTCAAACACACAAATGAATGCAAAATAACTAATCATGCTAGAAGGGATGACTCAAATATATAATCCCCTAATCTATAGCATCTAGTAATAATGTAGAAAAGTAACATCATAATAACATGCATGAGCATAAATCAGCAATCTTGGGAAGGAAAACACATCTAAGAGCCACCAAAATAAAATAAATTGTGCTCATTTCCAACCATCCATAATAGCATCATGAGACCCTTAAAGGCCCTAGGCATCCCCTGAGCATGAATCTCAAATTGCTGACAGATAGTTAGAGTTGTCTCATGAGATCATTCTTACTAATAACCGACAAATAAAATCATGGAAACAATTACACCCAACATGATAATCTACCCATAGAATCGTTATTCAAAAGTAGTGGTAAGAAACCTCATCTAACAATATGATACAACATCATGATAAAGGAATGCATCAAGTAAATATAATACCATCTCATTAAATATGATATCAACGTGTTGGTATTTTTACACTACCAAGCAACAAAATACTTGATACCAAGATAATGAGGATCAAAATAGCCTAAGAATTAGCTACATCCTATGCTCAACCATATGGTCTTTAGATCTAGACCCAACTTCAACAAAATCATAGAGATTTTCTACTCTTTTGGCTCGGCAAAACCAAGGTGAGTGCACTTGAGGGATAAAAGATTCATAACTTGGTATTATTTTCACACTTCATTCAATGACATTCTATTACAATACTCATCCCTTATAGTAGATGTTTTGTCATAATTCTTCTTAGATTTACAACAAATTATGGGTAACAACAGCTAACTAGAACTCGAAGATTAAATGTTAATAAGTATTGACCAGCTATGATACTCTTCATACATTTAAAGTAAAATTGATTGAATTTAAAATCTTGCTTGATCCTTATCCATGATTTCTTCATATTCAAAATAAACTAATTGATGAGTGCCTCATCCATTGGGATCTAGAGTTTATCCATCTATTTTGAACTAATTTATTGCATTACAATCAATATTATTAGCAATTATCCCTAAAACTTGTTCTTATGCATATCCTTATTAGTGGCTAGAAATCCTATCATATCACTGAAGAATTTACTCAATTCATTGAACCAAAAGCAATAGTGAATTGACATACAACCTATCCTAGTTGCATTAAATTGAACAGGCTTTTCCCATACAATCTCAAAACAACTAGTCAATAACAATGGAGACAAGATTTAGAGAAAAAAGATATTGTGACAATTCATCTTTGTATTAATTTTCTTTGAAAATTATGTAAAATTGGAGTAGAACTCAAAATAACTCAAGACTAGACAACTAAATCCTTCAAAGCTAATGTATCTTCAAATTTACAGAGAAAATACATCATACAATTTTGACATCAAGAAAAATTGGACTGAATAAAACTAGCAAAACTAAAAGTTATACAAAATGTTTGGACCCTTTCTCTAGCCTTGGAATCTCACCTATATTATGTCAGATACAACAAGCTTCAAGCTTAGAGAGTACTAATAGTTGTCCTTAAGATAGAAAGATATTTACAAAGGTACTATCATAAAAGATAAAATTTGGTGCAACAAAATGATTTACATCATGAAAATTCCTTTTATGGGGACCAATTCTAATGCACTTCTTCATTGCTGAGGAGTTTTTGATTGGTTTTGTTGTTGTTGTCCTTCCTCAAAGTGTGTGACCATTGGACTTACATGTGGTGGGACCTGTTCTAATACTTGAAAGCTGAGTTGAACCCAGAGTTCTCCATCCATGTCCCCTTGTACTAATAAATTGATAGTCGCATTCAATTGTCCTATTGCTAGGTTATCAGTTTGCACATCTATATTTCCCTCTGTAGTTGGTTGTGTATTTTTGACTTCTTCTATTTTAATAGATGTGTTAGTTACTTGCAAATCATCCTGCTCCATATCATCATCATCGGTTTCACCAAGTTCCAACTACTTTGCATGTACAAAATCTGTCATCCACTTGTCAAAAGTGTGTCATCTAGCCAATTGAAACTCAAAATCTCATGTTATTTCTTGATCAGATACTCTCCTAATTTATCTATTTCAATAAGATCTTCTCTTAAAGAATCATAAAATGATTGCACTTTTACAACTTCCTCAGTTTTATTTTCCCACCATGCATTTCCCTTTTCATTTATGACCCTATTCATCCTAAGCCATAATAGGTCATCCAATTCCTGGGCCCATTCCTCTTTATTTTTTAATTTATTCTTTTTATCTAGGGCATGTGGAAATAGTTCAAAGTTTTTGCTCTTATATTTTGCAAGATAATTAATGATTCTCCTTTGTAATGCAATTCTCTTATTATCAAACTCAAAGAGACCATTGGTCAAATAAAAATTCCTTTCTATTTGTTCACAAGATAAACTGATAACTAAAAAGCATAAAAGAGTAACATCTTTATCCCTGTTATTCCATTTATTAACAATTAGCTTCAAAGCCTCCTCACTTTCTTTTAGCTCATTCCACATGTTCATTACCTTTCCCAATTGCTCAAAGAATGTAGGCCAACCAATTTTATCAACCAAATATAGATTTTCTTTCCTCAACCTATCTACATATTGAATATCTAGTTCCACATGCAATGCCCACAGGTTGCTCTTTTCTTCTTCAAAATCCTCTACAATATAATACTAAGGTCTATGTGGTGTGTCTAGTATTTCTATAAGATGAGTGGATTCAAAAAGCTTCACTGGTGGATGAGGATAAGTAATTTTAGGCCTGCTAAACTGTCCTTGGTGCCCCATCATCTTATTCTCAAGCTCTATCCTTTTCTACACTTCTTTATTATAAGAAGCCAGAACCTTCTCATATTTCTCTTGCAATTCTAATTTTTGCAATTTCTCCTTCCTAGTAGTGGCTAAGGTGAGGCTAGTTGTTTCAACATTTAGCTCTATGGCCTTCTCATTTGGAGTATCCTCTACCCTTTTCACAATTAAGTTTTCAATTACACTAGTATCGTCAACCTGTGAGGAGCTAGCTCTAGATCCTTTTCTCATAGACTAAATGACTAAGGTAGCATGATCTTCACTAAATTTGGCACCTTTCAGCTCCTTTTTTACTTTTTCATCTGCATTCAACTTCTTGGCCACAGAGTTAAAAGTTATTGCATATGAAATGTCTCAATTCCATAGAAGCAAGACCCCGGATGATTTTATCATTTGTCTTCCCTCTTCAAGGGTCAAGCTCTTAAACTCTTTCATCATCGTATCTTTTATTTGGTCTTGTAGGGAAGCCTCTTCTATCTCAGGATGCTCTACCTTTTTTCTTATTGTATCTTTCTTCAAATAATTTGATATTGGTTCTCCATACAAATTGATAAAAGGCTCTTGATTTAATAAATCCATCATTAGAAATAAATTCATGACTAGCTTGTCCTACCATAGGGTCCAACTCCCTTCCTCTGTAATCAGAAAAAATTAACCCAAGGCTTGGCATTGGAGGTTCTTGAGGATTCCCTTCTTCTAGTCCTAAAATAGTAATAAGGACTACCCCTTGGGATCCCAATTGCTGCATTTTCTCCTTAATGAGTTGTTCATCTCTTATATGCAATGGGGACTGAGTGGGTGAGTACTCCTTTGTTTGAGACACCTATTTCTCTTCTATCTTTTACCTCTTGGGTATTGGCTCATTAGGCCTCTCCTCCATAATAGTACTAGTTGATCCAACTATTTGTTTTCCTTTTGTCAATTGTAGAAATTTTATTTAGAATGATATTGTAGCTAGGTTTCCTCTAAATAATTAGCTACCTTGATCCTACTACAAGGGTAAAAGATAAAATTTTCATAACCTCTTTGGCTTTATCAGGATAAGAATTAATAAATAATATTTTATTTTCATTCTTAGCCTCCATGATCTCTAGAAAAGTGATCATCAATTTATTTATTTTATTTGCCTCTATCTTGGCATATTTCAGAGGCTTGTAATCTTTATCGAAATAATTAATAAATTCTAAAACCCTGGAATAAACTCTCCACTTCTCCTTCTTGATCTCTTGTTCTTGGAGAGAGAATCCATTTCTTAGTATCTCTTCAAGGAAGTAAGGCTAATGTTTCTTGGCACCATTTTTGGCCCTCTATTTGAAAATATCAAGAAATCCTTCACTATAATTGAAGTGATCATGAGAAATAGCCATTTTATATTGATCTAAAAATTTATATAGAAACAACCAACTACCCTTGGTGATTATAAACTAATGGGCAATAGTACAAGATGGTAAAATTGAACCTCTAGACTGACCAGTCAACTGTGCTTCCTCCAATCCACCTATCTGCCATAGCATTTCAGCTATTCCCACTTTCAAAGGTACCTAGTAAGGAAGTACATGTGGAGTTCCTTGGAATCCATACATTCTAAAAACTATAACACAAGGTATGGTATTATGTTTACCCAATTATGGAAAACCTTTAAACCAATAGGGTTATCAATAGGCCTGATGAAATCCAATAATGCCTTAGGTATTCTGGGATTATCCCTTAATATAAGGCTCCTCAACCTAGATGCGAAGTATCTATTAAATCTCAAAAATATGGCATCTTCTACATCTCAGGTCATATCTGCACTCCATAATTGGACTAGTAGAGCTCCTCCTAATACTCTATGTTCAATTCCATTTCTTTTTCAAAGAAAGTAACACCTCTATAAAAGAACATGTGCATCAATAAGGAATAATAGCCAAATGTATTTTCAATTTTTCCCTTTTCAATCCCAATTAAACCAATGTGAATTTCCTCCACTAGATAAGATGCAAAATCAAAAATAATATCCACACCATAAGAAAAGATATGTGTCATCATGTACATGAACTTTATTGGCATAAACTCTTGTTCATCTTCACCAAAAACCCTACATAAAGTCATGTAAATTTCTATGGCCCTAGTATTGCAAAAATTCTTCTTGAAAGGCTCTTTAGTTGATGTTGTAACAAAGGTCAAACTAGCAATTATGGCCAAGTGTACTCTCAATGTTCCTTGTCTAATTTTATCTTTTCAAGAAAAGTATTCTTTCTCTAATCCTTGTAAAATTAATGATCTCATGATAATCTATGGTTGGCTTCAATCCAAAAACTTCTTGAATCTCCTCTATAGTGATTTTTATCAAACACTCCCCATCTACTCTCCTCACCATCCTGGTTACTAGGTCAAATTTTAGGACCATAGTTATGAGAAGTTATGAATTCATCAAGACCTCAAGGAATACTAACTTACCTAAATCAAAGTTCCAAACATTCCCATAGGGGGAAAACAATTTCCTTTCTAAGAACCATTTATTGAACAATTGGAGCCTTGTTTTATAGGTTATGGCATCCCTAGTCTAATTCCCTTTATCATGC
Source organism: Cupressus sempervirens (assembly GCA_028749045.1). Lineage (NCBI taxonomy): Eukaryota > Viridiplantae > Streptophyta > Pinopsida > Cupressales > Cupressaceae > Cupressus > Cupressus sempervirens. The sequence continues at coordinate 358,757,650 of CM053786.1, forward strand.
AAACTATTTTCAATCTAGAGCCTGGGGTTTACAGGAACTATCTTTTTAATTTGCGTTGATTCATTCATAGATTCACTCAATTATTCAAGGAAATCATCATGGATATTCCTACTAGTATACTCTACTTTACCTAAGAAACCCTTCTTTGGAGGCATATTTGATAATAATGAAGCAAAATTAAAAAATATTAAATTATATTCAAATTGAGGTACTTATTTGGCTCTCATGCTTCTTCTCTAAATTTTGCAACGAATCTTTGATATAGAAAATTCTTCACAATTCAATCAAGTGAGAAAATAGCTCTTCAACAGGTTCTACATCTCAAAAAATCAAAAATACATTTGCATGAATAAAATCTCGACTATTTCACACAAGGAGCTTTAACTCTCATAAATGGATCATAGAGAATAGAGTGTCGTCACCTTTCAAATTTGAAAATAGATCATTGATTTTTGGAAAATCCAACAATTTAGGAATAAATGGTTTTAAGACTCAACTTTAACCCTCCTAGTTGGTAGTCAATCCAATTGAATCTTTCCACATAAACATTTTCTTTCACTGCTAGAGACTTGCATTGGACCCACTTACACCTCCGAACATGTGTCATGTTCTCTCTATGTTACCATGGGTAAAACCAGAGTAACTCTCATTGGTGACAAAGAAACTGTCATTCATTAACTTTGCATCAGAAAGTAGAGATTTATGGTTATTTTATTATATGTAAGGTGGACCCATAGTATTTCCTTTTGGTCGCTATGTTGCCAAGGATAAAGTTCTTTCATCTCTTGTTAGCAACAAAGAAACTACCATTGATCTTTTGAAGATTTGACAATGTTGATCAATGTTCCATTTCCTTCAATATGGATCCCTTATGGCATCTGACATCCTAACATGCTAACAAGGTTGTTAATGACATGGAAATTACAAAATTGTCCTAAAAGGTTGGTCCTACCACATATCCACATGGTTGGCTCTCACTATTTTGCCAAGGTTAAAAACATTATGATTTCCCTTAGGGAAAAAGTGACCACCGTCGATCATGAGAGGATCTGATAGTGTGGGTCATTTGCTTAAAACCTTGTTTCTTCATTGATTGGGTCCTGCAGGCTTGGTTACTATGTCGCTATGTTGCTAGCAGTAAATAACATGTGATTTCTTATGGCAACAAAGTGACAAGCCTTGATCTTGAGGAAGATCAAGGGTTATTTTTTCTCGATCAATTTTTCAAATAATCCCGTAGAATATTAAAGTGAAATATTAGGTTAAAATGATTTTGGAGACTTAGGGTAAAATTAGACTATTCAAACAAATTTTTAAAAAGGTGCTCAAGAATAAATAAACAAAAAGGAGCATTAAGAAAAAGCTTTTTCCTATGTATTTTTAATTTGAAAGGATATGCTATGTAAACATAGTCAATAGGCTTCTTAGGGCAACACTTAGTGAAACAAAAATTAGGGTTGTTCTAGGGTTAACAAAATTAAAAACACCAAACCCTAATTTTCATAAAAGGAACCTGGAACATTCACTTAAAAATGCATTAAGATAAATTTGAAGTGAAAACCAAACCAACACAATGCATCCAAAGTAAAACATAAATCACAAGAGAACATACTCTAAATATACCAAAGTACCAAGTGAAAATCTAGCACTGACCTCAAGCGAAGTAGGCCACATCTATACATCGATCCCTAATAGTGGTATAGGTAGCTATGCCTCCCAACAAAATGGAACTCATAGGCCCACTCCCACCATGCTAATGGAGATAATTATCCTAAGACAAACACACATAAAATGTGCATTCATGGCTAGCACTCATACTAAAAAGTAAAGAGGACTGAAACCAAGATCATGAGACAATGCAATACAACAAGTCTTGGTTAGACACTCTATGGGTCAACTATGTAGGGACTATAGTGGAGTGTAAGTTGCTTGGTATTGGAAATTCCAAGCTAAAACAAGCATGAAATGAATTCATCAAGAAACCATCTCACTGGTTTGGAAGGAAACCATCAAATAATGCCTTTAGAGAAACTATACAGGAATTCACTTATCTAAATTAAGTGTTATTACCCATTTATTAATTTAGTTATCACTTGTTAAAATTCTTCATGCTACCTTGTTAGAAAACAATTGAGAAAACAATCAAGGTATACAAGAGAAGCCACTCCACATGTCTTCCCTACATACCCATGCTCATATCACAATGAGTATCCTGAGGCAATGCAAGTTCCCAACCCAACCCAAAGTGAGCAATCCCTCAACTGGCCTATATCTGGGAGTTTAGGTATTGCAAGATCCTGTCAAATGCATGCACATGTGCATGTGTATGGGCACAACCAACTACATAAAAAAATCAATTAACTAAAGCTAGGGTTAGATAGGAGTACATATGTTGCATGCATCCCAATGCAAACATAAAGATGCAGTAGTTTTCAAATTAAAATCCTACAAATAATCAAAATCCATGACCAACACTATGCCAAGAAAACCCAAGAAAATTGGGTGGCACATAAATCAAGGTGAAAACCTCAAAAACCCAGCGTTGATGAAAATCAATGAAAATAAAACCCATTCTACCCTTGAGTAAATGAGCCACAAAAATCCAATAAAAATTGAGTTTAAACCCCATATGCAAAAATGACCAACATAATGATGCAAAACCCAAAACTCCCATCCCAAAAAATAGGAAAATGCTCATACCCACCCAACTGGGTGGAGCGAGCAATCATAAACAAATGGGAACACTAGTTCTCAACCTCCTAACAAATGGCTACTAAAACAAAAGCATAAAGGGAGTTGAAACTGTAAAACAAGAGAGCCCTACCTAACATCCAAAAGGGAAAATATGAAAACCCAAGTAGTAAGAAATTGTCGAAAGTCACAGTAATCCAAGGCCTCTATGAGTTGGATCTAGTGAGACCAACCTCATGATGATCCCATGCCCATAGCTCCTATAGTGAACATAACAATATTTCCTCTTGAAGAGGATTTGAAATTTGCTCTCAATTTTCTATTTCAAAAAGTGAGAAGTGAGGAATAAAATTCCTTGTTAGATATAGGTAATCATATTTCTAGCATCTTACAGAAGATGCTAGAGATTGGTTTAGGAGGTTACTTGATGATAATATCAGCTCATGGAATGATTTGGAAAATATTTTTAAGGAACTATATGGTGATAACACCAATGCAAGTTTTATGTTGAATGAGTTCAATAACATAAAAAAGAATCCAAATGAATCAACATTTGATAATAACTACAATAAGCATACTAGAATGCAAAATTATCTTTACACTACTGGTGAGAAGCCCCAATTCAATAAGAACTACAATAAGCATACCAAAATGCAAAATTATCCTTACACTATACAGTGGAAAGATGGTAAACCCATACCTAATCCTACCCAAGGCACAAAAGATAAAGGTACACCAGATTGTCATGTCCCCTATTCAAATAATAAAAATAAATAAATTTTGTTAAGGCAGGCAGGCTCCAAAAAGGTGAAATTTCGAAAAAAGGGGCTAATCTTTGGAAACCAATAGACTAATAAATAAAAATTATTATTAAATTATATTTTATTAACCCCTCTTGGACGTGAGTTAGGGTTATGCCCTCTTTAAAAGGGGTTTGGAGGCATTTTTGGGCTCATTCTACATCTTGATTCTTGCTAATTTTCTTGTTGTTCTTCAGAGGTTGCCAAACCTGTGGAGAAGGAGACCCAAGAATGGGATTTTGTAGGTTTTCAGGAAGCCTAAGGATGGGAGTTTGAAGCCATTCCATGTGCATGCTCATATAGAGTTTTCCTTTGTGCTGAATAGTGCCGATTTGGGTGTTTTCGAGGTTGTTTTTGGTTTGAGTTTGGGTTTTCAGTTGAGTGTTTCATATTAGTTTTGTTTGCTATTGTATTTCATACTTTATGATGTTAAAATAGAGCTGAATATATGTATTGGGTTGTGATTAAACTTCTGAGATAGTTTATGAGTGTTTTGTGGTGTTTCCGGGCATTTTTGTGTTAATTTCGGGAGCCCGATTGCATAGTTTTGCCCTACATTTGTGAGCTGTTGTGTAAAGGCTATACAAATCTGGAAATGTCATTTTGTGAGCTGTTATGCTGCTGAAATTTCTATAAAAATGTCCATTTTCAGATTTATTAATAATTTGTGAAGTTGTGAAGTTTTTGGCACTAATTTGGACATACCCGATTTGGGTTTTATTGGGAAATTGGCAGATCTTTGTAATATTGGTTGTTTGATTTTAAAGTTCTGATTTGAGGCTAGAAATATCATAAAAAATCAGTAAAGGGACATTACAGTGGTATCAGATCCGTGATCTTGCCAGCCTGAGGGTTTGTAGAAGTTGCATGTCAGTTTTAACAACTACCCAAATCTTGCATGTCAAGTTTTGATAACTACCCAGATCTTGCATGTCATATTTTATGATTGCATGCAACTAAGTGAAAGAGAAAAAAGATATTTGCAGCGAGAAAAGAATAAAAAAATTTTGATCAAACCCCCAGTTGAAAGCAAAAGTACAAAATCCAAGGAAGAAAAAAGTATGGCTGATCCAGATGAGATGGCAAAGAAATTCTTCCAAGACATCCAAAATACTCAGAAGCAAACAGTGGATGGTTTGGCGGAAACTAGAGAGGCTTTGCGAATATTGACAGAAAAAATACAAGGAATTGCATCTATTAATGAAAAAGGGAGCACTTCAGAGGAGTCAAGAAATGGGAGATCCACACCATCTAAATCAACCAAATCTATTTTCTTGCCTGCAGATGAGCCACCAGTACCAAATCCAGCCATTAATCCAGTGGAAGAGGTTACAGGTAATTTGATTACATTAAGAGCTACTTACAATGGCTTAGATGATGATTTTCGTAGTTCAGTTCCTTTTAGAGAATATGTGGATATGATGAACGCTTTGATGCCCAAGAAAGAGAACAGGAGGGAGCATGACACAAGTGGAAGAGAGCTCAAAAATAAAATAAGCAAGTTTACAGCACCTACTTTTGATGGAACAAATAAAATTTCAGCTAGAGCATGGCTACAAAAATTACAAACTTTCTTCACACTTAACCCCATGAAAGAGAGTGATGCTATTCAATTTGCAAGTCTACACTTGGAAGATGCAGCCTATGATTGGTGGTATCATGGAATGACTACTCAAGGTCACGATCAGGTAACTACATTTGAAGATTTTAGTCAAAGGGTGATAGATAGATTTGACCTCAAGGATGATGAACAATACTTTAAAGAATTGTCAAAGTTGAAGCAAACCAAATCAGTTAATGAGTATATAGAAGAATTTCAAAAAGTGGCTATTATGGTACCTGATATGAGTGAAAAGAGGATCGTTTATCTTTTTCTTGATGGTTTAGAAGATTCTGTTAAGGGTTTGGTTAAGGCTTTCTCACCCTCAACCTTACAGGAAGCTATCAAAAGAAGCTTGCAACTTGAAACTTGCGTGCCTATGAAATCAATCACTAATCAAAAACCCCCAAATCTTTGGCAACACAAGGGAAATTTTTAGAAAAAGACTTTCCCAACACTACCACCAAAAGATGTGACAAATGTGGCAAAAAAGAAGGTAGATGAAGAGACTAGGAGTGAATTACGAAGGAAAAAGCTTTGTTTTACTTGTAGAGAACCATGGGTTCCAGGACACAGATGTTTGGGGAAAGGTCAAGTGCACTATATTGAAGTTGCTTCAGAATCTGATTCAGATGAGCATGAGGAATTTCATGATACTGAGGAGGTAGAAGAAGAGAAAGTAAAAGAAATCAGCAAGGATGGCACTTTAGCAGCATTATCAGGAGTCCCAAGATACCATCCCTTCTGAATTCGAGGGGTACTAGCAGGGCAAAGGTTGATTGTTCTTCTTGATAGTGGGGCAACTCACAATTTTATTGATGAGGGATTTGTCATGAAAAGAGGGCTTAAAGCAGAAGATTTTGAGGGATTCAATGTTACTGTAGCTGATGGATTCACTATGCCTTGCACAAGGGTGGTGAAACAACTCAAGATGACCTTAGGAGATTATGAGTTATGTGATGACTTCTATGTGGTTGGTATTGGGGAGACAGATCTTGTATTGGGTGTTCAATGGTTGCACTCTATCGGAGGCTATTACATGAACCATCAAACTATGGAGTTTAAATTTCATTCCAATGGGAAAGAAGTCATATTGAGAGGGTTATCTAATGGAGCACCTAAGGCGGTCTCTGCAAAGAGGATGGAGAGGACTTTTCGAAGAGGACAAGTAACATGGGCAGCAGGAGTCATAATCCAACCAACAAGCTCTCCAAAGAATCAAGGTAATTTCCATTTTGAAATTCAAAATATTCTTGATAAGCATAGTATAGTTTTCAATGATTTGCCTCCAGGATTACCACCAGATAGAGGTTTTGAGCATGTTATAGAGTTAGAACAGGGTTCCAAACCAGTTATAACAACCCCATACTGCCATCCAAGAGGTTATAAGGAAGAAATTGAAAAAACTATTAAAGAACTCCTGGACATGGGATTCATAAGGCCTAGCTCTAGTCCATTTGCATCATCTGTGGTACTTGTCAAGAAAAAGGATGGTACAATGAGAATGTGTATAGACTACAGGGCTCTAAACAAGAAGACCATAAAAAATAGGTATCCCATACCACGCATAGATGAACTCATTGATGAGTTACATGGTGTTTTATACTTCTCAAAAATTGACTTAAGATCAGGCTACCATCAAATCCGAATGAGGAGTGAAGATGTGGAAAAGACTGCTTTCAGATGTCACTATGGGCACTTTGAATTTCTTGTTATGCCATTTGGACTCACTAATGCACCTGCAACATTCCAATCTTGTATGAATAAGGTATTCAGTCAGCATCTTCGAAAATTTGTTTTGGTATTTTTTGATGATATCTTGATATACAGTAAAACATGGGAAGAGCATCTAAAGCACATAGACACTGTTTTGGGAATCTTGGAGCAGCAATCCTTCTATGCTAAGCTATCTAAATGTGAGTTTGGTTTGACAGAGATCCTATATTTGGGACATATTATAAGCTCTAAAGGAGTACAGGTTGATCAACAAAAAATCCAGGCAATTTTGGATTGGCCTCCACCCACTAATCTTACACAGTTGAGAGGTTTCTTCGGGTTGTGTAGCTACTATAGGAGATTTTCCAAGGGATTTTCTCAGCTTGCTGCCCCCTTGACTGATTTGACAAAGAAAGGAGTTTTTTTTTGGACAGAAGAGGCACAAAAAACATTTGATAAGCTTAAGGAGGTAATGAGTTCATGCCTGTGCTTGCAATTCCAGATTTCTCTTTACCTTTTGTTGTTGAATGTGATGCTTTGAGAGAAGGTATAGGGGCTGTCCTAACTCAAAGGGGACATCCAATAGCATTTGAGAGTCGAAAATTAAATCAATCAGAGAAAGGGTACTCCATCTATGATAAGGAAATGTTGGCAATCATGCATGCACTTCATAAGTTTAGACAATATTTGGTATGTGGGAGATTCATTGTAAAGACAGACCATAATAGCCTTAGGTTCTTCTTGAACCAAAGGGATTTGAATGATCGTCAACAAAAATGGGTAAGCAAATTGCAAGCTTATGATTTTGATATTGAATACATGAAAGGAAAGAATAATGTGGTTGCTGATGCTCTCTCAAGAAAGCCCACTTTGTGTTCCTTATCATCTATCTCTGCTGATTGGAAAGTCTCCATAATTTTAGAGTATGCCAAAGATTCATTTGCCACCAAGATTTTGGATAATTTAGTGGATGATAACAGGTACAAGGTTGTTGATGAATTGATTTATTACAAGAACAGGATCTTCTTAGTGCCAGGGTCAAAAACTAAGGAGAGGATATTGAGGGCCTTTCATGACACACCTTTGGCTGGTCACCAGGGATACTTCAAGACATACAGGCAAATTCGAGAGCGGTTTTCATGGAAGGGTATGAAGGAGGATGTCCTTAAACTCATTAAGGAATGTATGGTATGCCAACAAAGCAAGAGTGAGCAAAATTTTCCTGCAGGGTTGTTGCAGCCACTTCCTATTCCTGAACAAAAATGGGAAAGTGTTTCCATGGATTTCATCACTGGGTTGCCCAAGGTTCAAAGTAAGGATTGCATATATGTGGTGGTAGATAGACTAACTAAGTATGCACATTTCTTTCCTATCACATCTGATTTCAAGGCATCACAAGTGGTCGAATTGTTCTTCAAGGAAATTTTTAGATTACATGGTTTGCCTAGAAACATTGTTAGTGACCGGGACAGTAGATTCCTCAGCTCTTTTTGGAAGGAGCTCTTTCATTTGGCAGGAACTGAACTCACTCCCAGTACTAGCTATCATCCTCAAACAGATGGACAAACAGAGATAGTTAATAAATGGATAGAAGGATATTTGAGAAACTATGTTTCAAATCAACAACATGCTTGGGTGAAATGGTTACACCTAGAGGAGTATTGTTACAATACATCTCATCACATGTCTATTGGTATGCCTCCTTTTCATGCTCTTTATGGTTATGATGCCCTTTCTTTTGTTGATCTAATACTTTCTGATAGCAGAGTACCCGCAGCAAGTGATTTCATCAAGCAAAGCCAAGACATAATAAGGTCCCTCAAGGATAATCTACAATATGCACAAAACCAACAAAAGATATATGCTGACAGGAAAAGGATTGAAAGATCTTTTGAGGTGGGAGATTTAGTGTTTTTTAGGTTGCAGCCATATAAGCAAAGCACCTTGAAGAGAAGTGGGGCAGAGAAACTCAAGCCAAGGTTCTATGGGCCTTATAAAATCATCAAGAAGGTAGGAGAGGTAGCTTATGAATTGGAGCTCCCACCAAACAGCAAAATACATAATATTTTTCATGTATCTTGCTTAAAGAAGGTTCTAGGCCAGCAAACCATAGTATCTACAGAATTACCACCTCTTAATGATGAAGGGAAATTAGTTTTGATACCAGAAGAGATTTTGGATACAAGAGAGAAAAGGTTGAGAAATAGGAGCATCATAGAGCATTTGGTCAAATGGAAAGGATTACCACTAGAGGATGCAACTTGGGAAGGAGCACATATTCTTGAGAATTCCAACCTTCATTGCTTGAGGACAAGCAATATTTGGGAGGGGAGGACTTGTCATGTCCCCTACTCAAATAAAAAAAATAAAATAAACTTTGTTAAGGCAGGCAGGCTCCAAAAAGGTGAAATTTCAGAAAAAGGGGCTAATCTTTGGAAACCAATGGACTAATAAATAAAAATTATTATTAAATTATATTTTATTAACCCCTCTTGGACGTGAGTTAGGGTTATGCCCTCTTTAAAAGGGGTTTGGAGGCATTTTTGGGCTCATTCTACATCTTGATTCATGCTAATTTTCTTGTTGTTCTTCAGAGGCTGCCAAACCTGTGGAGAAGGAGACCCAAGAACAGGAGTTTGCAGGTTTCTAGGAAGGCTAAGGATGGGAGTTTGAATCCATTCCATGTGCATGCTCATACAGAGTTTGCCTTTGTGCTGAATAGTGCCGATTTGGGTGTTTTCGGAGTTGTTTTTGGTTTGAGTTTGGGTTTTCAGTTGAGTGTTTCATATCAGTTTGGTTTGCTGCTGTATTTCAGACTTTATGATGTTAAAATAGAGCTAAATATATGTATTGGGTCGTGATTAAACTTCTGAGATAGTTTATGAGTGTTTTGTGGTGTTTCCAGGCATTTTTGTGTTAATTTCGGGAGCCCGATTGCATAGTTTTGCCCTACATTTGTGAGTTGTTGTGTAAAGGCTATACAAATCTGGAAATGTCATTTTGTAGGCTTTTATGCTGCTGAAATTTCTGTAAAAATGTCCATTTTCAGATTTATTAATAATTTGTGAAGTTGTGAAGTTTTTGGCACTAATTTGGACATACCCGATTTGGGTTTTATTGGGAAATTGGCAGATCTTTGTAATATTGGTTGTTTGATTTTAAAGTTCTAATTTGAGGCTAGAAATATCATAAAAAATCAGTAAAGGGACATTACACAGATCCATTATAGAGAAAATCTATGAATGTGATGGAAGATATGCTTTAGTGTATTATATGCTAATCCCCTCAATCTCTTGATTATTGTGATGTTGTCCAGTGATTTTTTACAAATCTACAAGCCCAAAATAAGGAGGGAAGAAAAGAACCATGAGGATGCGACATGCAATATGATTAATCTATGTGACAATGGTGAAGATTATGACCTAGAAGATATGGAGATTAATGTTTACAATCAAAGGAATATATAGTAGTTGCATCATCAATAGGTATTTTTAGATGATAAGAATCAATATGAAGAAAAGACATGCAATATGATATTAGATGTCAAGCATATGAATTTGAGGAAACCATCTAATGCAAAAAAAGATAGAATAACAGCTAAGATGATAGCCCAAATTCATAGCACTTACAATCTCATAAATAGAATAGTGAATAATAATGTTGGAAAAGCATCTATTATTTTTATCAAAGATATCACTCATAAAATAGATGATGGAAATAAAGAGGACAATCCAATGATAGTCAAAATCAAAGACAGTAAGAGTAAAAACTAGCAACCAAAAAAGAAAGTCAAATTCCAAGGTACAGAGATAGTCAAGGTCGATGTACAAGAAAAAAAGACAAATCCTAATGTCATTTAATAAGTGGAAGAGCCTATTGTTCAAGCACAATAAATTAGAGCTAATCTTTTCAAACCTATTGTATATGATATTTTAGACATGATTTCCATTTTGTTACAAATTACTATCAAAGTCCCATTATTGAAAATGTTTAGGATAGAAGAACACAAAAATAAATCCCTTTCTTGGTTAGGAGGAATAGTGATCAGAAATATTGTTGAACATGCATCATCAATAAGACAAGAAGTGCAACTTGTATTGAAATAAAAGGAAGACAAAGGAGTCATGTCCCAAATACCTTAGATTATAAGTTTTATCTTTAATTATTTCTCTAAAAATTTCATTAAATCCTTTTGGGTCTATAAACCTAGGATTTGATTGAGCCATCTGATAATTGTCTAGGAGCTTACCCAGGTGTCTCCATTCTCCCTTGGTTATCACAAATGGTGAGTCATTCTGAAGTTTGGAAAAATTGTTCCTCTAGATCTTCCCACCACCTCTCTTTCTTTAAGCCCCTCCAAATTTCCATAGAAATTCAGCAACACCCACCTTTAATGGTACTTGATATGAACAGACATGAGGTTTCCCTTTGAAACCATGTATTCTGAAAATAGTAGAAATATAGTATGGGATAATATCTCCCCAATTGTGACTAACCTTCAACCCTTAGCATGATCCCTAGGTCTGATTAATTCTAGCAAAGGTTTGGGGATTTGAGGGTTATCTTGGACTAGTAACTTCCTCATCTTTGATGCAAAATACCAATCAAATCAAACAAAGATAGCATTAGTGACTTCCCAAGTCATATCTGCACTCCATAATTGAACTAGTAACTTTTTACCATCTCTTTCTCATTCCAATTTCATGTCTTTTCCAAATATGGAAGCACCTTTGAATAAACACATTTACATAAGGAAATAATACTAGTCAAAAGGTTTATCTACCTTACCCTTACTTATGCCAATCAACCCGTTATGCATTTCTTTAGCCAGATAAGAAGAAACATAAAAAATGGTGCTCATCCCATACTGCAAAATTTGAGCTATCATGAAAACAAATGATGCTAGGATATGCTCATGCTCATCCATACCAAAAATTTTGTAGAGAGAAAAATATAAAGCATGTGCCCTAGGGCTAAAATATTTCTTCAACAATGGCTCTAGGGTTGATGGTGTAATGAGTGTCAAGTTCTCCACTTCAAAATAGTGTTCCTGTAATGGTCCATTATAGAGATATACTTTTTGTGTTGACATTACAGTCATGTTTTTTATTAGTGACATACACTTATCTAGATAGTATCTACCAAGCTTATTGTATAGTTATAGTTAACAATGTTAACCAAGCATTTCAGGCTTTACCGAGTTCAAGGAATAGTATTTAGTTTTCCCTGAGTAGTTTCTACCATAATGGTGATCAACAGTGTAAACTGAGCTTCATAAGGTTTACCAAGTTCCTCAGTGTAAACCCAATGGTGTAGTGCTTACTAAGTTCACAATTATAGTGATGTGAATCTAGTATTGACTGAGCCACTCAGTGTTAATCAAGTGATTTAGTTTATATGTTGAGTTTCATAGTATTCATTGAGTCATCAATGTAGATTGAGTTTGGACTACTTGGAAGTGATCAATATGGACCAAGCTTCTATGTCTAGTGAATGCATGACAATGTCAAGCATTAATAGTGGATTATGAGTATCAGAACCTCACTGAGCTAGTCTTTAGAACCTGAGTTCTTGCAGTTGGGCCAACTTTGTGTATTTTGTGTAAGCTTGTATTATAACTAACTTTATTGATTTATAATTTGGAATTGTATATATGTAATGTATTGTATCACATCAAATGAGAAGTATGTGGAGTGTAACTAGCAAAGAAGATCAGAAGTGTGAAATACAAAGGCTACAGTAGTATAAGGAGCAGCAAAGATTTATCTATCACTGGAAGTTGATAATTACACTCAAAGGAATCTCACTCAATAAACCAAGTTGTAAATAAGAGATCAGCCATTATTTCATCATAATAGGTGGATCAGTTAAATATCTTCACAAAGTAGACTTAACATTCTTTTTGTAAATCTCTTTACCAAGTGCATACTTTATTGTATGTTTGTAAATCCTTTTGCAAGGTGGACCTAGTAGTCCTTATTGCTCCTAATAGGGAAGATCATCAGAAGTGATCATTGTGAGACTTGACAGGACAACTTTATACTGCAATACTAAATCTTGTGGGTATCATCCCCACAATAGTTTTACTTTCTATTTGGAAGGTTTCTGGGTCACCATATTGTTTGTCAAAGTGTTGTGAATTTTTTAATGCTTTAAGTTTCTTATGCATGGAATTAGATCATAATTCATGTGAAGGATTAATTGGTAAATAAATATTAAGTTTTACTGGTTATTGATTCACCCCTCCCCTCTTAGTAACTTAGCCTATCATATATATTTCCAACACTTTTTGTGCCTCATAGCTCAATTGAAACTCATCAGAGTCAATTTCCTTGAGTATTGCTAGCATTGGAGTTTAGCATGAATACCTCTCTAATTCTCTAACTACAACTTTAAAAAGGCTATCTAAAAAATGATTCTTCATGGCCTGTAGCATAAGGTCATACCTCTTAGCCAACAGAATTAGCAGATCAACATCCATGAATACACCTAGGGTGAAAATCTTGTTGATGTCAAATTCCTAAACATTGTTAAGTAGTGTATCATGGTTTCTCTATGAAAACCTTCTCTTAAACAATACCAACCTGCCAATTGATGTCTCTGAATCTCTTAACCAGATTCCTATGTTGTAGAAACATTCATCAATCTTCAATCTATGGTCTTTTGGAACCAAATCCCTACCCTTAGCAGTTTCATTTTTTGAAGCATCCAATTGCTCTAGGTTGGTTTTGCTGATCAGTTTGTGGAGCCTAATGCAGAACCTACAGAGCAACTAGAGGTTGTTGCTGAAGATATTCCTAATGTTGTTGATGTTGGGATGGAGATTGGTTTTCATGATCAATTGGTTGAGTCTAACATGGAGACTGTAGAGCATTTGGTCATGGATGATCTAGTTGATGTTGGTGGTGACTTGTATGTTGTAGAGCACTCGGTCGTGGATGATCCAGTTGTTGGAGGTGAGTTATGTATTGCAGAGCATCTTGTTGTGAGCAATGAGGTTGTTGGTGTAGAGAGTTTGGCATGTGTTGATGGAGATCTACATGTGGCTGTTGATGTGGGGTTTGTTGCTACTGGTGTGGATTCACTAGTTGCTAATGTGAATGAGGGTTTGTTGATGAAGAATTATGTTCAGTTTGTTCCTGGGAGTGAGCATGCTAATTGGATGGTTGAGATTCTGGTGTTTGATAGAGTAATGCAGATGTGGAAGATTTGCACGTTGGTTTTCTTGTCCCTATTGAGGTGGAAACCTTTGGTGAAGATGAAGATGGTGGTAGATCTTTCTTTTTTGGTGTCAAAGTATGGGACAAACTTTTCTATCTATCGGGGGAGTCTGATGCAGGAGCATCTTGCACGGGAAAATTTTTGAAAAAAAAAATTGAGAGAGAAAGTGACGAAAATTAGAGGAGAAATAATAAAAAATAAAATAAATGGAAAAAAGGAGAAAAAGAGAAATTTCTATTTTTGAGATGCATAGGTGGCATAATAGAAAAAATAAAAAATAAATGTTTGTCATTCCATTTATTGAGGTGTGTGGGTAGAATTCTAGAAAGTTATGAATATTGTAGAAGGTTATGGAAGTTGTAGAAGGTTGTGGAGGAATTCTAGAAGGTTGTGGATAAGTCATGCATGGGGTGGTAAGTGCCTATTTAAGCAAGGCATATGAGCACTTCTAATCAAGCTCAAGGAGTAGAAGCTTGAGAAGTGAAAGCTTGAGAAGAAGGTGAAAGCTTGAGAAGGAGAAGCTTGAGAAGTAGAAGCTTGAGAAGTGGAAGCTCGAGAAGGAGAAGTCAGGAAGTAGAAGCTTTGGAAGGAAAACTTGAAAAGATGAAAGTTGTGGAAGGTGAAGCTTGGAAAGCTTGGAAGGCTTCAAGGTGTGAAAGAGAAAGAGGAAGTGAAGAGTGAGTTTTCCTGAGTCTATGGACAGAGCGCTGAATGTGAGGCAGTTTACAACAGGATTGTGATGGAGTTGTGAGTGTGTAGACAGAGCACTGAATGTGAGGCAGTTTACACTTGGATCTTGGATAAATTTGGAGAAGATCTAGTGGTTGTGGTTTAGAAACAAGGAGATTTCTTGGTGGCTTGCGAGCACAAGTTGAGATCTTGGAGGTTTCTACCATAGTGTGGATCTACACTAGCTTGGGTTTGGATTAGATCTTGAGAGATCTTGGAGAAATGTTATTGTAATTACTATTGGATTTTCAAGTATAATGAAAGCTTGAGAAGGAGAATCTCTTCAAGTGTAAGCTCTTGTAGTGAAGCTCTTCAAATGCAATCTCTTGTAAGGAAGCTCTCAAGGTGTAGCGAACAAGCTCTTTGTTGTAAGCTCTTCTAGTTGGAAGCCCTTAGTGAGGAATCTCTCTTATATTGTGAGAATTTGAAGTTCTTCCATGTGGAGAATATTGTAAGGAATTTTCAAGTATTAATGGATACTTTATGAAGCATTTTTTCATCTCCTTGTCTCCATATTGTTGTGATCTTGGTTATGAGTTGGTACGGGTAGAGCATACCTTCATTAATATCCATGTTTCGTGCTCTCACTATCGTGTTATTGTTAAAAATTGCAGAAGTTTTCATAACAAAAAAGAAACAAGCATTGATCCTTTTAGCATTTGAGGGCTAAGATTGATTGTGAGGATTTTTGTATTTCTTAGGTCCTACTAGACAGGTGCCAAAAGTTATCTTTTTCATAGAAAATAAAGGAATTGTACCTTGTCATAGCGACAAAGTGAGAGTTGTAGATCTTAGATGAATCAAAAGGTTGTAAAACAACTTGTCCCTTGGGTTAACCAAGCTCAATTAAATAACATGCAAACTAATCAAGACATAATCATGGGTAAATTAAAACCAAGGATTTAAAAGGAACTAACCCTATGCCTTGAAAAATAAAGACTAGGTAAACTAACAACTTTAATAGATGGATTAAAATAATAAGAGGGGTTTAAAAAAATTATATCACACTTAGGGTTTATTCAAATATTTTCACCCTGGGTGATAAAGAAAAGACCATTTGAGATTAAAAATTCAAAATACATTTTGAAGTATAGGAATTCAAAGAGGGGGCTTAAAAATAGCCTCGTAATATCTTTGGCGATACTTGGCCAATCTTTCGTAAATGTAAAGAAACCTTGCAGTACAGGCAATGGTGTCATTCAAAAATTGAATCCACCCAACATTAGTATAGGTTCAAGGTTCAATAATCTAGATATGCAAGATATGAGCAGAGGTGGAAGCATGCACGAATAAAGAAGTGTTGAGAAAAAATTACATTTTACATTTACAAGGCTAAGTTATTTTCTAGGTGATGGTAAAGAAAATGGAAAATGATATGATAGTCACATCCATCAGAGGAGTGATAGATAATTCTTGATCTTCAGAGAATGAAAAAGAATAATTGAATTATAAGCATGGCACTATCAAGCCTTTTCAAAACCCTCTCATGCCTAGATTGAAATTTGGACCAAGTATGCCAAGCTCCACTAGGATGCAAATGGTTAGCATTGGGATAAAAAATACCCAATTCATTGTTCATGTAAAACTAATCTTCTCTTTTTCCAATTGACCATCAAAAAGGTAAAAGATATTACTTGTCAGTAGCCAGCTCAACCATGTTAATGTTTTTGGCAATGGGCCATACTTCCTTGCAAGATTTGTGGCATGGCTTAACTACCTGTTGTAGTTCTATAAGACTATTGGTTCTATCGAGAACTGACAGGTTGATCTTTTGGTGCAACTACAACCCTGTCATTTCTAACAATTGGTATCAAAGCTTGGTCACAGGTTCGAATCTGATCGGCTATGATGAGTGATGCTAAGAGGAGGATTGGTGGTAGTGGTCCATCATCCCTTATATAATGCATGACATGGCTTAACCACCTCCTATAGTTCTATAAGACTGTTGGTTGTATCGGGCATTTACAAGTTGATCTTTTGGCATAATGGCAACCTTGCCCTTTCTAACAAAAATACCTACATAAAAATCAAGTGGTAGGTGGAACATAATCTTCCATCTAGCACCACATGTGTGAAGACTCCAAAAAATCCTTAGGAACATAGATATTTACAATACTAAGGAAGGATTATAAGAAGATAACAAAATCCATTCTATTCTCTATATGGGATCTGAACCATACAAAATGACTAAAGAAAGCAAATTAGGTGATAGAAGAGTTACTACACCACCTCAGCTAGCCTCATGCTAGGAAGAAAACATGGCACTATTTGGCTCAATGACACAATAGGATGAGTTGAGAAGAATCTAGCAATTTTAACTTCTTACAAATAAAGGAAATGACAGTGACCAAGCCTATGCCTAGTATCACAAAAAAAATGTTTTGAGGAGGGTCTATTGACCCCCACACATTATTGGATAAGAAATCAATCATAAACCTTCTTACATTTCATCATGTTCCCCAAGAGAGGATGAATTGTTATGTAAGAATGTAGTGGAAGAGTCAAAAGATGGGTCTCAAGGTAGATGACACTCCATTTCTCCTTGTTGTGAAAATGCTCGCTTTGGTCATCTAGGTTGTGAAAGTGATGAAGAGACTATGTGGAAATCATGGTTGTCCCTTATGACGTGCAAGCCTTATTAAGATGAGGGTCATTACCAAATAAACCATCATCCCCTAAGAACCAAGGTTTGAAGGAAATGAGGTCATAAGATTGGAGAAATAGGTGGTGCCACCCCCGAGGAGGTCAAACATTATCTTGAGAGGAAGAACCTACTCTGGAAATAGTGTTGGTTTTACCTTTCTTGATGATGGTGGTCTATTCATCTTTTTTTGTGGCCTCAACAAGCTTAACTTCTTTGGATAGCTACTTTTTTTTATTGAGCAAGGGAAAATCCCTATTATTGTGCTCAAGGGACTGACAATGATAGAAGGTGTTTGAAAGGCTCAAGTAAAGCACCTTTTAGGTGAAATTGGTATTACCAATCTAGATATCCATAGTTTCCTTCAGGTCCTAAGAGAAGTTGACCTCAACACAACCTCTACATTGGGGGTGAACATTGAAAAACTAGTCTCATTTAAGGAATGTCACCTTGCTGACAATTTGCACAATAGGTTGTAAGAATAACTAGCAAGGTATGAGGAGCCTAGGGAACTCAACCCATACTAAAAATTTGAGCTTATGGTCATCTAAGACAAAAAAAAGTCTCAAGACTATTTTTGGAATACCAAGAGGGAAGGCCTAATAGACCAAGGACCACAAAAAAATACTTGTTTAGCTTGGCTAGGGTTAGCAAAGAGAAAGAAAATATTTTGAATTAAAAAAAAAAAATTTAATAAAATAACACCCTTGGTAAGACTTTGAACACCCTCAAGGTAAATGCCTTAAGGTGGCATAACCTTGGAAACCTATTTTCTAAGAACACTTTTAGATGGAGTGTGGCCAACAAAATATCCTATCAAGGTCTTGTTCTCAAGCCATGCACATATAGAATTAAAAACTTTTGCATTGAGAAAAATATCAAGAGATGAATTACCTTGTGAAGCACCTTGGGAATAAAGTTGCATGGAGGTTTTCTTGGAGAATCCATTAGTGCCAAAAACATCAACTTTGACACCAACATCAATAGTTGGGCCAAAGAAGGTCGATGTCATTATAAACTAAAATAATATCATATAGTAAAGACATCATCACAAGTGGTGGAAAAGAAAATTTTCAGAAAAAGTCATACAAACCCTAGTAGACCAGTGACTTATTTTGAGGACTTGGTACAAAGGAAAGTTATTTTTCTTGTGATGAACTGTGTGAGTAATGAAGTGATAAAGTTTATATGATAAGTAAAGAAGATTAGTAAACGCAAGTAAGTGATCAAAAAGATTATTGTGATATGAAGTTGGAGATCTGGTATTGAGATTTGAGAAGTGTTTAGTGTAGCTATTATTCTAAGAGGAACAATAAAAAATCAATTTGGATAGTGATTTTAGTGGTCTTAGCCTTGAAGCTATTTGGACTGCGGGTCCTTTTGCCTTCTAGAACTCCTAACAAGGTTGGAATCTGATCCTCCTAGGGATTCAAAGTCTCCTAATACTAACTTATATGCACTAAAAGTAATTTATTGGCTTCCAATAGAGTATATCCTCTTACAAGGAACTTATATATTAGTACATTATTTTGTGGGTACCATTCCCACTAGGGTTTTCCCTCTAATCAAGGGTTTCCCTACTTAAGATATATGGTGTTATTGTGTATATATATCTTGATATGGTTTTTATTTATAATGATCACATGTTTGAGGCTTAATAAGGTTGATGAAAGTTATATTGATATGATAACTAATTCAAACACCCCCCCTCCCTCAATTATCTTGGTGGAATTTAGTTTTTATCAATTGGTATTAGAGCATTAGGTCCATGAAAACAACACTTAACAACTTAAGGAGATCAATGGCAGGTCATTTTAGAAAAGAATGTCCTAAGTTTGATGGAGTGAACTACAATAGCTAAAAAGAGAATATGAATGCATGTCTTCTATGCATGGGTCCAAGATATTGGTTGATCACAAAGAATAGGAAGACCATAGTTGAAGAATTCAAACTTGAAGAATGTATTGAAGATGAAAGAGATTTGTTCATGTGTAACATGATTTCTTGAGAAGAACTTTTGTTAGCTCTTCCTAAAAACAAGGACATTTAGGAAAAAAAATTAGGGTTATCTAGTGAGATTTTGAAAGCTTTGGAATCTACTTTTGAAGGTGAAAAACATGCTAAAAGGGTTAGATTACAAAATTGGATATGTCTATTTCAAGAAGATAAAATAATGGAAGATGAATCTGTAAAAAGTTATATTGGCATAATATCATATTTTTTTGTGGGAATAAAGGCTTGTGAAGGAACTAAAGAGGAAGATAAGACCATATGGAAAATATTAAAAACTCTGACACCACCATTCAAGAAGACAACACAGATGATTGAGGAATTCATACCTTGTACCAAGAAGTTTTCTAGGTAGACTTTTCTTTGAGGATTGGAGGAAGCAAAGAGAAGTTTAAAATAAGTTGGCAATTTCCCTAGAGTGAAGTCTACCTTTAGCAAACTAAGTATTTATCATTTCTTATCAAGGAGTCTAAGCACTAGTGGAGATTATGCTAGTAGTAGTAAATCAAGATCTGAGGAAGACATAAATATTGAAGAAGGAATTATCTTTCTTATAAGGAGAGAACAAGATGATAAGAAAATATACAAATGTTGGACTTGTAATGAATTTGGTTTTTATACTTCTAAATGTCCTAAAAGAGAAAATACATAGAAAAAGAATTTCAAATCTAGAAAGCCTAGATAATTTTTGTATACAAATGATGATGATGTATCACAGGTTGAGAGAAAGTTGATTGGGTTATAGACAATGGTTGTTCACATCATATGACTAGTGATATTGATACGAATAGTCTTGGTTAGTGTAGATAGTTGATAGATTGTCTTTGATATCCCCTTCTTACACAAGTTAACCCTAATCAAGTAGAAGTAACTTTTTCTTAGACTCACCTACCTATTTAGGCTTACACACTATCTTGAAACTTCATTTTAGGCCTCCTTAATGATTCACTTGATCTTTCAAGGGTTGGAGGATCATGCTAGGGTGTCTTATTCTTCTTTCCATCCATTTACCACAATACATTCAATAGGTTTGTATGAAATCCCTCGAAACCCATGAAAAACTCCTATTAGGCCTAGCAGCCCTTAATTAGCCCTTCTCATGGACTAAATTTGGATTTGTGCTAATCTTTCCTCAAGAAGGTTCCAAAAAAAGTCCATATTTTAATACCCTTTCCAAAGGCCTTCAGGATTCTTGAGGTCTTAGATTCCCAACATCTAACAGATGCCCTAACCCTATTTTTGAAGGTCTGGTAGGGTTTAACAACAATTGTTGACCAGTCAGAAAAAAATCTACTATGGCTCCTTCTCTATGGATATTCAACACATCTCCTCACACACATAGAGTCTTCATTAAATTATATATCCTTCCATAACACCCATTCTAACCAAAATGCTTTACCATTGCAAGAAATCTAGTTTCATTGGCTCAATTTCTAGCTGAGTACAATTCTGTCTCACCTAGGGCTTTCAAGGATATGGCTTGGTCATTCACTCCTTGCTCCATCATTCCTACTACACAATGTATAAGATTTCTACCATAATTTCTCAATTTTTTAGGGAGTTTAAACCATGGGGAATGTTGGTAGACTTTATTTTTCCAAGTCTGCCCTAGTATTGGCTAACAAATAGGCAGTTCAAAAAAACATTTATTGGGAACACTAATGGATTACCAAGAACTTATAACCAAAATAAGAAAAAAAGTATTAATAATGTAAAAACTAGATTCCAAAGACAAAACACTGATTCAATCTCATGTCAAACAAAATCTCAATCTTTCATTCAAATTGTCATTGATTTCCTTTGCTTGTTTTATCCTTCTGTACAACTCAAAAACTTCCAACCATACAAAAATGACTTAGATGGTTTTAAAAAATAATTTCCAAACCAACTGAGCCAACTCCTACTCATTGGTAACCACCTTGTGACTTCTAACCACATTTTCAATTTTTGACAAGAAAAATTACAATTTTTGCAAAATTGTCAATGTGCAATTTTTGCAAAATTGACAATTTTTGCATTTTTACATCTTAGACTTGGTAGGACTATACCTAATGACTCCAAATCATCCATGGAAGGTATTTAGGCCATTTTTAGACAATTTACATGCATAACTATACTTCTATGCTTTTTAATCCCTCTAAATAAATTATTTTCACTTTTGCCTCTAATTGACCACGAATGCAACATTACATCTAGTTTCTTAACATGCACTACATTGGTGCTTCACATGAATGAGTACCCCTTATGAAGGACCTCTTTATTCATCCTAGGTCTTATCAAGACTCTTATTTCTATCTTATTTCTTCCTAATTACCTACCCTAGGTGCACCATACTCCCCCAATGAGCTGAAAGTCCTTCTAGGACTTTAAGAAGAAATCAGAGAAATGCTAATGCACTTCTTCTTGAAGTCTACTTTAACAACCTAAGAAGCTTCACTATCTAGCTTGCCCATCCACTTCACAATATATTTCATGTATTTTTTTCTCCTAGTCACCTTAGAGCTCAAAATATTCTTAGCTTGCGGCTTGCTTGTAGATGGCTTAGGAAAATTTGTTACAATGTCTTGTAGTTATGCATCCTCTATTAGAGCGAAAGATGGAATAGGTCCCTTGTAATTTACTAAATCTACAACATTAAAGGTAGTGTATATTCCCATATCTATTGGTAGATCAACTTGGTAGGCATTTTTTTCATACTTGGAAAAAATCTTGCATGTGTCTACCTTCCTCATCTGTAACTTGTTAAATTTTCCTTTAGATAGCCTATGCTTATTAAGGTGAACCATGAAATAGTCCCCTACTGCAAATTGAACATATCTCTTCCTTATATCTACATGTTGCTTCATCTTTGTTTTGTTTTTCTACAAGGTGTATTTAACCATATCTTGAACATCTTTCATGGAAAGAGAAAAGTCTTCAACCACTCCACTAACCTTTGCACCGACTTTCATGTCCCTTAGTTCTAGAATACCCCTAGGATGCACTCCATAAACCACTTCAAAAGGACTCTTCCTAGTAGACCTATTTATGGTGTCATTATAGGCATACTCCACTTGTGCTATAATGTGGTCCCAACTCTGACCGTACTCCTTGGTCAAGCACCTTAAAAGGTTTCCCAAGCTCCTATTAACCACTTTTTTCCACCCATCCATTTGAGGATGGTAGGCAGACCCAAATGAGAGGTTTGCCCCCAAATTGGGCCACAAAGTCTTTCAAAAATTACTCATAAACTTAGTCTCCCTATCAAAAAAAATACTAAGAGGTAGTCCATGTATCCTTACTACTCCCCTAAAGAACAAATTAGCAATGGCACATGCATCATGAGTGATTTTACATGGCACAAAGTGAGGAATTTTGCTAAAGATGTCTACAATGACAAAAATACTATCAAAACCCTGATTAGTTTTAGGTAGCCCAACCATAAAATACATGCTCAAATATTCCCAAGGTCTTTGAGGAATGGGCAATGGTTGGTAGAGTCCTACATTGGTGGCAACTCCCTTGGCCTTTTGAGAAACCATGCAACATTCCACACACCTCTTTACATCCCTGCTCAAGGTAGGCAAGCAGTAGAACCTTTGGACCAATTCCACCATCTTATGAACTCCAAAATGCCTACTCAAACCACCATTATGCTTCTCTTGAATCAAGTTTTCTCTAATGGATCCCCTTGGGACACATGGTTGATTGCCTTTGAATAAGAGGCCTTCCTACAAGGTAAAATCAGAAAGCTCATGATGAAAATGGTTAGTGTAATCAATACAACTCCTTGAAGTTCTCAATTCCCACACTCCTAATGTTCACTTATTTTAGAGTTAGCAACCTATGACTAAGTGCATCTGTAACTTTCTTTTCAATGCCTTCTTTATGCTTGATGGTGGAGGTATAGGTCTGGATATAATCCACACACTTCATGTGTTTGTGATTTAACTTTTCTTGGGAATTTAGAAAGCTCAAGGACTAATTATCAAAATATAAAACAAACTCTTTAGGTAATAGGTAATGCCTCCATTTACTCAAGGCTTGGACCAAGGCATGCATCTCAAGGTCATAGGAAGAATACTTCCTTTTGGCTTCATTCAAATTTTCACTATGAAATGCAACTGGCTTACCCTCTTGGCTAAGGACTACTCCAATGGAAATGTTGCAAGCATCATATTCAACAATAAAAAAACTTCTCAAAACTAGGAAAAAATAAAATGGGTTGAGTGGCAATCTACTGCTTCAATAGTTCAAAGTTCCTAGTGGCTTCATTAGTCCACTTGAATTTGGCTCTAATCCCACCTTTAATGGTCTCCAACAATGGCATATCCTACTTAATGAACTTTCTATAAAATTGTGATAAATCATGGAAGCCCCTTACCTCTGAGGTAGTCTTGGGTGTTGGCCAACTAAGTATGGCCTCCACCTTGCTAGGATCTATCTTGCGCTACCCTTTTGAGATGACAAAACCCAAGTAGACCAACTCTTCCCTCATGAAGTCACATTTCTCAAGATTTATGGTGAGCTTAGCATCAGACAACCTTTTAAAAACCAAACTCAAATTCCTTAAATGCTCTTCTTTCATGCTACTAAACATCAAGATATCATCAAGGTAAATTAAAATAAACTTACCCAAGTAGTCAGTAAAAACTTCATTCATGAGCCTCATGAATGTGGAGAGGGAATTTGAAAAACCAAAGAGCATCACTAGCCACTCATACAACCCTTTAGTAGTCTTAAAAATTGTCTTCCACTCATCTCCCTCCTTAATCCTTCTTTGATGATATCCACTCTTTAAGTCAATTTTGATGAAGTACTTTACATTGCCCAAACAATCAAGTAAGTCTTCAATTCTTGGGATTGGGAATCTGTGCCTGATTGTTATCTTATTAATTTCCCTTGAATATTTTAGAAACAACAATCCACCAAGATAACTTGGGGGAGGAGGGGAGAATTAGTTATCCAATATCTAAAATACTTATCTTCTTTAAACAAACTTAATCATTCAACCAAAGAAAAAAAAAACCATACAAAGATGTACACAAACAATTATACTAGATATGTTGATGAGGGAAACCCTTGATTAGAGGGAAAACCTTATTTGGAATGATACCCACAAGATGATGTACTAATATAAATATTCCTTGTTAGAGGATGGACCCTATTAGGAGTCTATTACAATATTTAGTATAATGAGTTCCTATTAGGAGACTTTGAATCCTTGTTAGGATATTCCAACCTTGTTAGGAGTTGTGGTACAATGTATGCAAGAAGAGCCCACTACCCAAACATGCAATTTCAACTACAAGAAGAGCTCATTGCTTAAACAAGTAATTTACGGGTATCTTCTTATTTCCTCTATCCTTTCCTCTATCCTATCAACTAGACCAATCACTGTCAGACCTTGTAGACTAAGTCACAAACCTCACATCCAAATATCAAACCTCGGCAATGAAGTTTCTTTCACTTCTACACTGCTCTGCTCAACTTCACATTCTTTTCTGCTTATCATCCATCATTTAATCATATCAACATACCACATGATAAAGGAAAATGTCCTTCCTTTATACCAAGTCCATAAAAAAATTCCTTGAGTTGGTTATTAGTCCTTCTCAATTAATTATTATAGGATCTCACTAAGAACATGTTACACTTAGTGATAACCATAATCTTCTACTTTGCAACATGGATAACTTTTAGCACATGCAATATTATGATGAGCAAGCTTAGCCACATCATCCTCAACATGTCATCTTCATGTTCTCAACCTTGATCCTCGAGATATCAACTCTACTAGGAGATATAACAAGTTTACCAAAACATATCTCTCTAAACTATATCTCTAAATAGACATCACCAAAACTTACACAACTTCTTCTAGACTTGTCCTTTCTTCTTTTGACATTAATTGCATATACCAAATACTCAGAAGTATCTCCCATAACCTCAAGTGGTTATCATACTCAACTAGTCATATGTACCAACTTAATCTTTCCACTATTCTTTTGTTAAATACCATAGAAGACATTAAACATCCTATGTTGACATAAATGACAAACTCAGTCATGAATGTAACATACCATCATCAAACCAATTTTCCAATCTTACCAATCTTGCAACAATCTCCCCATTTGGCATTGATGGCAACATAGATGAAAAATATCTAGTTCCAAGAATACCAACAAAAGACAAACAGTCTTCAAATCCTCTGCATCAATCATACTCCCCCATTGATATACCTCAATGTGCTTAGTACCAAACTTGTTGTTACAAATTCATGCCAAACTTATTCTTTAGTATAATACTTTCCTACAATACTTGTTCCCCATAGTATAATGTTTTTCATGCCACACTTCTCCCCCATTGACATCAATGTCAAAGGTTTCTACAACCAACATCTCTACATCAAACTCTATAGCAACTGATACTTACTCAGCTCAAGTGTCAAAAGACACTATTCAAAACAACATCAATAACATCAATAAGAGTCATGAATGACTTTGTCCATTATAGATACTCCCCCATACAGGAAGTACCAACATCCAGTCTAGACAAAAAATGGTGCTCTATTACCTTGTATTAATGCACTCTTGCATCTTCTACTCTGATATAGGAAGGAGCATAACCCCAAGCATACCTCACAAATACTCAAAAGTCTCTATGGGAAGAGGCTTAGTAAATATATCTATAATCTACTCTTTAGTGCTCACATACTCCAATCTGATTTCCTTTTGTGCAACTTTTTCTCTCAACATATGATACTTAATAGAAATGTGCTTCATCCTTGAATGCAATACTAGATTTTTAGATATATTTATTGTGCTTGTGTTGTTACAATGTATAACAACATGTTCATTGATTTCTATCCTTATATCTTTCTGCATCTGCTTCATCTAGATAACTTGATTGCAATTATTTACTACTATAACATACTCTACTTCTATTGTACTTTGAGATGTTCAATCCTGCTTCTTGCTTAACTAAGAAACCAATCTTCCTCCAAGAAAGAAAGCTCCTCCACTGGTGCTCTTTCTATCATCCATACTACCTACTCAATCTGCATTAGTATAAGAACTTACAGTAAAATCATTAGATCTATCATACCATAATCCAATTTTTGAAGTTCCTTTTAGATATCTAAATATCCTTTTCTCTGGGATCAGCCTAGAATCTTGCAACAATTCCAACTACATTTTTTATATCTAGCCTTGTGTGAGTTAGATATTGCAAACCTCCGATCATAGATCTATACTTCTTTTGCTTAATAGTAGGTGTCTCATCCTTAGTAGATAACATGTATCTAGTTACCATAGGCATTCCAATAGGTTTACATGTTTCCAAACCAAACCTTTTTAGTAAATCCTTCAAGTACTTAGTCTAAGAAATAAAGATTCCTTCTTTATTTTGTACTATCTGCAATCCTAAGAAATATTTCATCTCTCCTATCACATTCTTATCTACTAGTCTAGGGACCAATTCCCATGTCTCATTCTTTACTATCTGATCCAATTCCTCTTTCATAGCTTTCTTCCAATAGTCATCTTTACATGCTTCATGTGCATTCTTTGGCTTAACTTGAGATATCAAGCATACTTCTTCATTAACTCTACTTTTTTTCATCACACCTTTGTCTTTGCTTCCAATGATCTCTTTAGATGGGTGATTCTTTATCATGTTCTTTCCTGAAGTAGGAGTTGTTATCTCAACTCTTGGCTCTACTAAAGGTTTTGAGCTTTGTTCTTTCCTTTGCTCTCCTTCATTTTGCAGATTATTATTAGTCTTAAGAAATACCTAATCATTCCTTGGCTTAGTAACAACATCATCATCTGAATTGTAATCAACCATTCTCTCTTATACTCTAAATTTCTCATTAATTCTCACATTAACACTTTCCATAATAGTCTTAGTTCTCTAATTATAACATCTATAAGCCTTGCTTTTCAATGAATAACCAAGAAACATACCTTCATTACTTCTAGCATCAAACTTACCAATTTCATCATCTCTCTTTATGTAACACTTACTTCCAAATATTCTAAAGTACTTAACTGTAGGTGAGTGACCAAACCACAATTCATAAGTTTTCTTGTTTGTGTTCATCCTGACTTGAACTTTGCTCATAGTGTAGACTATTTTATTCATTGCTTCTCTCCAAAATGTCTTGGATACATCATTTTTTGTTAATATAGCTCTAGTTGCTTCTATTATAGACTTGTTTCTTCTCTCTACAATGTCATTTTGTTTAGGGATTCTCGAAGCTAATAGCTATCTCTTAATTCCATTTTCCTTACAAAACATGTTAAACTTATTTGAAGTAAATTATCCTCCTCTATCTAATCTTAAACATTTAATCTTTACACTAGATTCATTCTCAACTCTATTCTTGAATATCTTAAACTTGTCAAATGCTTTAGATTTCTCTTTAAGAAATGCAACTGACATCATTCTAGAAAAATCATCAACAAGAATCATAAAATACCTTTTATCATAAAATTCTCTCGTCTTTGTAGGACTGCTGAGATCTATGTGTACAATCTCAAACTTCATTGTAGTAGTAAGCTTCTTATAGGGAAAAAAGGTTCTATTATGCTTTTCAAAAACATAGTTCTTGCAAATTGTGTTAGTAGGCTTTACAATCTTCAACAAACCTCTAACAACAAACATTTTACTAGTCCTCACAATACTATCAAAGTTTATATGACAGAATCTCTTATGCCATAACCAACTATCATCTACCTTTGCAACCAAACATGTCATTTCAATGGTATTCAACTAAAATACATTACCTCTAGATCTGATTCTTGTTCCAATTACCTTTCATCTATGTCTCTAATTATGCATGTCTTTTCTGTAAACTATAACTGATAACCTTTGTCTAGTAGTTGTCCAACACTCAAAATATTATGCTTTAAACCATCAACAAAGTACACAACCTCAATATTATTTTTACCATCAAGATTTACAAATCTAATACCTTTTACTTGATATGTAGCATTGTTTCCCACTCTGACAGTTCCTCCATCCTAACTTTTGAAGTCAACAAACTTGTTCATATCACTAGTCATATGATGTGAAAAACCACTATCAATTATCCAATTATATTTCTTCTCAACCCATGATACCAATGCTACCTTCTCTGGAATTTCCTCTTTAATTGCCACAAATCCAATTCCATCATCACTAGCACTTAATGCTTGATCATCATAATCATTATCTTCATTTGCATACAAACAATCTCTATCTTTTCTAGACTTATGATTTCCCTTATACTTTTTCTCCCTTTTAGGACACTTAGATGCATTATGACCATACACATCACAAGTCCAACATTTAAAAAAAATTTTACCTCCTTTCTCTCTTCTTACTAGAAAGGCTACTACTTCATCAATCTTTATATCTTGTTAAAATCTGCTACTGCTAGCAAAATCTCCTCTAGAACTTGTGCTCCTAGATAGGTTAGGTCAGATATTCAAGGCACTGAAAGTTGTCTCTATTCTGATTAATTCTTCAAACTATCTAAGTTCATTCTCAACTACTTCAAGTCTTCCAAGCAATGTCTCCTTTGTGATCCTTGGTACAAGATATCAATAGTTGTATCATCTAGACAGCTGGCTTGAATGGTGATTTTAGAGTCTTCAATATCTTCCATATAACCTCATCATCTTCTTTGTTTTCTCCTTGAGCTTTAATACCTGCAGTAATTTCTGATATCCTACCTATATATGTTCTTATAGATTCATCCTCCATCATCTTAGCATCTTGAAACACACAAATCCAACTTTTTAGCCTCAACTTCTTAGAGTGTGCATCACCTTCAAAACTATTTTCCAAGGCTTTCTAAATCAAATGTGAAGTAGGAAGTGATTTTACTTGATTGTACTCAATCTCAGGAAGTGCAGTCAATAGTGCTTCCCTAGCTCTCATGTCACACATGAAAAGATCTCTTTCTACTTCACAGCAACATTCCAACTCATTTTCTTCAATGATTATTTTTGCTGATTTTGTTAAGATCCAATATCCCAGACCCATACACAACAAATGCATCTTTATCTTTTCTTTCTAGCTGTCATAGTTTGTTTCATCAAACCTTGGACTATCTTTCCTGAACATGTTTTTCATGGATCTCCTAAAGCTATTAGAATTTTTCTTCAAGGACTTGATACCTTAATACCAATTGTTAGAAACAATAGTCCACCAAGATAATTGAGGGGGCGGGGGGGTGAACTAGCTATCCAATATCTAAAACACTTATCTTCTTTAAACAAACTAAACCATTCAATCAAAATAAACAAAAACCATACAAAGATGCACATAGATAATTACACCAGATATGTTGACTAGGGAAACCCTTGATCAGAGGGAAAACCCCGATGGGAATGATGCCTACAAGATCCACAAGATGATGTACTAATATAAATATTACTCGTTAGAGGATGGACCCTATTAGGGATTTGTTACAACATTTAGTATAATGAGTCCCTATTAGGAGACTTTGAATCCCTGTTAGGAAATTTCAAACCTGTTAGGAGTTGTGGTACAATGTATGAAAAAAGAGCCCACTGCCCAAACATGCAATTTCAACTACAATAAGAGCTCACTACTCAAACAAGTAATTTACTGGTATCTTCTTCTTTCCTCTATGCTTTCCTCTATCTTGTCAACCAAACCAATCACTCTCAGACCTTTTAGACTAGGTCATGAACCTTGGATGCAAATATCAAACCTCAAATCACTCAGAAAAACCTCAAAAATGATGTTTCCTTCACTTCCATACTACTCTACTCAACTTCACATTCTTTGTTGCTTATCATCCATCATTTAATCATATCAACACACCACATGATAAAGGAACATGTCCTTCCTTTATACCAAGTCCATAAAACAATTCCTTGAGTTGGCTATTAGTCCTTCTCAATTAATGATTATAGGACCTCACTAAGAACATGTTACACTTAGCAATAACCTTAATCTTCCACTTTTTAACTTGAATAAATTTGTGTACATGCAATATTATGATGAGAAAGCTTAGCCAGATCATCCTCAACATGTCTCCATCATGTGAAATTTTTTCCTCTCATCCTTGCCTTTGCTACTTTCACCTTTTGGGGTTCAGTCACATTCTCACTCTCAAAATAATTCCCCATGCCTTACAACTATTCTAAGACATTATTTGTATCTAGCTTCCGACAAAAAAGTGGCACTCCTTCCAAGGCTTTCTAATTCAATGCCTTGATTTCTCTAAGAAATGGTTCCTTTTCTATTTCAAGATCAAGTGTGGGTGCCTCCTCTTCATTAGACACCTATTGCTATTGCTTTCTACATTCATCCTATTGGATAACCTTATTGGTCACTACTTCAATCTTGAGAGCTTCTCTCTCAAGTGTTGTCTCCAAGGTTTTTATCTTAGCCTTCAAATTTAAGTTTTCCTCATCCTTCTCTTTAACCTTCTTAGCCAACTCGGCATTTGTCACCATGGTGGATCCTATGGAGGATTCCCCTTCATTGTCAAACATACATTGAAATTTCCCTAAATTAATTGGGCTCTAATACCAATTTGATAGGATTAGTATAGGGTAGTGTATATAGTTGATAAACCCTCCTTGATATCCCCTACTTACACAACTTAACCCTAATCAAGTAGAGATAACTTTTCCTTAAATTCACCTACCTATTTAGCTTTTTACACTAGCTTGAAACTTCATTTTAGGCCTCCTGAATGATTCACTTAATCTTGCAAGGGTTGGAGGCTCTTCCTAGGGTGTCTTAGTCTTCTTTTAATCCATTTAACACAATCCATTCATTTGGTTTCTATACAATCCCTTCAAACCTATGAAAAACTCCTATTAGGCCTAATAGACCTCAATTAGCCCTCTTCATGGACTAAATTTGGATTTATGCAAATATTTTCTCAAGAAGTTTCGAAAAAAACTCTAGATTTTAATACCCGCTTTGAAGCCTTCAAGATTCTTGAGGTCTCATATTCCCAACATCTAACAGATGCCCTAACCCTATTTTTCAGGGTTTGGTAGGGTTTAATAATAATTGTTGACCAGTCAAAAAAAAAGATACTCTTGCTAATTCTCTATGTATCTTCAACACATCTCCTTACACACATAGAGTCTTCATTCAATTCTCTATCCTACCATAACACCCATTCTAACCAGAATGCTTTAGCCTTGCAAGAAATCTAGTTTCCTTGGCTCAATTTCTAGCCGAGTATAGTTATATCTCGCTTAGGGCTTCCAAGGAAATGGATTGGACCTTCAATCCTTGATCTTTCCTTCCTAATACACAATTTAAAATATGTCTAATAGCATTTATCAAGGTTTCATGGAGTTTCAACCATGGGGGATGCTGGTAGACATCATTTTGCCAAGTCTTCCCAAGTACTAACCAACAAATAGGAAGTTTAGTAAAACATTTATTGTGAAAACTAAAGGATTTCCAAGAACTTATAACCAAAATAAGAAAAAATTATTAATAATTTAGACACTATATTCCAAATCAAAAACATTGATTCAATCCCATGTCAATCAAAATCACAATCCTTTATTCCAACTGTCATTGATTTCCTTGCCTGTTGTATGCTTTTGTACAACTCAAAAACTTCCAACCATACAAAAATGACTTAGATGGATTTAAAAAATAATTTCCCAACCAATTAAACCAACTCCTTCTCATTTGTAACCACCTTGTGACTTCTAACCACATTTGCAACTTTTGACAAGAAAAAATACATTTTTTGCAAAATTGTCAATGTGCAATTTTTGTGAAATTGACAATTTTTGCATTTTTGCATCTTAGACTTGGTAGGACTATACCTTATGACTCTGAATCATACATGAAAGTTATTTAGGCCATTTATATACCATTTCCATTCCTAACTACCCTTATATGCTTATTTTTTCCTCTAAATCAATTATTTGTACTTTTGCCCCTAATTGACCACAAATGCAACATTACATCTTGTTACCTAACATGCACTGCATTGGTGCTTCATATGCATGAGAACCCCATACCAAGGACCTCTTTATTCCTCATACGTCTTATCAAGACTCTTATTTCTATCTTATTTCTTCCTAATGACCTACCATAGGTGCTCCTACAATAGATATCAATAAATTTGTTGAGTTCAAAAGGTATGATGGAGGAATTTTTAGAGTTGGGAATAATATAGCTTGACATATTAAGGGAATGGGATATATCAGTCTTGATGATAAAACTAACATATATGAGGTTTATTTTTTGGATGATAGAATCCTAATATTTTAAGTGTTGGACAATTGGTTGACAAGGGATATCAATTACAATTCACAAAGAAGACATGTATCATCAAGGATGAAAATGGTAAGATGATTGGCACTAGCACAAGATCCAAGGGTAATTTTTTTAAGCTGAGAAAAAGGAAATCTCTTTTCCTAGAAAGAAATTCACTACAACAAAAAAATTGGAGATTATTTACATAGATTTGAGTGGTCCTACAAAGATAAAAGGATTCTAGAATAAAGGATACTTTATGAATCATATTGATGATTTTACTAGGATAATCTTAGAGAAAATTATGAATCATTTGAGAAGTTTAAGGTACTTAAAAATAGATTTTAAAATGAACATGGATTAAACATTAAGTTTTTAAGATCTAATAGAGGTTGAGATTTTACCTCAAATGAGTTTAATAGTTTTTGTGAAGTGAATGGTATTAAAAGACAACTTTAAACACCTAAAATACCTGACAACAATGGTATAGTTGAGATAAGAATAGTTTTGTAATAGAAGCAACAAGAGCTATGATGTTTGAGAATGATGTATCAAAGATATTATGGAGAGAAGCAATTAATACAATAGTGTATACAATGAACAAATTATAGATCAAAAGGTACAAATAATACTCCTTATGAATTATTGTTTGGACATGCACCATAAGTGAAGTATTTTAGAATTTTTGGAAACAAGTATTATATCAAGAGAGATGATGACATTGTTAAGTTCAATTGAAGAAGTAATGAAGGTATGTTCCTTGTTTATTCACTGAAAATAAAAGCTTATAGATGTTTTAATCAGAGGACTAAGACTATTGTTGAGAGTGCAAATGTTTTAACTTCAAGAAAGAATACTTGAATATAATTATGATGAAGAACCTAATCCTAAGGCTAAAAAAGAAAATATTGAGTTTCTTTATAAGGCTAACAATGATTTTGAGAATGATATCCAAGTTGTAGAACAAAGAGAGTAACCAAGATTTGAACCTATAATAGAAGCAAGAGTTGAGACAATGAGACCAAATAAGAATTTGACATAGAATCACCCTATTGATCAGATTATTAGAATCAAAGATAGAGGAGTTATGAAAAAAAATAAAGTACATGAAGAATTATGTTTGATTTCTAAAGAAGAACCTAAAAGAATTGATGAATCTTGAAAGGATGATCATTGGATATAAGCAATAAAGGAAGAACTAGATCAAATTGTGAAAAATGAGACATGGAAATTAATCCCTAGACCAAAGGACAAAAATATTATAGGAATTAAGAAGAGAAACAAAATGAATGAACAAGGAGAGGTCATGAGAAACAAAGCTACACAAGTATTAAAATGATACTCATAGTAAGAAAGTATGGACTACAAGGAAACATTTGCATCTATAGTTAGAATAAAAGTAGTAATAATGTTCTTGGCTTATGCAACTAACAAGAAATTCAAGGTGTATCAGATGGATGTGAAGTGGGTATTTTTTAATGGAGAACTTGAAGAAGAAATATACATTGTTTGAATGATTTCCTTTGATAGAAGGAGATATCATATGTAAGGTGATGAAAAAATTGTATGGATTAGAGAAAGCACCTAGAACTTTGTATGCAAAGTTGGATAAGTATTTAGAAAAATTGGGATTCGCTAAAGGTATTATAGATAGTAATCTATATCTAAAAGAAATTTAGAATTTTCTATTGATTATTGTGATATTTATGGATGACATGATATTTGGAGGCGATGATGATGAAATTGAAAAATTTTCTGATGAAATGAATAAGCAATTTGAAATGAGCCTAATTGGTCAAATGAAATTTGTCTTGGGTATGTAGATTGTGCACTAAGTATTTGAAAGACTTGTTGAAGAGATTTAGTTTAGAAATGTGTAAGCCTCTTGGTACACCTATGATAATTGTTCATAAATAATCTAGCAAATATGAGACACCTAATGTTGAGAAAAAGAAATACAAATCTATTATTGGAGGTTTGCAATATTTGACTCATACAAGACCATACATAGCTAATGGAATTGGCATTGTTACAAGATTTCAAGTTGATCCTAAGGAAGCATATTATGCAATAATAAAGAGGATTCTCATATATTTGAAGGGTACACCTAATTTTGGGTTGTGGTATGACATATTAAATGAGGTTATTCTATGTGCATATACTAATGTGGACTCAGTAGGTAGTATTGATGACAAGAAGATTACAAGTGGTGTAGTATTTTTTCTTGAAGGTAGTTGGTTTCTTGGCTAATAAATAAACAAAATTGTATTTCATAGAGAACAATAAAAGAAGAATATGTAGCAACATCAAATAATTACAATCAAATTATGTGGATGAAATAGATGCTGAAAGATATTAGAATAGAATTTTTAGAATGTGTCATCATACATTGTGATAACACAAGTAGAGTGAGTATGTCTAAGAATTGTGTGTTACACTCTAAGATGAATAACATGTATATTAAGTATCATGCTCTGAGAGAGAAAGTTATAGAGAAAGAGATTAGACTAGAATATGTGAATACAAAAGACCATATTGTAGATATATTTAGAAAGCCCTTACCTAAGGATATATTTGAGTATTTGCAAGGTATACTAGGGGTTATGCCTCTATCTACTTCAGAGTAGATGATGGAGAGAATGCATCTCTCCAGTAGTAAAAATCATTATTGTTTATTTGGACTGAATGTTTATGCATCCTTTATGGGGGAGTATCTTTGTTTGAGTTGAGTCATGAACAACTCTTGGTAGCTGGTATTGAATAGTGTCTTTCAAAATTTGAGATGATTAAATAAATTGAGTAGCATATTGACATAATGATACCTTTTTCATTGATGTTAATGGGGGAAATAATGCATGAAAACATCTCTTGAGAATGGGGTAGTGTTATGAAGAAAACTTTGATGTCAATGGGAGAGAGATATGCCAATAAGGGGAAGTATATCCATGAGGGCGAAATAGATGATGAAGATTTGTTCCTGTGAGATTCATATTTTATTTATGAAGAGGATTTGAAAAGATGAGAATAGAAGCAATAATAGAGCAGTACATTTGGTATTCTTGGAACTTAGATGTTTTTCATCGATGTTGCCATCAATGCCAAAGGGGGAGATTGTTAGCATAAATTATGATGATATTCCTATGGGGGAGTATCCTAAAAATTTTGGAGCAATTGAGAGATTGAAATCATGATTGTGTGTTGCATTCATGACTATGTTTGTCTTTGATGTCAACATACAGAGAATATTGCAAGAGTAGTAGATTGAGATAGTAGTGATAAGGGATTGAAGATGAAGTCAAAAAAATTTGGGGACATATTTTAAAGAGTTTCCTAATGATGTGGTTAAGTGCACATACATAAAGTTGAAGACTAGTAGCAGTTATTCAAGATTTACAAAAGACAATTTGCAAACAAAGTTCCTAAGAAGTGGTTTTTGGTAATTAGATTATATCACCTAATAGGGATAGAATTTGGTTGAGCGTAGTTACATAGAGATAGACTAAATCTTGATGATGATGTCAATGAGTGCACAAAGTGTGTGGTTTCACATGTGAATATTAGTGTAAGCCAACAATGTTATGTAATTGTGAAAAGATGTAATATAGCTTGTTATCTTAATGAAGTCCTATTGTAATTTTAATTGGGAAAGCCTCAAGGATGAATAAATGAATTATTTTGAGGACTTGAAAAAATAAAATTTATTTTCCTCATGATGAAGTGTGTAAGTAATTAGGTGAACAAGTGTATGCAATAAGTAAAGAAGATCAGTAAATGCATGTTGGAGATCTAATATTGAGATCTAAGAAGTGTTTGGTGTAGAAAAGGCACAGTAAGAGGATAGAGAAAGAGTTTGAGATTTTGAGATTAGTTGTATTTTCTATTACTCTAAGAGGAATAATATAGAGGCTAGTTGGACAATGAGTTCAATGGTCTTTCCCCTGAAGTTGTTTAGATAGTGGGCCCTTCTACCTTCTACAACTCCTAATAGGGTTGTAACTCCTCACAAGGATTCAAAGTCTCCTAACAGGAACTAATATGTAATAAATATATTTTATTGGCTCCTAATAGAGTCCATCCTCTTACAAGGAGCTTATATTATTACATAATTTTTTGAGTTACATCTCCACTAGGGTTTTCCCTATTTTTAAGGGTTTTCCTAGTTAACATATCTGGTGTTATTGTGTATGTGTATCTTCTTATGGATATTATTTATATTGACAACATGTTTGAGGTTTAATAAGGTTAATAAAAGTTGTATCAATCTGATAACTGATTCACCCCCCCTCCTCTTAGTTATCTTGGTGGACTTTACTTTCTGACAAGGGCACTAGATGTATCACTTTTCATAGCAATCTCTGGAAATGCCTAATACTTTAGGGGTTCAATAGCTTCATTACGATTCAATTGCACATCACTCACCTTTGATACTTGTCACTTCTCTACAGTCACACTTGATGTCATTTTTTGCATTTAGGGTTTGAATAATTTAAACTTTTCTTAACTTGGTGTCAACACAACCTTCAAATCACTTTTAATTGTTAATGACATGCTATAAGATGTTTCAATAAATAGCTTAGTTTTTCTCTAGAATTGCCCATTCTCTTTTGGCTCTTGAAATCTTGAATGAAAGGTATTTGAAATGATTGAAAAAAATTACTATATAGCTCAAAAATTTAATTTTAGGGCCTCATAAATGTCTTGTAGACATAGTGAGTGTACAAAAACTATCTCAACCTCCACTACAAAACTCAACACTTAGACTTTCTTCAATCTTCAACTCGGTTAATACACTTGCTTGATCAATACTAGAAATCTTACTCAATTTCTTAACTCTATTTCATCCTTTACCACTAATACTCAACCATCTCTAACTTAGTAACTCAAATTCAAAACACATTATTTAGTTCATATTTCAACTTTGTCTCAATGCATCTAATCATATGTTTATTTGGATTTTTACACTTTCAAAATTAGGAACAAATGTATGATTTAGAAAATTCTAAATATAGTTCCATACATACCTCCTTATTTATTTTGAGGTGGGGGAATCACCTCATCTATCGGATTAGGTGATCATAACTTCACCATTTTAATTGTTTCCTTCACTAGTTTTTCTTTTCCAGGTTTGATTCTTTTGATTTCTCACTTCTTTAGTATTTACATTTTATTTTCCATTATTTTCTTCATTATTGGATACTCATACTTGATTCATATAGTCTCTTCTTAGGTGACCAACCTTCTTACAATTAAAACATATTGGACCAAAATTTCTCTAGTTTCCTGATCTTCCTCTAAGATATATCCTTGCAATATTTTCTACAATGTGTCCATACTTTCCACATAATTGATAATTGACCCAAGTATTGTAATCCCAATTTATAGTATTTCCTTTCCTAGTTGTTTTGCCTCATTTAGGTGTCCAACTATTTTTTGCATTAGATATGAAATCTTGTGCCTTGTGGCCATACTTTTGATATGTACAAGAATAGCCTTCAAATCTAGATGTAGATTGTGTCTTATCGGTCTTAGATCTACACTTATGTGCCTGAAGTCCATGCTTGTTGCAATTGAGACAATTTCCATTGAACTTGGTCTTAGGATTTGACCTACTATTTTTTCTCCAACAAGCATTTTCTTAATGGTTGAGTTTTCCACAATGATAGCATGTAGGCTTCTTTCTCTTTGGTTTTGTATTCCTTTGCTCTCCATGCTTTGATCATTCTCCCTGCTTAGTAGATGATATGAACATGGTGTATCCTAATGTAATAGTGCCATGAGGTATTCTTTGTGCTCTTACTTGTTCATAAATTTTCCTCATAGCCTCTCCTAATCTATTCATTCTTTCAATGATTTCCTTTTCATCTCTCAACTTATCTTTCAGTTTATTGTTCTCAGATCTCAGATTTGCAATCTCTTCCACATTCCTAGTAATCTAATGATTGGCACTTAATAATTCATTGACGATAACAAATTAATTGTGAGTCAACCTTTGTATTTCATTG
Source organism: Cupressus sempervirens (assembly GCA_028749045.1). Classification (NCBI taxonomy): domain Eukaryota; kingdom Viridiplantae; phylum Streptophyta; class Pinopsida; order Cupressales; family Cupressaceae; genus Cupressus; species Cupressus sempervirens. Next base: position 358,796,299 of record CM053786.1, read on the forward strand.
ATCCTTTCATCAATACATGTAGCTATTTGACTTTTGTCTTCATCTATCATTACTTTGCCTTCTTCAGCCTTTTTATTTTGTTCAATAACTTCACATAGTTTCACTGACTATATTTCATGTTCTCTTTTCAGTGCTCTCACTTCTTCATTTAGGATGTTGTACTTCTCCAATATATCTTCTATTATTGTATCAATTGCATAGGATCTTCCTTCATTACATTATTTCTTCCTTGTATTGTATGCCATTTTGTTGAATTACCATCTCTTTCCTTCCCTTCAAGGATTTATTTAGTTCCCCCTTTGCAACCTTGACTTTATCATATACAAGATATAAATAAAGCTTTTGATTCTTAAAAAAAATTCCCAAATTATAGGTCTCCATGTCCAAGATATTTGACTCTCAAGTGGTTAGACTATTAGAAAGTAAAGTGTGGGGGGGTGGTGAATCAGTTATCAAATCAATACAAATTTTACCAACCTTATTAAACCTTAAACATGTGATCAATATAAATAGTAATCATAAGAAGATAAACATACACAATAATACCAAATATGTTAACTATGGAAACCCTTCATTAAAGGGAAAACCCCGATGAGGATGGTAGGTCCATAAAATGATGTACTAATATATAACTTCCTTGTACAAGAGGATGGACTATGTTAGGAGCCAATAAAATACATTTAGTACATATCAGTCCCTGTTAGGAGACTTTGAATCCCTATGAGGAGACTCAAACCCTATTAGGAGTTACCAATCTTGTTAGGAGTTGTAGAAGGAAAATGGATCCACTATCCAAATAGTTTTAGGAGAAAGATCACCGAACTCACTATCCAACTAGCCTTTATATTATTCCTTTTAGAATAATAGAAATGCAAAAAATGTTAGCATGTCAAACTCTTTCTCTTTCCTCTTACTATGCCTCTAGTGCATCAAAACACTTCTTAGATCTCAATACCAAATCTACAAACTTGAATCATAATGATCCCTTTGTTCGCTTACTCATATTTACCAAATTCATATGTCACTTTCACAATTATCTTAGATCCATTATTTTACTCACTTCATCACAAGGAAAATCATTGTTAGTCTCATAAAACAACTCAAAATTCTAATGATTAGTCTTAGGATTAACTTCTTCATTAGGATTATAATCAAGTATTATGTCTTGAATTTCAAACTTCTCAATCACTTTCACATGTGTGCTCTCAACAATAGTCTTAGTCCTTCTATTAAAACATCTATAAGATTTTATTTACAATAAGTAACTAAGGAACATACCTTCATCACTTCTTGCATCAAACTTATCAATGTCATTATCTCTCTTGATATAATATTTAATTCCAAAAATTCTAAAATACTTTACTAATGGTGCATGTCCAAACCATAATTCATAAGAATTCTTGGTTGTACCTTTTCCGATCTACACTCTATTGATTGTATACACTAATGTACTAACTATTTCTGTCCAAAATATCTTTGATACATCATTCTCAAACATCATAGCTCTTACTACTTTTGTTACAGACCTATTCCTTCTCTCAGCTACACCATTATGCTTAGGTGTTTTAGGGGCTGAAAGTTTTATTTTAATCCCATTTAATTCAAAAAATGTGTCAAAATGATTTGAAGTAAATTATCCACTTCTATTAGATCTTAAACATTTAATCTTTGATCGAGACTCGTTCTCAACTCTATTCTTAAACGGTTTAAACTTTTCAAATGATTTAGACTTTTCTCTAAGAAATGCCACCCACATCATCCTTGTAAAGTCATCAACAAGAATCCTAAAGTACCAATTATCATAGAATCCTCTTGTCTTTGTAGGACCACTCAAATATGTGTAATCTCCAACATTTCTATTGTGGTGAAATTGTTGCTAGGAAAAAAAATTTATTCTTCTTAGCCATTACACATTCCTTACACACAACATTAGTAGGTTTTACAATTTTTGTTAAATATCTTACCAAAAAGTACTAATTTCTTTCATAATATTATCAAATTTTATATGAAAAAACCTTTTATGCCACAACTAACTATTGTCAACCTTAACAACCACACATGTCATCTCTTTAGGATTCAGCTGAAAAATATTACCTCTAAATCTTGTGCCAGTACCAATCATCTTACCATTATTATCCTTTATGATACATGTCTTTTCTATGAATTGTAATTGATATCCCTTATCAACCAACTATCCAATGCTTATAATATTATGTTTCAATCGATCAACCAAACAAACATCATCTTTGTTAGTTTTACTATCAAGAATAATAGATCTTATTCCCTTAATGTGACAAGTTGCATTGTTACCAACTCTAACAACTCCTTCATCATAGCTATTGAACTCAAAAAATTTATTCATATCAGCAATCAAATGATGTGAATAACTACTGTCTATTTTCCAATTAACTTTGTTCTCAATCTATGACACTAGGAATTTTTCCTCTCTAACTTATTTTTTAGTATTTTCTTCCTTTATAAAAACAAATTCTAACTCATCATCACTTTCACTCTTTTCATCATTCATCATCATTACTTTCATATAAAAATTATCTAGGCCTTCTAGACTTGAAATTATTCTTATTCTTCTTTACTCTCTTAATACATTTAAAAGTGTAATGACCAAATTCATTACAAGTACAACATTTAAATATTTTCTTACCATTCAGTTTTCTCTTCATAAGCAAGGGAATTCCTTCTTCAACCATTCTATCTTCTTTAGATCTAGATCTATTGTTGCTAGCATAATATCCACTAGTTCTTGAACTTGGTAAGGATGGGATAACACTTAATATAGTAAAGGAAATCTCAACTCTAGGAAAATCTCCAAACTATTTCAAACTTATTTTTTCTACTTACAATCTTCCAAGAAAAGTCTCTCTAGAGAAATTCTCTATACAAGGTATCACTTTCTCAATGATCTTTGTTTTCGTCTTGAATGGTGGTGTCAAATTTTCCAAGATCTTCCATATGATCTCATCCTCCTCTTTAGTTCCTTCAAAAGCCTTGATTGTTGCAACAATTTCTAATATTTTGCTAATATAACTTCATACATATTCATCTTCTATAATTTTAGCCTCTTGAAATAAACAAATCTAGATTTGTAATCTAACCCTCTTATCATGTTTATCACCTTCAGTAGTAGATGCCAAATATTCCCAAGTTTCAAGAGATAATGCCAACAATTTTACATGATTGTACTCATTTTCTAGAAGAGCTAATAAAAGTACTTCTCTAGAAATCATGTCAAACATGAACAAATCTCTTTTAACTTCTATACATTCTTCAAGATTTCTTTCTTCAATAATAGTCTTTACAGTCTTTATGATTAGCCAATATTTTGGACCAATACATAGTTGATGTATCTTCATCTTTTCTTTCCAAGTGTCATAGTTAAATCCATCAAACTTAAGACTTTCTTTTCTTAAATGACCCTCCATTGATCTCCTTAAGCCATTAGTCTTTTCCCTCTAGGACTTGATGCTCTGATACCAATTGTTAGAAAATAAAATCCACCAAGATAACTAAGGGGGAGGAGGGTGAATTAGTTATCATATTAGTATAACTTTTATCAATGGGGTCAATATCAATAGTAACCATAAGAAGATACAAATATACAAAAACCTTCATCATTTATTGCATCAAACTTACCAATGTCATCATCTCTCTTGATATAACCTTTACTTCCAAAAATTTTGAAATACTTTACTTATGGTGCATGTTTGAGCCATAATTCGTAATTTTTCTTGTTCATACCTTTTCTATAAACTAATTCTATCCAAAATGTCTTTGATACATCATTCTCAAACATCATAGCTCTTGTTGCTTCTACTATAGATCTATTTCTGCTCTCATCTATACCATTCTTCTCAAGTGTTTTAGGGGTTGAAAGTTGTCTTTTGATCCCATCTACTTCACAAAAGGTGTTATACTCATTTAATCTAAATTCTTCACCTCTATCAAATCTTGAAAATTTAATCTTCAATCTTGACTTATTCTTCACTTTCCAACACTTAGAAAATAATTTTTGAATCCATCAACAAAATAAACATCATCTATGTTAGTTTTACCATGAAGAGTAATAGATTCAATTCCCTTAATGTGATAAGCCTTATTGTTACCAACTCCATTAATTCCTCCATCATAGCTATTGAACTCAGAAAATTTATTCATATCACCAGTCATATGATGTGAAGAATCGATGATGTCTATTATCCTATCAACTTCTTTCTTAACTTGTGACACTAGGGCTTTTTCCTAACTTATTTTTTAGGATTTTCTTCCTTTATAGAAACAAATCCTAAATAATCATCACTTTCACTATTTTCCTTAGATTAATCATCATCATTTGCATATAAACATTGTCTAGGCCTTCTAGACTTGAAATTATTCTTATATTTATTTACTCTCTTTGGACATTTAGAATTAGAATTAACTTTGGAATCATAATGACCAAATTCATTGCAAGTCTAAAATTTAAAGATTTACTTACCATTTGGTTCTCTCTTCACAAGAAAGAAAATTCCTTCTTAAATCTTTTTATCTTCCTTAGATCTAAATCTATAGTTGTTAGCATAATATCTATTGGTGCTTGCACTCCTTGATAAGGAAGGGTGAATACTTAATAAACTAAAGGAAGTCTCCACTCCGGGAAAATATCCAACCCATTTCAAACTTATTTCTCCTACTTCCAATATTCCAACAAGAGTCTCTCTAGGGAGCTTCTTTGTACAAGTTTTCACTTTCTTAATTGTTCATGATGTCTGCTTGAATGGTTATGTCAAATTTTTCAAAATCTTCCATATGATCTTATCCTCTTCTTTATTTTATTCAC